>JAMXBB010000003.1:98676656-98915080 GCA_024138015.1 Lumnitzera littorea
TATGTTTGAGGAAAGAGGATGAATTGCATTACCTTATTTTAGTCACATTAGAGGAGTCAAAGTGAGATATGGGACACTTACTTCAAACGGTCAAGTATTAGTTATGTACCTGAATGGCTAATGAGCAGCCAAGTTATACTGGAAACATAAACATACATGTCCTGTCTCCGAAAAAAGCTGAAAAGAGGAGAGACAGGGTTTAAGCAGATCATAGAATAAATGGATAAGGAATTGATATATTACTGGTAACTTAAAAGAAAAACTCTTCACTTATTATCGGAAAAATACCATGCGTGGCACTCGTAAATGTCAATTTATCCTTTACATTTGTATTTTACCCAGCTTGCGGCTCATGCCATCTAAAATTTTGTTGCTGTTTCTACAGCCTAGAAAAGCAGAAGAGAAGAAGCCGTGATGTACTCATCATGCACAAGGTGTAGATCTTTGCCAAAGCTAGACAAGGTGGATATTCTGCTCTTTGTTGGAAAGGGAAATAAACTATCAAAGACCCACCTATTTGTCCATTTTGCTTCTATCACTTCTCTGTTGGGTATTTCGATCTATGTATGGAATTCTATCATTTCTGGTCTTGTTCATTTTGTTTAAGCCTTATCTGGTGATCGAGAGGGAAATTGTTGTAGAAAGGCGGCAGAATTGATGTGAAGCCAAGAGGCCATGGTGTTATATTCTTAATATTATTTGCTTTATTACAGGTTTTGCAGGGTACAGCATTTGTCAATGTGAAACTTAACCTCTGTCCGGGAAATTAGGGCATCTTGATAGCAAAACTCACTATTCTATCCTTCCTTTTGCTTACTGGGAAACTATGATTTGTTTTAGGTAAGGAAAAAACTGATGTTTGTTGCTAGAAGTATTGGTTTCACCTAGCATAAGAATGAGCTCCAATAAAGAATCCTCACTGTTATATTCTTGATTTTCCTTTTTTATTTAATAATTTTGCTGAGTCCAACATTTATCACTTGATTACTTACACTATGTTTGGCAAGTAGGAAAGAATTATGAGGAAAAGAAGTAACAAAGAGAAGTATATTGCAAAGGAAGCAAGCAAACCATGGTAAGAATTCTTTTTATTTGGATAAGAAAAGAACGAAGATGGGGGAACGATTAATTATATGTTTCCGATTATTGTTCTAATGTAATAAAGCCCCCAGTATCTTTCCCTCAATTTCATTCCCTCCCCGTTTCAGCCCGAAATCCACATGCAGTTGTGCTTTCAGCTTGCTTCTTTGTAACAACCGTATCAGGGAGAAAGTAATAGCAAATCTTCAGGTATGCAACGAAAATGTAGGATATGTCGCATATATGCTTGCTACTCAGCACAGTCCTCCATTTGTGTGATGCGTTGTGTACATTCGGGGAAGATTTCCAGGCTCCGGCAAAACTAGCCCGATCCGATATCCTCCTGGCAGTTGCTCCTATTCTACCCATCTTTCCAAGTAACTCTGTTAGGATCAGGGACCGTATCCATCATCATCTTCTCCCACCTTGCAAAGTGCTTACCAAAAATCTTAGATAGCATTTGGTTACCATCTTTTCATGGTATCGTTGGACAAAATCTAAAAAATTTGTGCTTAATATTTGGTCGTAAGAAACATATTTTTAAAATCTCAAAGATAATCTTGCAACAAATCATTTTCTATATACAAATCATCATAATTTGTTGATGGTACTGTCAGATAAGCTTGGTTTCAGTATGTTCTTCCGTCACAAATACTTGTCCTGTCCTCTCTGTACATACTAAATGTAGTACAAGAAGATTGTACTGTACTATACTCTTTCGGTTGGGCTATTCTTTCTTCCTTGTACTGTTCAATTCTATGAAACTACCTAGATTCTATATGCTAGAAACCGTATGGATCAACGTTGCATTTTTTTTTTTAAGAGTTCCTCTTCCTTTTTAAATTCAATTTGAATCTCCTTTGCCTTCTTTCTGATTCCACCCAATCACCAGACTTCCACTTCCCAAACAAAAGCATCAGCAAGGAGATGAGATGAGATCAAATTCTTGGAAGCCATACTATTTTCCAACAACCTGGTTTTTAAACAATATGTTTTTGATAGTACTTCTTGTTCTACATTCCTCATATGTACAAATAAATTGCATTAAACTTGAGAATGACTATTAGAGAAGATGTGAGTGTCTGATGCCACATTGTTCAAAGCCAATTTTACAAGAATAGATGCATCAATTAAGCATACATGATACAATACAATACAATATTGCATGAAAGGAAAAAGGAAGCCAATCAAATTTAAGTTTCTTTCCCAATGTTAGGGGGAGATGAACTAACCAGTACAGGAGATTGTACTTTCGATAGAATAACAATGCAATAGTTCTATATTGTAGTTTTGTCAGGGGTTTTATTTATGTTATTACAAAGGTATAACTCTTAGGAGTATCTAACAATAATGTATTTCTTTCCTTTAGGGTCTGAATTTTTTCATTCCCTAAAGCCTTAGAAATTCTTATCAAACTATTTTTGTTATTAAATTTAAGTAATCCTTAAGAAATCCAATAACCCATATCTATGAGAAATATGATAAGTATTACTAAAATGACCATAATCATCCATAAATATAATGAAGTATTATGCTCAACTCCTCCCCTCACATATGTGGACCACATATATCTAAATATATCTAACTTTTTTTTTTAGGAAGAAAAATCTAAACATATAAATTGCAATTAAAAAAAAAATGAATTGGGTTTTGTTGCCAAAAGTTATCTTGTTCATTTGTATATATTTGTATTATAGTTAATTTTAATTAGATCCTCCATGTTTGGATAAAATGCAATCAAATCTTCTCTACTTTAATAGCGCGTTCACTTTAACGTAATAGTCATTTCATTCCCCCCTTATTATTTGTGGAATGGCTATTACGGTGTTTACTTCAATTTAAAGAATCTACTAGCAATTCCCATGGAATCATAATTCTCAAATATGCTGAATTAGGATTCTTTATATGCACTCACGAATTGCAATTCCAAATCTTGATTGTTTCTTCTTTCCAAAATAACCCTATATAATCTACCATGTTACAAAATTCACCCTGAAATTCACATCTAAGCTATTGATTGAAAGGAAGAATATAAATCTAATTTGCTATCGTCCTCCCATTTTCTTTATCTTTTCTACCTCCCATGTCTCACCCTTTCTCTCCACCACCACCATTTACTCTTCTTTCCTCCTCTCTCCTCCTCTACCACCATTAGCACCATTGCCATTAACCTTTCTCTCTCCTTCGAATTTGAACCTGACTTCAACATACTTCCCCTATAGTATCTTTCAATTTCAAAAGATCACGAAATCAATCTATCCAATAAAAAAAAAAACCTTTTTGATTAGGTAGGAACGAATGAAGAAATATTAAGTTGTCCCATATCAAATATGAAACTTTGGTTCTTCTTCGAATTTGTACTACTTTTTAATACATATAAAATTAAATTGTGGATCATACCAATCAAATTACTTCTTTTCAATTTTAATAAAAATGAAAATTTTAGTGAAAATAAAAACATCACTAAAAAGAAGAAGGGAGATCCTCTTCTATTATCAAATGATAAAAAATCTATTGAATTAGAAAATCGAAATCATGAAGAAAAAGAATCTACAGACTAAGGGAGTTTAGAATCAGATGTACAAAACCAAGGTAATCTTGGATCAGTTCTCTCAAACCAAGAAAAAGATGAAGATTATGCAGGCCGAAATAGGGATATGAGAAAATGTCAAAAGAAAAAGCAATACAAGAGTAACATGAAAGCAGAGCTTGATTTCTTCCTAAAAAGATATCTAAGTTTTCAATTAACATGGGATGATTCTTTCAATAAAAAAATAATCAATAATATCACCATTACAACTTCACTCTCATCCTCAACTTCCTCTTCAATTTAGACTCTTACTCAGACTCCAAACCTTGACTCTGCCTTTGACTCACCTACTTTAGTCAAGCCAGCCGAATTCTAATTCGTCGAGTCATATCAAGAAGCTCTACAAAGCCTTATGAAGCTTTACAAAGCCGAGTTAAACTCCATGCACTTGGCCGTAATGAAAAGCTTTACAAAGCCTTCTTTCTTTCTCAAGCACAAACACTAACCTTACTAACTTGTAGTGCTCTGATTAGTGCTTGTGTTCAAAATAATGATTTAGAAAAAGCCTCAAACCTTATGTCTAAGATGAGATAAGATGGTTTCCAATCTCATTTCATTAATTATAATTATGATTTCAAGTTGGGGTTTTTTTAATTTGGATTAGGGTTTCAATTTAGATATTTTTGTAGGTTAGGGTTTCAACTTTAGGATGAATAGCTGAAGATTCACGTTTTTTATTTTATTATCTTGTGAATATATGAGGGATATTTTGGTCTTCTCAACTTCCATTTATTCTTTAAACTAAACAAGTAATAGTAATTTAGTTACAGCCAACTAAACGACGTAATAAGCATTCAAGGCCTATTATACCTTTATTCCATTCCTTAGTAGCTGCAGTTCTATATCCCTTTATTTCATTTAGTAAAGCGATTGAACCCTAAGTAAGTTAGATGTCATGTTAAATAACTCATCTATGTTTATCATAATCTCATCAATAACCCCCTATGTTTATAACCAAAAATCAAAGTTATTACAATGGACTATTATAGTGCCAAAGCATAAACAAAGCGGACTTAAAACTCTCATTAAGAATATATAAGATTAAAATTGAATTCTGGAAAAAGGATAGGGGACTTAATTGGAAAATTTTCCCCAACATCGTATACTTGCCATGTACTTATTCCATCAACATTTTAACTAAACAATCTCACATATTTTCAATTCAAACTTAGCAAATGAACCTTAGAAAACCTTCGCTAACTAAAATATTGACTATATAAATACTTTCCTTCTCTTTCTCATCTCGATTCCTCCCTTAAGGGTCATCTATTCTTAGGTTTTAACTTTTTTTTTTTCTATTGTTCTTTCTTCCCCTCCTTTTCCCCTATCTTTTTACCCCTTCACTTCTTATATGGCTGGTGGAGTGTCTAAGCATAATGCTAAGGTTACCCGTCATTTGTTGGAAGATGATCTTCCTCTAGGTTTTCAAGGTTCTCTGTCTGGTAAAGGGGTGAGCCCTTTTGCAAAAGAACAACATCCTTGACTAATGTGAGCCATCGGTACCAACTTTTGGCAGGGTAGGCCAAGATACTCCTAAGTCTAAATATAAGATGATTAGCCAGAAGTCTAAACAAAATGTTTCTTAATGCATCTTCGAGGTTAGATACACGGAGAAACACTACAACGAATGAACTGAAAAGGAAAATAGAAAGGAAACTAGTGAAGTCCGGGCAATTACTGAATAGATATGACTCACTACTCGATCCTACTCGGCTTACAATTTGTTAGATATAACACACCGATTCGAATTGAAGGGTTACTCGCTACTATTCTTTACTAAAGGGAATAGATAAGAGTGGAATGATAACGAGAACACCAAGGTTGCGTGAGTAATTCTGTATTAAAAGCTGAATGTTTGTGGATAATAAAGGTAGGGGTTTATATACTTCCCCACTAGGGTTATTTTATATGTATAAAAAGATAAAAGGGTATTTTACAATTACGTTACATGAATCATACTAAAAAAGGGTAAAAAAGACAAAGAATATCTTGTACGGAAAACAAAGAATCATTCTGAAACATTGTGTCAGAAGACACGTATTGCTTGATGGCTATACGTTAGGAGTATGATACAACATAGGCAGAAACAAGAAGTGCTGGTAGTTAGGGGTCGACCTGATCTGGATTAGATCGGGAGCCAATAAGTCTGATTAGGAAGTTAACTGAATTGGAGTCAGGTACCAGTAGTCGGTTGGAGAGCTCGGCTCGATTAGCCTTTCCTGGGTTACCTTTTAGGTTAAGACTTCGCAGTTAGGTAAGAGCATGTTGGATATACGTGAGGATTTGACAAATAGGTCGGCTGGAGGTTGGGTCGGGATAGGAGTCCTTATTTTGGCTATGGTTGAGAGTTCGTATTTTCCATGTGAGCCCTTAAAGTCCTTTAGCTTAGTTTCTTATGATCGGTTTAAGGAGTTGATTCCTATTATCTGTCTGAGGGTAAAAAAGATTTGTCCTCAAATCTGAAGTAGTTTCCGCTCGTTCTTCTAGGGTGCTCGCAAGGTCTTTTTCTATTGGTTGATGGGGAATCAAATTAGACACATTGAAGGTAGAGGAGACACCATAATCATCAGGTAACTTGATTTGGTAGGTGATGCGGTTGATTTTCTTCAGGATATTGAATAGGCTGTCAGCTTGAGAAGATAATTTGCTTTGTCTTAAGTGCAGGAATCACTCTCGACTAAGGTGAATTTAGACTAAGTCTCTTGGCTAGAAAGAAACAATTTGGCGGCTTCGGCTACCAATCTCTTGCTGTTTCTGATTGAATTTGGTGATCTTATTTGTTATGGATTAGTGTAGTTCATTTAATTCTCAAGTTCGATCAACTCTTGATTGACTCTCTTTAGTAGCTGCTAAAGTGTTGATCATGTCTAGGGGAATGGTTGGGTTAAGACCATAGACGACCTTGAATGGGGTCTTCCCTATAGTGTTGTAGATAGTTCACTTGTATGTGAACTCCACAACTGGTAGGTACAGCTCTAAGCAGATTGCCTAATGTCTTGTTTACCACTTCAATCTGGCTATTAGTCCGAGGGTAGCTACTAGATCCGAACACTACTTTAGTCCCAAGTTTCCTTTAAAGAGTCTCTTAGAAATAGTTAAAAAATTTTGTGTCCCAATTTGAGACAATAGTCTTCGGTATTCTATATAGTTGGACAATCTCCTACAAAAACAAATTAGTAATTTATAAAGTATCGTTAGTTCAATGGCACGGAATGAAGTGCGTCATCTTGCTAAAATGGTTCACTACAATAAAAATAGAATCTTTCCTTCTGGATGTCTAGGGTAACCCTAGAATAAAGTCTATGCTGAAGTTGACCTATGGTAAGGTAGGCGTTGGTAAGGGCTTGTACTCTCCATGGGGTTCGCTTTTCCCCTTAGCATGCTTATATACTTTACAACGACTAACTACCTTATGGACATCCTGGGCTAGACTTGGCCAGTAAAACTTCTCTTTCAACAGATTGGTTGTCTTGACCTCCTTAAAGTGGCTTGAAAGTCCACCGCTATGAGCTTCTTGGACCAAAAATTCATGTGTGGAGCAGTTTAGAATACATAGCCTGTAATCCTTGAATAGATAGCCATCTTTAAGATAATATCCTCCCATAACTAGTCCTTTGCGACACTATTCAACAATGGAACTAAAGTGAAGGTCATTAGCATACTACTCAGTGATGAGTGAGAATCTCAATAGTTTTGTTTGCAAAGTGGTCAGTAAGGTTTGCCATTGTGACAGAGTGTCGGCGACCACATTTGTGCTTCTCTTCTTATGCCGAATGATGTACGAGAAACCTTTCATGAACTTTAACCACTTAGCTTGTCTCTTCGAAAACTTGTTCTGACTCCCAAGATGCTTCAATGATTTATGGTTAGTGTAAATAACAAACTCTCGTGGTAGCAAGTAGTGTTGCAAATGATAAGGGCTTGGAAAAGGGAGTATAAGTCCTTCTCGTATACAGAATAGTTCAGGGTTGGGCCAATTGGTTTCTCACTGTGGTAAGCGATGGGCCATCATTCTTACATTAGGACGACACCAATTCCAACTCTTAATGCATCATACTCCAGTTCGAAGGGCTTGTCAAAATCTAGTGGTAAAAGGACAAGTACCAAGGTGAGCTTCTCTTTGATCTCCTTGAAGCTTCACTTAACTCGATCGTTCTACTTGAACCCTTCATTCTTCTTTGTCAGCTCGGTCAATGGGGTAGCTATTGTGCTGAAGTCCTTAATAAATCGCTTATAGAAAGAAGCTAGGCCATAGAAACTTTGGACTTCGGACTTTAGTGACATTCTTCGGCATTGGCTATTCTAGAATAGCTTGGATCTTCTCTTCATTTGCTCGGGTTCCTTCTCCTGACATTACAAACCCTAAGAATGTCACCTCTTTTTAGCAGAACATACATTTCTTTACATTCCTATACAACTTCTCAGCTTGCAGAATGTCCAATACTTCACGAAGATGTTGAACATGATTGTTTAGGTTGGTACTATACACCAATTTGTCATCAAAGTATACGCCTACACATCTTCTAAGAAGAGAGCGCATCACATGATTCATTAACCTTATGAATGTACTTGGCGTATTAGTAAGTTTGAATGGCATAACTAACTATTTATTGAGTTTGTGCCTAGTCTTAAAGGCAGTCTTTCATTCATCATCTGCCTTCAGGTGAATTTAGTGGTAACTACTTCACAGATCTAGCTTTGAAAATTTCTTTGCACCATGAAGCTCATCCAACATATCATCGAGCTTCGGTATCGGGTATTTGTACTTGACAGTAATTCGGTTGATCGCTCAACTGTGGATGCACATACGCCATGAACCATCCTTCTTCAGAATGAGCAGAGTTGGTATGGCACAAGGGCTCATGCTCTCCTTTACATATCCTTGCTGAATGAGTTCGCCTACCTATCTTTTCAGCTTAGCGACCTGCTCAGGGTTCATCCTATATGCAGGTTAATTAGGTAGGGCGATGCCTGGCTGTAGGTTAATACAGTGCTCAATGCTTCAGATTAGCGGCAATCCTCTAGGCAGTTCTTTTGGAAACAAGTCAGAAAACTCACTTAGTAAGCTTTGAATCTCTTTTGGAACATCCTATAATTCTCTTATCTCCATTAATCTTCTAACTAATAGGAACATAGGTTCATAAACCTTTTCAACAGATCGGAGCTCTCTTTTGCTCATGATTAAGGTCTTTTTCTTACTATTTCGGGTGAGTTGGTTATGAGTTTTGTTTACTTATGGTGGGGTCAAAGGTTGCAACACAATCTTCCTTTCATCCTTAACAAAGGCATATGTGTTCTTATACCCATTGTGTGCAACATGTCGGTAGAATAACCATGGTCATCCAAGCAGCAAATGTGAAGCTCCCATGGGGACGACATCGCATACCACTTTGTCCTTATACACATTCCCAACACTGAATGACACGACCACTTGTTTAGTTACGTACAAAGCACCCTTATCATGAAGCCAATGTAGCTTATAAGGTCGGAGGTGCTTTGAGGTCGGTAGACCCCAACCTCTACATAAAGGATTGTGTGACCATATTAGTACAGCTTCTTCCGTCTACTATGATCATGCATAATTGGCCTTTGATGGTACACTTGGTATGGAATAGATTTTCCCTCTAGTCCTCCTTAGAGTTTAGCAAAGAACTTAGTATTCGTCTCAAGACTAGGGTCATCACTTTGCTCGGGTCAGCATAGATGCAAATCTCCTCTTCCTCTTTAACCTTGAGCTTTCCATCATCTTTCTCGGGCTCACTCTTGTGGTGCTATTTACTATATCTCCTTGGAGCACCATGATGCGTCGGTTTGGATACTCAGTAGCTATGTGTCCGAAGTCTAAGTACTTGAAGCATTTCACCTCGCTAGTCTTTCGTTCGAAGGTTTGTCCCTTCTCATATGTTCTCAGGGTCGGCCTAGCCTCGGATCAGCTCGGTTGACCGACTCGGCCTTGTTAGTTATCCTGGCTGTCATCAGGTTTGTTACTCCTGTCTTTGGCTCAGTATGGCTTCCTTAGCTTGGCTTGAACAGGTCGGCGTGGTATTAGGGCTCGGGAGAATGTTGGCTTAGGTTGGCTCGGAACATTTCTCCTTTGTTTCTCGACTCTTTGTACGATCTTAATCATCTCGTCTAAAGTATAAAATCTCTATACTTCCACAATATTGCGAATCTCATATTGGAGCCTAGAAATGAACCTTGATACTGTACAGGCCTCTGGTTTTCCCACATCGGCTTTGATCATAAGCATTTAGAATTCTCCAACATAGTCATTGATAGATTGGCTTCCTTGGCAAAGCTCCTGCAACTTGGTAAATGTATCTTGTAGGTACATTTCGGGCACAAATCTACCCCTTAACAACCTTTTCATCTCGTCCCAAGTTCTAACACCTCGTCTTCCATCCCTTACCCATGTTGCATTCAGATTTTTCCACCACATTATCGCTTACCTAGTAAATTCCAGTGTAGCAAGTCGGACCTTAACAATATCCGTATACCCATAACAGTTAAACACCTTCTCAACCTTCTCTTCCCATTCTAAGTATTCATTAGCATCTCTATTTCCACTAAAGGTCGGAATTTGAACCTTGACATTGTCTAACCCTCGAGGGACTCGGCGTCTTTGTCCCTGTGTTTAGTAATAATCAACTTCTTCTTCCTCATCAAACCCTTTAACATCTAGCTCTTCGTAATCTTCTGCAATCTCCTCTAACTCCAGTCTTCGACTAGTAGCTCCTCCAGCTCAAGGAGGTCGAACTTAGTGATTGGTTCGATTGACTTGGCTATAGTGTCTCTTATGGGCGTCATCCTGGGGGTTTTGTTGCTGTACACCTTGGGGTTGTTGCCTGTTAACTTGCATTGTGGTGATTAAACTCTCAACAAGGTTTGTGAGTTTGTTAAGTTTGTCATCAATGGACCTTGGGGTGTTACCACTATTATGACTAAGACCAAGTTGAGCACTATTGCTCTGGTTACCAATGACACCTTGAATACTCAATTCCAACATAGTATAATACTTTCTGAACAGATTAACAATTATTAACAACTATAGTACCTAGAGTTACTTAAATAGAATAGAGGCAAATTTGCTCTGTTTTCACAATGAAAAACAAAGTAAGAATAGAGTATCAATGAAACCATACTTACGAACACACAAGCATACCGTAGTAGCTATGAAAAGAACACAGTAGCCACTAACAGTAAGACGAGCCAAAACTTCACTATAACTTTACACTCCTTCGCGGAACTGTGCTCTGATATCGACGAAGCTAATGCGTCTCCGGAGTCGGACATACGGAGAAACACCACAACAAAAGAATTGAAAAGGAAAATAGAAAATAAACTAGCGAAATCTAGGCAGTTACCAAATGGATATGACTCACCGCTCGATCCTACTCGACTTACAATCCGTCGAATATAATACATCTGTCTGATTTGAAGGGTTACTCGCCACTACTCCTTACTAAAGGAAATAGATAAAAGTAGAATGATAATGAAAACACCAAGGTTGCTCAAAGTGAGTAATTTTGTATTAAAAGTTGAATGTCTACGTGCAAGGAAGGTAGAGGTTTATATACTTGCCTACTAGGGTTATTTTACATATATGAAAAGACAAAAGAGTATTTTACAATTACGTTACATGAATCATACTAAAAAGGGATAAAAATGACAAAGAATATCTAGTACGGAAAACAAAGAATCATTCTGGAATGTTATGTTAGAAGACATGTGTTGCTTGATGGCTGTATGTTAGGAGTATGATACAACTAGGCAGAAATAGGAAGCTGGTAGTCAGGGGTTGACTTGATCTAGATCAGGTCGGGAGCTAATCAATCTGGTTAGGAGGTTAGCTGAATTGGAGTCAGGCACTAGTGGTCGGTTGGAGAGCTTGGCTCGGCTAGCCTTTCTTGGGTTACCTTCTAGGTCAGGACTTCGCAGTTGGTTAAAAGCATGTTGGATATACGTGAGGATCTGACAGACAGGTCGGCTGGAGGTTGGGTTGAGATAGGAGTCCCTATTTCGTTTATGGTTGAGAGCTAGTATTTTTCGTATGAGTCCTCGAAGTCTTCTAGCTTGACTTTTTGTAATCGGTCTAAGGGATTGATTCCTATCATCTCATCTTTAGGAAATGCCACTATTGAAGAATTAAACGAGGTTTCGAATAAGATTGAGGGTGATAGGAAATCGGAAAACCACTTTTCCAGCCCTTAGGATGCCGTAGCCCCTCCATCGCACAGAACACCACCTCTTTCTCTAGTTCTTCAGTATTGATCATATGCAAATTCCTGTGCAACCACTTAATCAGTTGACCTTGTTTTCAACTTGCACTATATTTCGCCAGAGGAACAAGGAGTTATCTCTAGGATTAAAATTCTATGCTTAGTGGAGGAGAAAGGTGCAAATTTTGGGGAATACACTCTCATAGGATTCTTCTTAGGACTGAAGTTAGCCTACAATTTGGTGTGCTCCTTTATTATGAGACTATGGAAAGATTATGGTATTCACAACGTACTTGTCAATGAAGAGGGGTTCTTCTACTTTAGATTTGAAAGGGAGAGAGACCTTACAACTATTTTGGAGAAAACCTGGTACATTGCCTAACGCCTGTTGGTACTACAAAGGTAGAGGAAAGGCATGCCTTTAGAGAAACCTTAGCCCAATCGTATCTTAGTATGGATCCTTTTTTTCTTACGTGCCTTATGAATTCCTTTGTGAGGAAGGCCTCAGTTGTATTGCAAGTGTAGTAGGAACTCCCCTTAGGGCTGATATGCTTACTTTAAGAAGGAATAGAGCTAACCAAGCCCGCATTTTGGTGGAGATTAATGCTTGAGATACTCTTGTAAACCAAGTAGAAATAGAGCGTAAAGATGAAATCAAATCCTCTGTGTTTGTATCCTATCAATGGCTTTTGAAGATCTACTCGATGTGTAAGGTGTTTGGGCATGCATGTCAACCTCCTACTAAGCAACACAAGGAACTGGGACCTAGGCCATCGGATATAAAATACTGAGTAGGTTTAGGTTAGCCGTAAGGGTAAGGAACACATTGCTATGGATAAGGATGAACCGTTATGTACAAAGGTCTATAGTACTGTGATGTAGATGAAACATGAGAGTAGATCTCAGTAAGAAGATGATGTAATATGGGTTCGAGTGAGAATGAGAACATGGGGTTTTTAAGTGTGAATGTGGATGGATATTATGCAACAAAATACATACATAATCAAGGGTTTGAGCTTGAAATAGGGTTCGATACAACTCACGAATACTAAATGTTGCTCGAGATTCAAATGAAGGTTAGATGCAACTCACTAATTGGCTTAAACAAGGGTTCAACACAATCATAGGGATAAGATTGATGAGAACACGGGAGAGTTTAACCAACGCTCAATAATTCGGTAAATGCTAACTTAAGTGTAACCTTGCTCAAAAGAGAAAAGTTTTACTCTATATGAGAATATTCTTCACTATGTCTCTATACTATTCGTTCTGTTTATGATTACAAATGTTGCTATTTATAGTAAGTCCTAAACCTTAGTGGCAAAACTGTAAATAATGTACAAGGCCTTAAACCTTAAAAATTGAGTCCATAAATAAAATAAAGAAAAACGTGTACAAGAATACAAAACTGTGTGTTTAACAGAAGTTGGCATGCAATCACTCGGCTTGTCTTAGAAGGAGTAGGATTCGAACTGCGTGGGGTCGGCAATTGGATGTCCAAGTCCGAGGAAGAGCTTCTGAAGTCTCGTAGTGCTTAGCTGAGACATAAAAAAGGTTAGCCCATAATTGCCAAATGATAGAATTAGTCGGTACTAGTCTCTCAGTATCGTGCCGAGTGGATCTTTGGCATCAAGTTCTCGGTTGTGTAGTCTTTCGGCTTCTTGGCAGACGACAAACTTGGTGCTAAGTGCCTCCTTTTCTTTCCCTTGGTCTTCTGTTATTAGATTAGCTTAGGCAAAACTTAATCGGTTTCGATTTGGGATTGGTCGACCTCGACTTGGATATGGTCGAAGGTTGATTCTCATCATACTGAGGTCAGTGAAGAGGCGTAATCTCCCTTCAAAAGAAATAAGTCTTGCTCTTTAAGGGCATAAACACCAAGTAAGCATCCTTTGCAAGAGGTTGCTAGCTTTCCTTCCCATCGAACAAGTAATGCTCAAAAGGATGACACCCTCCCGTCGACAGAGGGATATCACTTGCCCTTATGCACCAAAGTGTTCAAAACTCCTAACCTCAAGATGAATGTGGAAGGATTGGACTTTGTAGGACTAGATAGGGATTGTGAAGATCTAGAGGTCTCAGGGAATGAGGATAGGGATATCTCTTTGTTTGATAATTCCTTTCCTATGGACAGCTACAGTCCCTTTTAGGAGTTGTTGATTCCTAAGGTGAAGAGTAGACCGGATATATCTACTAAGCATGGCAAAAGTTCTAACTCCAATAGCAAGAAGAAGGAGTAAGGTAAAGATTAAACCAGATACTTTTTCTAATGACTTTCTCCTCCTTTGTTGTCCATGAACTCTGCAGCGTAGAATATTAAGGGTATGAGCGACCCTATAAAAGCATTGGATGTGAGGAGAACTTGCCTTGATTTTGGTATATCTTTGATTGGTTTGATTGAAACAAGAGTAAACCCAAATGAGGAATCTGTTAAGCGTGCAATAAGACCGACTTAGTCATTTGTAATAAATTCGTTGGCTCGCTTTAGAATTTGGGTCAGTTGGGTTTTGTTGGTTTGGAATGTGCATCTCTTGTTGGAACAACAATAGTTTCTCTACTATTGAGTTACCCATTTACAATTAAATGAGACATTCTTGGCTACTTTTGTTTATGGTTCAAATGTAGACAACACTAGGAGGAACTTATGGTACGATGATGAGGATTAAGAAGAAACGGTAGCGAATCTTGAATGAGTAGAATGGGTATGAAGAACATGGGTTTTGAGTGTGAATGTAGATGGATATCATGTACCAAGACACAAGCACAATTAGGGGTTTGAGTTCGAAATAGAGTTCGATACAATTCACGAACATTAAATGTTGCTCGGGGTTTCAAATGAAAGGTTAGATGTGACTCATTAACCGGTTCAAATGAAGGGCTCACCACAATCTTGGGGTCAAGATTGATAAGAACACGGGAGAGATTAAAGAGTCTAATCAACATTCAATAATCTAGCTAGTGCAAGCTCTACTAACTTAAGTATAGTCTTGCTCAAAAGAGGAAAGTTTCACTCTCTATATAGGAGAATATCCTTCACTATTTGTGTTATGTATCTGTATATATGTATCTTTCCTTTTAGTACAAATGTTGCTATTTATAACAAGTCCTAAACCCTAGTGGCAAAAATGTAAATAATGTACAAAGCTTTAAACCCTAAAGAATTAGGCTCATAAATTAAACGAAGGAAAACATATACAAGAATACAAAACTGTGCATTTTATAGGACTCGGCAAGTCTTGAGAGGAGTAGTATCCAAACTAGATAGGGTCGACATTTGGATGTACGGGTTCGGGAAGGGGTCTCTAACGTTTCGCGTGGCTTAGCCGAAACACCGATAAGTCAACCCATAATTGCTGAGTGCTACAATTAGTTGGCACTAGTCTTTTGAGGTCGTACCGAGTGGTTATTTAGTCCCAAGTCTTTGGCTGTGTGATTTCTTATCTTTTCGGCAGATGATAAGCTTGTTATCGAATGGCTCCTTTTCTTTCCTTCGGCCTTCTATCATTTGCTCGGCCTCGGCGAAAGTTGTTCAACCTTAGCCTTAAACTGTTTATCCTTGGGTTAGAATAGGTCGGCATCTTCTTCTAGAGGGTTAGCGTTGGCTTCGAACAGGTTGGCCTCGACTTGGACATAGTCGGAGGCTGATTCCCATAAGTACAATCTCATCCTTATAATATAATCTGTATCCGGGTGGCCTTGCATTGTACTTAGTGACTTCAATATCACTAAATGTATGGCTGAGTATAATGGAGTATAATGGAGGAAGGGAGACGATCAGTGCAACTATGATTGATTTTAATACCTTCCTTGACTAGGTTGAGCTAGTAGACTTGAGATGTATAGGCGATTGATTCTCGTGGTCCAACAGACAGGCAAACAATCCAATTATTAGGAAATTGGATAGGATCCTTGTTAACCATTGCTGGCTTTCTAAGTTCCTCACATCTCATGCAGTCTTTAGATCCCCCCTGTTGTTGAACCATTCTTTAGCTATCGCTTGCCTAGATTTAGTCATCAAATGAAGGAAAGTCCCTTTCAAGTTCTTCAACTTCTAGTTTGATCACCTGGATTTTGCCAGTATTGTTCAGAAGATATGGGATAACTAGATCCAAGGCTCCAAATTATTCCAGGTTGTCACAAAATTAAAATTGCTTAAGTTTGAGTTGAGGCAACTTAATTCCTTGACTATCTCCAACCTCCTAGATAGGGTGTAAATAGCAAAAGCTCAATTATCAACAGTCTAACAATCTATTGGAAATGGTGATTTTACTTTATTGGAACAAGAGACAACGTTGCTTAAGGATTACTACCTTCTTCGCGTTACTAAAGAATGTTTTTACAAACAAAAATCCAGGATTAATTGGTTAAAGCTTGGTGATAAAAGCACTTCTTTCTTTCACAAAGCTATGACTAATCGGCATAATAGGAATTCCATGCATTGACTCACTAAGGACGATGGATTAGAAGTTGTTGGAGTTGGACTAGTCAAGGAAGATGTGCAATCTTTCTTCAAAAATCTTTATTACTAAGTCTTCGCGCCTGATTTGGATAGGACTAATTTCCATGTTTCATCTATACTATCCATAGAACAAATTGCAAAGCTTGAAAGACCTTACTTAGCTAAGGAAGTTAAGAGTGCCCTTTTCTCCATTCCAAGTGAAAAAGCCCTTGGTCTAACTGTTACTCAGCTAAGTTCTTTAAAGTAGCTTGGGAGATCATAAGGGTTGGCCTAATTGAGGCTATTCTGGAGTTTTTCAATTCGGGAAACCTTCTTAAGCAAGTTAACAACACTATTTTAACACTGGTGCCAAAAGTTCATAATCCTTCTATGGTTTCAGAGTTTCAAATGATAGCTTGCTGTAATATTATATACAAAATCATCTCCAAAATGATTGCCTTTTGCATGAAGAAGGTTGTATCTTCTCTTGTAGGGTCGGAGTAAGCTGCTTTTATTCCTAGTGGAAGACTTTTAGATAATATCTTCTTAGCACAGGAGCTCATGGCTGGTTATCACTTACAGCAAGGCCTACTTTGGTGCTTGTTGAAGATTGATATTAGAAAGGCCTATGATACCATATCTTGGGATTTCATCTTAAAGGTATTAGGATGTATGAGATTTCCACCTTTCTTTCGAAGGCTCATACAACAATGCATCTTGACTCAAACCTTCGCTATAAACATCAACAATGAATTAGCGGGACATTTCACTAGTAAAAGGGGATTGAGATAAGGTGATCCCATATTACCCTATCTCTTTCTTCTTGGAATGGAGATTCTCTCTTCTATCTTGCATAAATTGAACTAAAATAGGGAGTTTTCTCTCCATTAGCATTGTAGAGCTCAAAAGCTAACCCATCTTTGTTTTGAAGATGACCTTTTAGTCTTTTGTAAAGGAAATAGCAGCTTAGTTAAAGCAATTCATGAAGCCCTTCACCTCTTCCATAATATGTCTGGACTCTTAGCTAACGAAGAGAAGACCAACATTTTCTATTCAAATATCAACCTACAAGAGAAGGAGCTTTTTCTAAATTACACTCATTTCAATGAAGGATCACTTCCCATACGTTATCTAGAAGTACCTCTTATCTCCTCCAAGCTTAGGAAGCAAGATTATGAATATCTTCTAGATTATATTACTTGAAGAATCACCTCATGGACAAATAAATTTCTATCATTTGCGGGTAGATTGCAGCTAATTAATTTTGTCCTCTTCTCAATGTAAGTGTTTTGGAGTTCGGCCTTCCTTTTACCTAAAGGTGTGGTGTAATAGATTGAAAGGAAGATTAGAAATTTCCTTTGGAGTAGTAATCACAATGTCTCTACTAAAGCTAAGGTACAATGGAAGGTGGTGTGTACTCTAAAAAAATCTAGAGGACTTAGCATACTTGATCTCTCGTCTTGGAACAAAGCGGCACAAATAAAAAACAGTTAGCTTCTGTGTAACCATGACGCCAATGGTCTCTTGGTTAATTGGATAAGGTTGCATCACCTTAAGGATTTTTGGTCAATGAATACACCCACAAAGTGCTCTTAGAGTTAGAGGAAACTTCTCAAACTTTGAATTCTTGTTCGACAGCAATTTAGATGGACAGTCAAGAATGGTTAATCTGTATCTTTATGGAGTGATTTCTAGCTACCAACAAGCCCTCTTGACTTAGCTTTCAGTCAAGGAGAGATCATAAGATTGGAAATAGACCATTATGCTAAGGTAAACAATATCATGGTAGGGAAGGAATGGAATTGTCCTCATGAAAGTTTTTGGAAACATGTCTATATACCAGAAAACATTAGACTTGACTCACTTCATTTGGATACCCGTTCTTAGCTTCTTGCATCAAATGGAACCTATTCCATCAAGAGTGGCTATTATTTTCTTGTTGGTAGCCAACCTCTCCTATCGTAGCATAGGATTGTGTGGAACAAATCCTCTATCCTTAGGCATGCATTCATGCTCTAGTTGGCATGGTTGAACAAGTTGTATACTTCGAATAGATTGCAAGAGTAGAGTCTTTCTACTTCTACTACTTGCTTCCTGTGTGTGCAAGTTACCCGTAAATGTGATTCACTACCACATTGCTAGATTATAAAAAGGAAATTGAGATCTGGAATCTTCATATTATCTAATCTTTAAAAAAAAGAAGAAGAAGGAATTTAGAAGCACCTCAATTCAATTTCCTTTTTATAATCTAGCAATGTGGTAGTGGATCATATTTACGGGTAACTTCTTCATTCGAAATTAACGCGAGTCCAATTACTTCTATTTTTTTTCCCCTTTGTCTGCTAGACCAATTATGGCTGGATCACTACCTCTCTTTATATTTTCTTTTCAGTTTCTTTTACAAATTTCAATTATTTCTTCTTAATAATTATTTTTATTTCCAATTTTTTAATTTATAAAATTAAGAGAGAGCACATGGATTTGAAGGCCCAAGCCATATCGTGGATTCAAAGGTATGAGACTTTAGCTCTACCCATACTCATATTCTCTAATTTTGCACCCATTTTGCTATTGGAAAAATAATTAGTCATTAAACTAACAACCCCCTATTTATTTCGGATTTAAACTTTGGGATAATCACAAATATCGCTAGATTATTCCTCCAGTATATTTAAAGTGTAGTTTTACTTTTATAATTTAAAAAAAATATACAAATAACTTCTAAAATTTTAAAAGTTCATGAATCCGTTATGCACTGCATTAGATGAATAATTTAACAAGTACATTTGCGGTTTTCACCCAAAAATTTATCCAACATAATATCCTTCTGTTAACTACCACTACATAGAATCTAGTACGTAATAATTTCCCTTATCGATGTTGATATGATGAAGTCCGTGAAAGGCAATCAATTTGTTTAGCCATTCTCTGAGACAACCATTCTGACTTATTTTCAACCTTGGCCAATTATTCCATTAGGCCATAATCCATGCGAGTTTCGGCACACGAAAATCTTAACCTTCTTTATTTTTAATGGACGAGAGACTTCGTGGAATTAAGCAGAAAGAAGCTTAGGAAACAGATCAGGGGGCCTATAAATGCCCGTATATCGACACGATGGAGTATAAACCATATAAAAAAAAGAAGAGAAAAACAATCACAGTACTAATGGGTCATTTTCGATATCTCTTGATTCTGATGGTCATCCCATTTGCTCTGATTACACGATCCTCCTCTTCTATCCACATGCTTCGTGATCGAGTTTCCAAGAAGCCCAAGGCCACGGCCAATGGGCCACCATCATGCAGCACCGGAAGTGTCGGCGGCACATGCGTCGACCGGAATAAGGAAGTTTCTCTGTCTTCCCCGAGGTCTAGAATTCTTGTGTACGTTATTAGCTATGATGATATGAAAGCAGACGCTATCCCATGCGATCGTCATGGCGGGATTTATTACGACTGTCGTAGAGGATTGCCGCGGGCAAAACCTTATACCCGAGGATGTAGTGCAACAGGACGTTGTAAACGAAATAATAGGGATAAAATCCATCCCTAGCGGTTCTTGCTATTGTTACAACGTTAATCTGCACAGGGATCCCTTCTGTTGGGTTGAAGTTTATATGCGGAGAAATCGATCGAGGAGCACTTAGCTTTATCGTCTGGCCACTTCATACCTCATTCAATCAAAAGGAAATTTGGTTGAAGAGAATAATAATACTGTAATGAAATAACTATTATAAAAAAAAAGAAGAAGATGAAATAAGGTTGTAATAAGATTGATTATTACTCTGTTCATTTGACTATGATGGAAATGTTATTATATTGTTTTGTTAGCTTAATTATTTTAAAGAAGTATAGTATTATCTGTATTATTTGGTAATATGATATTTTAATACATACTATTACCAAAAGATACACAATTATAAAAGAAATATTAAAAAATTAATATATAATTATATTGTATATCATTAATATTTACCGTATAATATTATAGTTTATATAATCTAATCTATATTTTACCAATGCTCGAACCGATGGACATAATCAGTTTTGCACATATTCTACATGTGGCTGGAACATATAAGGCTTAGGATTATTACTAAATCCACAAAAACATATATATTTGAATATTGCTTTTGAACTCTCATAATCAAGTCTCCTAAAAATATAGAATAATACATCATCTTGAATTTAAGATAAATCATTCTGCTCACAACAACTCTCAAAATTTTCAAAAATACAAATATCTAGAATATTGTCGATCAACTTAAATCTAACTAAATTATCCTATAGTCCATGATCATTTGTTGCGCTAGGGTCGTCGATACACTTTTGCCAAAAATCGTAGTTATAATTGTAAATCTTTACTCATATAAAATTTCTTAAATATGGATAAGCAACAAAGCCTGATACAGAGATACTGCATACAATCACAAACACATGGCATGCTCCATGCATATTATACAATATACTAATGTTGCATCAATAAAGAATTAACATAAACAAGCCCCATTCGTTATATTGTTTAATTCATGCAACAATCACATTCAACTCGTTGTCTTGAGGCTTGATCTTGACACCAAAGTCAAATCTAAATATAAGTGAATAATGTTATTTTGAAACCGAAGCCTACATAGAAACTATTAGTCTTCTCATAGTGGTAACATTGATGTTACCACTAGTATCACATTAAGCAATTGGTCTAATGGAACCATTTATATAATAGTGTTTTATTCACTAGTTTAATTCTTTTACAACTTGTCTTTGAAATGTTTGACTTGTATCTTAATGGTTAGTCATATTGACGACCCGTTTATCTTTATGCAATAGTTCATCCCCTAAAATTTTTAACCACTTCATCTTAAATGCTTATCTTGTCATAGGCATTTAGGATATGTGTTCTCTTGTTTCAAATTAAGTATCAATTTTACAATAATTAGACATAAGATGCAATATTGCATGAAGGGAAAAAGGAAGCAAAAACTAATAATGACAATAGTCAGTATTATCAAATTTAAGATTCTTTCACTTGTATTTAATAATGTGAGTGGGGGATGAACTGACCTATACCGGTGTTTTTCCTTTCAATAGAAAAAAACAGTATTGCATCATTTCTATGTTGTAGTTTTCTTAAGGTTTCATTTATTTATCACATATGTATTAACTCACTTGCGTATCTAATAAATATGTGAGCTATCAAACTAATTTTGTTCTTAAATTTAAGTAATTCTTAAAAATTCAATAACCCACATCTATGACAAATCTGATAGATATGACTGAAATGAGTATAATCATCTACAAATATTATGAAATATCATGCTCAATTCCTCTCCCTCGCATTCCTGGACTACATATATCTAAATATATCAAATTTTTTCTTTTAATCGGAATCTATAAATGTATAAATTGCAATGGAAAAATGAGTTAGGTTGGATGCCAAAACTTATCTTGTTCAATTGTAGGATAACTACACTACAACTCCTCTATAATTGTTTCAAATTTAAATTTCAATTCGATCTATGATATTTTAGGACAAACTGCAATCAAGTTTTCTGTACTTTAAATGAGTCATTTGAATTCTTTATTGTACTGCCATCACGTTAAAATCGCTTATCCATGTCTATTATAATCTCATTAATAGTCCCTCAGTATCTATGACCACAAATTAATTACTAGATATAGTATGATGGACTATAATTGTGCGACAGCATAAACAAAACTGCACTTAAATAGCTCATTTAAAAACATATAGGCAGCTTAGAATTCTTAAAAAAGTATGGAGACTCGATGTGAATTTTCTCACAAATATCATGCACTTGCCTTGTACATATTCCAAGGCAATATTCACATGTAAGTTAACTCAAACTTAGCCAACGAACTTAAAAAAACCTTCTCTAATTAATATATTCATTGATGTATCCTATTCAATATGACTTAACCTACCATGTCAAATGGATGCATTCATACTTAATTGGCAAGGGCACTAACGTATAATTCCGGAAAAGGATAGAAACAAGGAAGTTATCAAATTTGTGATATTGAATTATTGATATCTGCTGAATCTGGTTGATGATTTCGTTAATGGGTTTGGGAGACGTCAACACGAAGGATGGAGAGAGCTTGAGAGCGTTATGTAAGCAATCTTGTTGCAGATTTGAGAAAGGAAAAGAAAGAGAGCGAAAAGCATCATTGTGGTATTTATATTATGTTTGATATGTATGAATTATCTGCACTAAAATACATTGGAGTAGAATAAAATGAGCATCAAGATGATAAATAATTTCTTGGATTTTAAAATGCCCATGAAGTGGGATGGAATTAAATGCATTTACCATAATATTTGTCAAAAACACTATTAAGGGGACATGATTATGATTCCATTCTAAACTCATTAATTATATTAATTAATCACCAATTCCAAATAACCTTAATTCCAATTTCTGAAAATATTTTCAAACATAGAAAAAGGAGTGAAATACGGAATCACGATTTCATTAGGGATTCATGTTTACATACCAACAAGGCATGAATAGACTCGAAGGGAGGTTAAAAGGGGCCCTAATCCCTTAAGCTCATGAATAAATTAATTATCAAAATTTATTTTTAAAGTAGAAAGTATATATTATATTTATATTTTAAAGCACAAATATTATCATGAATTTAAATATGATTAAGTGGCTCAATACTTCCTTGTACAACCATAAGCAAAAAAGGATTCAATTGTATTAACTTGCATGTGGATCGATGAGCGGTATGTAAGTATTGATGATAATTAAACATGTAATTTTATAAAAGCATGTTCTTTTAAATAATAATTATGTTTTTACATATTAAAATTTTATTAATCCTTATACATCACTCAATATCATTAAAGCTTTTTTCCTTATAAGGTCATGGATTCAATTCCAATGTTTATTTTTTCAATTTTCATTTATTGTCTATCTTTCCGTAAATGGTTTTCATTCTCTTTTTACACTTTTTTCTTTTCCCAATGAAATTAAACTTCAATTATAGTTAATTAAATGAATTCGGATTAAACACTTTATTCATCAATAATTCTACTATAAATAATAACTTCATTGTAAATGCTACAAATTTTTTTTTTGTTTAAATTCTTATTACACATAAGGTCATGGGTTTAATTCCCATTTAGGTTGTTTGCTACTTTTTCAATTTCCATTTATTGTTTATCTTTCAATAAATGGTTTTCATTCTCTGCTTGTGCTTTTTTACCACAACCAATGAAATTAGATTTCATTAAGAAAATGATAGTTAATTAAATGAATTCTCATTACACACTACTTATTGATTAATAATTCTACCACAAATAATAATTGTATTATCAATGCTACAAGTATTTTGGTAAAATCACTATAAAAAAAATTATAGAATACTATTCTTACATATTATGTTGTGATTTTCATTATACATGCAATTTTTTGTTTATACTTATTGCAATTTATTTTTGTTAGCAACATAACTTATATGAGTTTTATATATTGATTCCATTTTTTTATAAATTGACGTGTACATTTTTAATTGATATATGTACCTAAATGAAAAGTTAAAAAAGTTTATTCTTTTAGACTTTTATAAAGTGAAATGAGTAGTCATAACAATTTCATAAAAAAGTTTAAATTTCTTTTCTTGTTCGGTATTAGATTGTGTTGCAAGTACACATTAATAAAATCCTTTTGTGTATATATAAGAGACATTATAAATATAATAACAAGTCACATAATTCTAATATTAATTTAAAACTTGTAAATCCGGCCCCCAAGTCCCATGATTCTACATCCGTACTTGACCAAACGTGACATTATGATATTTCATTGGTCCACTTTCTTTAGATCAGATATAGCCCTCTTTGAATTCAACATGAATCCTACAATTGTACGTACAAATACAACAACAAATCTATACTGAAGGCTTATGTTCTTATTCCTAAAATCTTAGTTTTATTGAATTTGGTTGATTGGGTCTAGAATAACTAAATTAAATCCCCTATAGATGAACTTGATCGACCTATTTGATAATTTGTTTAATTGAATTCCATCTTATCTTGATTTGGTTGGCTTAATCCTACAATTAGTCGGTTGATTTCTTTAAGTGGTTCGTCACACTTTAGTTTTATTCCATTGTTTTTTTTTTTTTTATATCTAACATTTTTTATTTTAACTTAGAAACTCAATCTAAGTTATCATGAGACGAGATTCTAAAATAAGCCCTTTCCTTATCGCTCTTAATATAAAAGTCCATATTTAGCGTTAATTCTAATTAAAATTCACACTTTGCAATATTTTCATAAAACAAGTACATCAATATTCCTCTATTGTTGGAGTGAATGGTAGAGTTCTTTACTCATTTTTTTTTTGAAGCTATATTTCACATAAAACATTAAACAAGTAGATCAATTTTGAGGCACACGTGTGATTGTTGAAAAAATTTAGTTATATCGCATTTAGTTCTTATTATGATGTGAATTCAGAATATGAGATCCAGCACATGCAAAGGGCCTTTTGGGCCTCCAACCCTAGGGCTTCCATCAACCTAACTCATCTATTATTATGTTCTAAGTCATCATTTCACATCGGCCGCCGTCTCTCTCTCTCATCTCATTGTCTCTTCTCAGTCCTCCCTTCCTCTCATTATATATGCATTCTCGCCATAAAATGCTCTGCCTCTCTCTCTCTCTCTCTCTATCTATCTAAAGTTGTGAGCGTGAGATCAAAACAGCTTTTTAAGAAATGATAATGTGGTTGAGATAAGATGATGAAAGTGATGTAGGAGTGATGATGGACTGGTCTTCCTTTCCATCACTTGATGAAATATTATTTACTCGCTACGTTCTTTCTGATTATTCCTCTACTTATTTTTTGCTTTATTATACTCTTGCCTTTTAGTTTCCCTTTTAATTTTCCTTTTGATTCTTAATCAGATCGAATCACTTGTCTGAACACTACTACGCGAAGAAGGACAAACACCCCTCGGATGATGATTATTTTTTTTTAAAGTAAAATTTTTCCATCTCGCAGATTAATTTAAAGATTTGGCTTGTAATTGTTTTGCAATCTATATTTAAAGCGTAATTTTGCAGTTCAGATTAATTTTAATAGCTTAGTAAATTTTTTTAAGAATTTTTTTTTTTTCAGTTAAGCATTTTTATCTTTTTTTTTTTATTTGTTTTTTGGTTTAAGTAAATAGACTAAATTTCAATAAATCATTCTTATGGTATACATCTAGCATTGTTTACAGTCGGTTCTCACTTGTAAAAATAATCTATTAAACAATTGAGCCTTTTCTCCTTTCTTTTTATTTTTATTTTATTTTTCTTTCCCAGCGGATGGGCAGGTGCTCATGCTACTCAAAACGATAGCTCTGAAAGCTTGAGTGGAAACTCAATTTATTAAATGTCATCGCCCATTTTATGCACGAAAAAGTTATTTTATATGATAAGGGAAGAAGAAGAAGAAGGTGAAAACTTGGATGTGTTTTTATAATTAACTCCAACATTTCCCAAGTTACCAAATTAGAAAAATATCTAAGGAATCTCTTTAAAAAGAAACAGAAACTTCGAATACTTTAGTAACTAGGATTCTTTAAAGGAGAAAGATTCCTTGAAAATCTTTCGGCTCCATGTTTATGTTGGGCTAAAGAGCTATATCATGTGCATGTTGTTAACTGTTATCTAAGTACTCAGCCTGAAAATGTTTTCACATATAATTGAGAAAACAAAATTATGGTAATAGTATCTGATGGCTCTCAAAAAGTCACAATGTAATTCATACAAAATTCTTCTTTGATTTTGGATGTCCGTGGCTGTATGTTCCTATTAATGATAAATGTTATATTTGGCTTTTCATATTAATGTTTGATGATTTGTTAAGCTATAACAAATATTAATGTATGGTATAACAGTGGAATGAGTTAGATTCAATTCTCTCATTTTTAAAATTGCATTATATGAGAAATTGAAAGGAAAAAAAAAAAGAAAAAAGATGGTTATGGTTTATGATATACAAAACACACATATATCTAACAATAAAACCTTTTAAAATTATATACATTGGGGTTTGATAATTGGAATTAATGTTAAAATATAATATAAGATAAGATTTGGTTGGACTTTGAAATGTTTATTTTCTTATTGAGTTATGATTGTTAGATCGTGGAAATTGACCGAATGAGACAACCCAAACAGTCGTAATGACATAAAAAGTTCAACAAGAAGAAATAAGGACAAAGAATTCAATCATCAACGCATAATTCGGAATGTGAGCATTACCCAAAAAATAATTCAGATTTCTGTAAAACTTGTTCGCAACAACAATCAAATCTCCTATTCTAACCGGTCAACGTTCGGAATTAGATTAGTTGTCCTAAATAGGGGTGAGCATAATACAATTTGGTTTAGCTTTTCCTCTAAACCAAATCAAATCTAAAATTATGATTCTGTTTTTTTTTTTATATTTTTAAACTAATTCATGCTGTTCATATTAAAAATTTTTTTAAATCATAAAATTTTAGTTTGGATTGAATCATATTTTCTATATATTTCTCATATGAAGAGTGTTGAACTTAATTAATAATATTAAGTATTGATATCATAAAAGAGATTGATAAAGTTAATATTCATATGACTAAAAAATTCAAATATTTATTAATATCTAATTTTATTATAATAATAGTATATGGTATAAATTTTGAGTCAAATTATATTTAATTTTTATTTTATACTAATAGAAAGATGAAAGTTCAACATATATACATTTCTCTAAATGTAAATAAAAAATTCTTTTTAAGTGTTATATTATAACAAAAAAATTCTTTAGTTACAAATAAAATATTATTATGTTTTTTATAAAATAGTTTGGTTCGATTTGACAGCTTGGTTTATTTTATTTTTTTAAATTAACTATAAATTTTTGGTTTTGTTCGAATAAAAAATTTTCTAAACTAAATTGTAAAAAAACCCATATTTTTTATTTGATTTGATCGGTTTTTTTTTTTTTTCCATCTCTAATCATAAATTCGGTTCAATTGCATTCCTAAAGTGTACATGAAGTCAATTCCAAGATCCTATTTTATTTTCGCAATTAATGCAAAGCAACCAAATTGAAAATGAAATGGTGGATTCATGTCATAGAGAAAGCCCAACAAGAACTCGGCAAGCCTAATAAGAAGAAAACCGCACTGTAAAGTAGAATCTATAAAAGGCAACGATTCAAAGTTAAACCCCGAAGGTTCACTTCCTGGTCCACCAGCACAAAAACTATGCCTTCCTTGATCACAAATCCTCGTTCAAAATCAAAACCATAAAAAAGCCAATAAAGGCTTGAAGGTGTTGCCGCAAGAACAACGATGTTTATATAATATTAACATGTATGGAAATATTATAACTTTCCTTATAATTCATCTATACCATATACCAATCTTATTTATAAGTCTTTTAAATTTGTTTTGATGTTAATTTGAGTTTTGGTTAATCAAATAGTACCTTAAGTTAAAATTAAGCTTCATATTTAATCCGTTAAACTCAATGTTATCAAGTAAAGTTTAAATAACAATATAATTTTAGTTAGAAAAAAAATTTAATAAATTACTCATATTTAAAGAAAATTTATATAGTCGAATTAGAATTCAATTCATTGAATGGCGAGTTTATCCAAATGGGCAGCTCCGTAAGCTAGCGCTATCATTTAAAAAATCATATATAAATCTAAAGAACATTCCAAATCCGCAATATTAATGAACGCCTCGTGCCCAACACGCGCATTAATAATAAGCAATCGAACGACCAATATAGTCCTATAACATCACACGCTCTCTTCACGCGCCACACTCATCCAACAGGCACTCGCTCATACAGTACCTTTTTCTGCATCTTCTCCTTTTGGAAAGAGAGAAAAAAGAAAAAAAAAAAAAAAACCACATGTACACACAAGGGTTAAGGAGTAAAGGTAAAGGAACTTCAAGGAAACATCAGAATTCCAACTCCAAAAATCAAACCCAAAACAGAAAATCCAAATCAGACAGCCCTTAAAGCTTTGATCTTTCCTGCATAGAGAAAATCAAGTCTTTATTTGACATGGAAGACAACATGGGATTAGAAGACCAAGAACCAGCATCACCCCCATCACCAACCTTGCCATCATCGTTATCACCACCACCATCAACAGCATATGTACTAATGCTAAGACTTTTGAGCAAAAGGAGGACATGGGTATGTATATTTATCTTAGTATATGCTATCCTATTATCTTCCTCTTGGAATTTCCTTAAATCCATACTTTCATGGTACAACTTACAAGTGCAACCCTCTAGTCCTTCATCTTCGTCATATTATGGTTGGCCTGCAATTTACGCGTCAATTATGCTTGGAGCTGTTTTTGGGTTGCTCTCAATGGCTGCAGCTCTTGCAGTTGTTGTGCCAGCTACTTTGGTTACTTGGATTACTATTGTGGTCTTGTTGGCTTTCTTTGGGAAACCTAGAAGGACTTTGGTTATGGAAGGAAGGAAGATTACTAAGGAGATTGTTGGGTTTGTTTGTAAGATATTGTTGAAAGAAGGGAACTTGGTGGCTGCTCTTTGTGCTGTTTTGGGGTATTTTGCTCTTGTCAAGAGGAATAAAGATGTTGATTAAATGTGGATCTTGATGACAAAACTGTGCCAGAATAATAGGGGCTTTTTTTTTGGGAAGGTAATAGTAACAAGATTATGTGTTCCTGTTAATTGGGTTTTTCTGGATGAAGGTAATTTTGGATTCATGGGTAATGGTGATGTGTTAAGAAAGCCCTCTTGCTTGATCTGCAAATTCATCGTGATATATGCTGCTAAATGATATTTTGGAGCATGATCTTGCTGACTTGTTAGTATTGGGAGCTGCATTACAACTTTTCGATGCTCCCGTTGTTCTAAGTGCGGGAAATTTCTCTTAGGTTGTAATTTAGATTTTCTGAATGCAATTCAAGGTTTTAGAGTTCGAAATATTGAAATTACAACCATTTTAATGTCTTAGTCTGTCTTTATCGTGTGGGGAACGATGGAAAATTACTCCAGCGAAAATCTAGACTATAACATCCTATTTGCTTTTGTGTATAGGACTTGCGGGTGCAATGTTTCTGGCTTTTTGCTTACAAGGCTTGGCTTATCGTTTTCTATCGTTTTGGTGCCGATTAAAACCGACCATTAAGTGAATAGGTAAATAGCTATACATTTATACATATCTGACACAACAGAAAATCAAGATCGGTTGTTTTGGGTAGAATCTAGAAGAAAAACTGTTGAAACACTGTCTTTTTCTTTCAAATGCTAAATTTCTCTCGCATGCCAATTTTAGGAAAGTGTGTTTTCATGGCCTTTTCCTTGTTTTCTTTTATGCCGCTATTGATCCTTGTACTACACGCAAATTTGCTGTAGAATCTCAAATTTTTATTAATTTGCTGTGCTGAAGATTCTGTTGATCTAGGTTTCTAAGTTTCAACGCTTCCAAACTATGTGCCGTGCGGGGACTCCTAAATGTCCTGTTACTCAATCGTTCGCAGTAAGAACGTGAAATGCATATTAACTCTTTCCTGTGTTTTAGTCCCACATTCGTATGAGTTTCTTTGACCAACTTAAAGATAGGAATTGTTGTCCATATTTATCACCACTGGGACTTCTTTATGTCTGGAATTCATGGACATGAGGTTGATCTGCTTACTGGGATAATTTTTTTATTTTTATGACGTCCTCTCCTCGTCTCCTCAAAAATGAAAAAGTTTGTCTATGTGAAAATTGCTCTTCCTGCGTTCATGCGACCGGCCCACTAACAATACTAAGGACTGTGCCTGCGTCGGCCCTTGTGCCATGCTTGCAGAAAGAATATGTCAAGATTTAAGTGGGCAATCAGGCCCATTGTCATCTAAGTAAATTCTGGTAATATGTTTTTGATGCATTTCTCAAAACACTAGGCAAGCAGGCCCATTTTTGCTTCAGTTTGTGGTTCGATTTCACAAGGATCCAAATGGTTCGATTTGAATGCTCACACTAAACTAAACTGCTCCAATTCAAATTGTTTTTTATTAAAAAATAAAAAATAAGTGATTATTTAGTTGTAAACCTAATCAATATTTCAACCAAACCTTATTTACTTTTTTTTTTGCATTTCATCCTTACCCCCAACAATTTACTCATTTTTCTTCACTTGCATCTCTAGGCTCTTGCAGAATTACATGCCTTTAGTATCACCTAGTATGGGTTGTCAATGTGATATTATGTCATGTAGCTTAAATTCTTATGCAATGTTTTGCAATTTGGACATCAATATTTGGTGGAAAACTTCAATTGTTATTAGTATTATAAAAAATAAACTTATGCTTTTAAAAAGTAATTCGAACCAAATCAAATCGAACTATAATTGAAGCGATTTGGTTGAAGACCTTGAATTGTTAAAAGGCTTTAGTTATTAAGTGTTTTAATTGAACTATTTCAAATGCTATTCGGTTTGGTTCAACTCTTAATTTGAACCGAATTAAACTATAAACACCATATATTATATGAAGGAGGAAAAATTTGAAGCTAGTCCATATCGTTGGCATATTAGAGTTTATGCTATGAGGTTATGAAAACCTTGGCAAGAAGAACATATCTTTAATCCAATGCCTTACGCATCTCTACGTCCAATCTAACTTGAAATTCTTCAAACTTACTAAATGTTCTCATAATTTAACAAATGAATTTATCACTTATAAAGATAATACCTACCATTACTTAGATGCTTCCTTTCACTTAGATGAAGAATTTTGTCTTAAAATTCTTTAGCCTTATTTAACAGTTCAAACTTGCACCAAAGATAAATAATGTAAGTAATGATTGGTCAGATAGGAATTTAGATTGATGGAAAGAAGAATTATCTTTTCGATTTGGTTTGTCTCGTTTAAGATTCTAAGGGGAGAGAGGGAGGGAGAGAAAAATTTGTATATTTTGGATTTTAAGAAAAGGACATGTATGTCTTAAAATATGAGGGTTCCAAGGGGAGAGAGGGAAGGAGAGAAAAAAAATGTACATTTTGGATTTTAAGGAAAGGATATGTATGTCTTAAAATACGAGGGGTAGTTTCTATAAGAAGTAGAGATAAAGAAGTTAAATATTTCATTGAAGGCTAAGGGAAAATTACAAAACTACCCTTTAAAATGGAATGATTTATTGGAGCATCTCAATTAGCATAGATTTTCTTATGGGTTTGTTTAGAATTAAAGAACTCAAGACTCAATCATAATTGTAGTAGATGGGTTCAGCAAAATGACCCATTTCATTCCCTATCATAAAGCAACTGACAATTCTTTTGTACCAATTTTTTTTTTTCTTATGGAAGATTGTACTATAAATGGAATTCAACATAGGCTTATTATAGACAAAGATGTGCAATTCTTGAGTTATTGTTAAAAGACAATATGATAGAAGCTAGCTCTTCTTAAATACTATACGTTATCTACAAATCGAGTGGTCATGAATAAAACATTGAGAGATATGCTATGAGCAATGATAAGAAGAAATCTAAAAGGAAGATTCTTGCTTGCTAGTTATAGAGTTTGATTACAATAGGTCAATACATAGCTTAACTGGTAAGACACCATTTGAGGTATTGTATGAATACAATTTGACTACTTTTTGTGCATAACTAGGTATTGGAAAGACGGTTAAAGTGATATTAAGAAAGCATGGTATGTTTAGAAGTTAGATAAGCAGTTTCCGATCATCTATGGAAACAAATAGCTAGATATCAAGTGTAGTAAAGTCAGAGATGAAAATTGGTGATTCTTTAGCTTGGGAATTTGGTATGGATCCGCTTACTCAAAGAAAGATTTTTAGGTTAAAAGCATCCAAATTATCACAAAGAACTAACCTTTTGAAGTCTTAGAGTAGATCGATGATTGCAGAAAAAATTGATTTAAGCTTTAGTATGTAAGTTTCATTTTAAGTATTAGATTTGCAACCTTATGTTGCTAACAATAATGGGCCAAGAGTAGAAAATCTTTAAGAGCTCTAAGGTAGTAATAAAAATACAACTTTAATAAGACTAGTTACTAGAGTTAGACTAGGGGCTTAATAAATTTGGTCTAAAGTTTAGTAATACAATCATTAGAGGAAGATTGAGCTCATGTAATGTTTAACACATGTTATCGTTTTTGGAAAGTACAAGCATCATATCATGGAATCAAGATGAATTTTCAATTGAGAAGAATGCAATAGAGGCACTTCGTTCGACAGAAGGGTCTAAGTTTGCTTTAAGACCACTTTTTCCAGATGGATCTTCAAGGAATTTTTGATATCTAATATGATGATAGTTCCATATGAACTGTAAAAGAGGAGTTGTATTAATTTACGACACTAAGGTAACGAATGTCAGGTTAACACTAACTAGAAACTTTAGGGTCAACCAATTGAAACATTATTAGTTAGCATTACTATTGGCTACTTTTGGTTTAAGGCATTACAAATTGTATCAAAGCCAACCTTCTATTAATAAGTGGACAATTTGGGGGATGGTTTTAACTTGGTTTACAAAAGAGATAAGCAAAAGACGGAAGTGTCATTAAGGTTATGCTCTTGATTTGCTTCCAAGATAACCTATAAGTCGATAATAGCAAGATTGAACTGAATTGCAAATCAAAAAAGGGAAAGAATTAGGCCCAATTGTAATGTCTCATGATGAGGATATCACTTGTTTAAAGGGGAGAGGTTGTGATATTCCATGTGATTATTATTGCAAATGGATTGTCAGATAGGAGTTGTATTAATTTATAAGGTTAAGGTAATAAATGTCATATTAACACTAGTTAGAAACTTTTCGGTTAACTGGTTAGAACATGCCTTTTAGTGCTTATTGATATGGTTGTTGGCTATATTTAACTTAGAACATTACATCACTTGAACAAAATGACCCTCTATTCTTGTGAACTAGACTAGTATTTGACTTCATTTTAATGCTCATTTATGGCATTTGAATGAAGAGCCCCTAGAGCCATTGCTTTGGTTCATTGTAATGGACTTTTATTTTATTTGAACAAACTCAAGCATTTAAATGAAGTCCTAATGCCTACAGCTTTATTTTGATTAGTCATTATGTTCTATTATATTTACACCCTTAATAACTTAAGATTGTCTTAATAATAGGTCCCTTGACGTATTTGGAATTAGTATACTATCCAGTAGGGTTAGTAATTTGGGACTTGATCCGTAAAACCTAGATATGATACAACATGATTTAAATCGGTATGTATATGGAAAATATTGACACGAGATATAAATAAGTTAGACCCTTCTAAAACAGTTTAAATTTGTATTCGAGCTTGTATCAAACTCTCATACTTGGACATGAGATATGCAATATATCCTTCCATATTTGCATTTTATTGCACATACCTCTTCTTTCTTGGTTAGATATATCAATTAAATATATGAGAGTCATTATTTTTAACTATATATTCTTCTTATTGCATTTGTACTTTAAATGAGAACAAAGCTATGAACACATGTATAGATTTTTTTACTGTCTAGCTGTCTCACTTGAAGATTAATAAAAGACGTAATGAATTTGAAAATCAATACCGATAGTATTATCCACTTAAGCCATTATTTCACTTCTACTTAATTTAGTGATGTTAAGTAATTTAAAATTTCGAATTTCTTATATTTATTGTGACTTTACTACACTTAAACTTTTTTTTGGATTGTACTTTTGTATGAAGTATAATGATTCTATGTTATTGCCTTTGTAGAGTTTGATATTATCATCACCCTTTTTCTAAGTATTTAATATATTCATTTATAACTTATTTAGTCTATAAATTGGTTATACTTGGAAATTAGACATGCTTATTAAATAGATCAAGTTATGGGTTCATATTTTTATAAACAATTAATGAAAGAGTTGTGTCATAAGTTGAGGTTTTTTTTAAATATAAATGCACTTAAATACAGAAACATGACATAACAAGGTAACATGAATTGCCAACATTACTATTTAGCTAAGTCTTAACCCTAAACTTTGTTTTTATGAACCCTTGATTATGGAGCTTTGTTCTCATTGGCTTTTCATTATGGATAGCACTAAGTGTTTCTTTATTGGTATGCAATATCATGTTGAGGATTGCTTTTTGTTCACTTTTTTCGTTGCGTTATACTTGTGAAAGATATTCATATCCCTCTAAATTTCCAAATCCTAAATTAATTTCATTCTCGCAAGTTTATTAAATAATGTTTGGCATCGAATACTACTCTTAAGCACATTATAATGTTTGTATTAACTGTGTTAAGAGAGGTGGTAAAACTAGTAGGAAAAAGAAAAAAATTCAATTGGATGGTAAATGAAGAAAGCAACAATTGCAAATTTACCTCTAACTTATCCTTATGTGACCTTATCCTCATCTACATATTACTACCTTTTAGCAAATTTGTGGCTAATTTGTTATTTTTAATTGATGTACACGCAATTCCCTCTAAAAAGGATTTACTAGTAATACTTACACATGGCGTATAACTACTAATTATGTTTAAACATATGACAGTAATAGTGGGTAGCTTTTAAAAAAACTACCACCCATATCGTTGCATGTTAAAAAACTATTGGTAACTTGCATTATGTGCATATATACATGTATTAGCTATTGAATTATTATTTCAATCCCTCTATATTAGTAATCCATACTCAAAAAGTTTAAGTGTTGTTTGCCCCATGCAATTAAGCACCTAAAAATTTAAACAATTTTTAAATTATCGTGCTGTATTATTATTATTATTATTATTATGTGGTGCTCATGTAATTAACTTCCTTTAAAAAGAGTTAGCAATTTGAATTCCATTTTTATATCTAGACATGGCATATGGAGGTGCGGTACACCAAATGCAGAGTTTAATTTCCAGTAAGTTCATAATTGATGTTGAACATTTGAAAAGATCTATATAACTAACATTATAGCTTTTTCCATTCAGTTTTAAATATAGCTATTTTTGGTTATGGGGCAAAGGGTTCTGGGAGATCACCACTATCGAAGATTAATGTACTTAAAATGTACATAAAAAGATTCATTCCACTTCCATCATGATGAAAGGTATACTTCCTCCAATGGAAGCAATGAATCTTCGTATTCTTTTGCCTTAATTAAAGTAAAAAGACACCGAGAAAGGAAAATTGTGGTCATGGTCCTCATGCTTATGTGTTTTTTTTTAACCGACATCGATTAGGGCGTTATTTTAAAAACTACTTACAATATCATCGTGTGTGTAAAGTTTTTATTTATACTTATAGATATGATAAGTCTTTTTTCACCTTAGGCTTCTAACATGTTAAACCAATATAAATAAATTAGAGAAAAGAGGCGGCTACTATGGTGTCTTACTAATATAAAGACACACATAAGAATTTGGTTATATATAAATCACAATGCTTGTGATTCTGTATTATATTAAAATTTTTACTAGAATTTATATTTTCGATGAGTCTTTTTTCACCTTAGGCTTCTCATATGTTGAAGTGATATAAATAAATTCTCTACTATATTAATGGAGAGAAAAGAATATGGCCATGAGAAGGTTACTATGGTACCCCTACTAACATAAAGACACAATAAGAATTTGGTTATATAATTTATGATGCCTGTAATTCTGTATTATATTAAAGAAAGCAACGTTTATTTGATTTCAAGACCTCATATTCCCATATTTTTAAATATAGGAAACTAGAATTAATAACATATACATCATTTAAAAACTAAAATAAAAAGTCATTGTACCCATGACTACCCTTTATTTATAACAATATCCCTTAATATGCTTCTCCTTTCCTTCCAATTCAACAATGTTAAGAATCAGTGATGAAGAGATGCTGCACTTTTCATTAAGTAAGCATTGAGGCAACCATTCAACTCATTCGTATCTGCAATATTAAGTTAGTAAAACCTTGTAAGGAATGCAATATATATGCTTGTTACATATGTTAATTTCATTATAATTTTACTGCAAATTAAAGGGAAAACATCAAGAAAAAAAGAGAGGAAGAAATAAATTTCGTTTTACAAAAGAAAAGAAATTTATTTTTCGCAGTTATTTTCATTTCTACAATTTTGTTTTCATTAACTTCCGCTTATTTATAAATCTTCTTATGACTCAAAACATAATGAATAACTTCCCATAATTGTGTATTATAAATACTTATATATTTTGAGCAATGTTTTTTTTAATAGCTATTTTACGTTTTAGATATGAGAAAAACTTTCCTTTTTTTCTTTTCTTTTTAATGTAACTAGAGAAAAGTAATATCAATATATATTATAATTTTATTTGAAAGTTTTCAATGCTAGTATATATTATTTTCAATAATGATTTAATCTTAATTATACAAATATAAAAATAGGCTTTAGGTAACTTTATCTATTTATTCTTTGAAATTTTTATATTGTATATTTATCCTGTTGGCTCTTTGTCTGTGCTCTTATTTAATGGCATAAATTAACATGTATGGGTATATATGAAATTTTATGTTATGTCTTTTGCAATAATGACATGAAATAAATGTCTGAGTAGCTCTATGATATATATTATTATGTACACTTATAGAAGATGCTCTCGTGATTTATTTGCTTAAAACTATGAATAACTAAGTTATAATTATTTATTATACGATAACATTATTCCATAAATTAATATGTAGATAACATCATTGTTTTACAAATAGCTAAAAACACGTTAAAAGAGATGATAATTTTTTATTAATTACTGAGGAGAATATAAGTTTTTATTAATTTTTTAAATATGGCGTGGAATTATGTATTAATTGGCCTTATGGTTTTGCAAAATCATGTTTTTGTTTTTATTTAAACAAAAGCATATTTAGAAAAATTATACTACACGAACCCAAAACTACAAAGAAAATAGACCCTAAAACATTGTCCTATACAAAGGGGAAAAAATAAAAAACGGAAACAAAGGGATTGTTTATTTGACAGAAAAAATTTCCTTTTTTTTTAATGTTTGTGCAATCAAAGTTCTATAGTTATCAAATAGATATAGCAATCTCAAGAGGTTATGATCACTAGTGACGTGTAGCAATAAATGACAAAGGATGACAACTATGGGCATACGGCCACCAGTGGAGGTTGTTAGCAACTATAGAAAATGCTAATAGAAATGAAAAAAATGATTTTCTATTTTCAAAAAAGAAAACCATTTTCTTCATTTGTATTGAAATTTCTCTTAATAGTTGTAGATGTAGAGGTTTGATCGGAGTAGTCATGTGCGTGTTGTGCGTATTGTGCGAGTAGTGTATTACACGTTGTGTGAGTAGCGAACTACACTTAGTTTCAAAGAAATGACGTGAGACTGTCTCAGAGAGGATGAAGCCACGAACAAAGCAGCCTTAAGGACCTTAGGCGTTTACCTTGTAACTTGAATGAGATCAACTTGAGCTTGAGTGAATGAGATCAACTTAAGTGAATGAGATTAATTCTTTACCTAAACATGATTTGATCTTAGAGAGCAGAGTTTTTACAGTGGAACACTATTTCTCCAATCTCTCTTCCAAAGTTTCAATGATAGGTATTTATAGGCTCTTGGGCATGGTAGCATCTGTCGCATCATCTAGGTGATCAACGGATGAGATGGAGCTTACTTGATTTATGGTTATCTAGAATGAGCTAGTTAATGAGCCCTTAGTAGTTTTCCTTATAAGTGCATGAGCCTACCTAAAAAAGGTTGGAGGCGAACAAGCCGATCCAACGATCCGTGTTCCAAGCCTACCAAGCCAAATCTTCCCGAATCATCCCAATACAGACTGAACTCTCTAGGCCCTATCACTTGGCCTAAGGAGTCAAGCCTAAATAAATAGTGGACTCATTTTAATAACTAATATAATAATTTTTAGCCCTCTACAATAGTTAACTACTATCATCGACCATTAGTTGCAACAATTGCTTTTTACCATTAGTCGTTATAAAAGAACCACGAATAATCAGATCTCTCGACGTCACTGTAATAACATTTTACAATTCTAAAACTTTAACTATTGCAGATATCGAAAAATATTGAGGAAACACTTTTTGTAAAATAAACATTTCCAAAGAGACTAGTTAGCAAGGGAGATCTATATGTATGTATAGTATGTTTCAATTACCATAAAGGCCAGCACATGTTGAGGTTGTGCATCTGGGATTACATTCACGGAGATCATCTTGGGATTGATTAGGACAACTCTTTTGGCACTGAATAATGCACTAAGAAGGATTTTTGCCATCTATGCAGCCATCTGCACATTTACTTGCACACTCCTTTGATGTAGAATGAATAACTTGCAGGCATACCATTAACATCATTCCCATTGCTATCGCTCTTGCCATCATTTTTAACCTAATTTTTTTCCCTCGCCTTGGAAATGTGTTTGTGTATAGGGGGCAAAGCTTTTATTTATACGAGAAAGCAAATGAATTTAGCGGGTGGCTTTCTGGCTCTAGCAAAGCATGCTCTGTACTCTATGTCTTCTCTTTCCCTTTTATTAATTTTAGATGCAAGGAAAATAGTCATATTTGGAACCTTAAAATAGTGACCAATAGAAGCAAGCAGTAACTACCTTCTAGCAGTAACTACCTTCTTTGCAAGCATATTATCTCACACCAGCAATAATTTTTGCAATAAAGTACACCATAAAACCATTTTTATCTTTTCGCCAAGTCATAAAACCATTTTATATCACTAGTTTCTTAGATTTCAATAAAATAAATGATAATAGTAATACTTCCTTAATAGGATTTTACGAACTCTTAACGATCCTAAAGATTTGGATGCTAGAATTAAGTTTAAAGTCATTCAAATATAGTTTTACAAAGTTCTAACATATATACATTTGTAGTATAGGTGCTAAAAAATGTTAAATAATTAAATTAATAAATCACTTATTGGATTGTTGGGAATAATAAGATTTTTTTTTTAGCGGTAGTTATCATCTATAAAAAAAAAGTGTAGATGCATTTCTTTATAAAATCCACCCTATCTAATTTCACTTCTCAAATAACTTCTCACATATGCCCTTTTGTTCTATTATTGTTATTTATTTACTTATGATATTATTATAATATTTTTTGAAGACTCCATCATCTCCTTTGATATTGTAGATATTAACATTGATTTCATTAGGCTCAAAAAGATTCATATCACGGCTTCAATTTTGAGTATATATTTTATAAAATAAATTAGTTGTATAAAAAGAAGATAATCTTTTTTTTTTTTATTTAGTTTCCTTATAACTACTAGAATGAGATATTTTATTTAGTAATACATTAGGAAAAAAATAATTTTAAAGATGTTGAGTTAAATAATAGGTATTGCCTTGATAATATGCTAGTAGCAGATGTATCTATAATGTGTGTACAAATTTTAAAACATCAAATATGTAAAATCTTAATTGAAAAACAATTATCTAGTTGAAGAAATTGCATTTAGAAAATTAAGAAGGTAAATATTAAAAATTATCTATTAATTTTATTATTTAATGTGTTCTCTAATATAAAAAAAAAGAAAAATAGAAAGCATTTGTGAGGCATTTGTTATAATGAATGAATCAAAGAATTATATGGAAACTTATTAAAACATAATTGTTAACTAAATGTAAATTGTATGTTAAGTTATCAAAGTTTTTTAATATATTTAAACTATATGCCGAGTTTATAAATATATATCTAAGAATTATTTATTGTTTTTCCCTAAGCAATAAAATCATAAATGTTTGTTATGGATCTATATGGCTACATTCTTAGTTTCTCATAGGAAACAATAATTGCCATATATAAAATGCAACATGAAGGATTTCCTTTGGTCAAGCAATCAGCTAAGAAATTGCATTATAGACTACAGAGATCATGAGATGTGAAAGATATTATATTGTTCATTAACTAGACTAGTTAAAGTCCAGTCTAATGTGCAAGTTTTTATTTTATGGAAATAATAATTTACATAAAAGATTATTGTAATTTAATAAATTCATATTGAAAAATTATATTTTATATATTGTAATTTATGCAGTTATTGATGGTTATATGAAATGTTATAATATAACACAATATCATGTATCAAGATTTGCATCATTTTACTTATGTAAAGATCGAAACTTTTATATAAGTAATATTATATATAAAAAACGATGAGAAATGAAAAAGTATCACTAATAAAAACATCAAAAAGTATTGTTTATAAAAGAAACAAAATAATAAAATTATTTTGAAAAAGAATAAAAAATGATTAATGATTAAGAGATGAGTAATGTTGCTTTAGATTTACTATGCTTCTAACCTATGTATAGGTAGTTACTTTACTGTATTGAAAGCCAACATTAACTTGGTGGCTTTTTGTAAAATGTAAGGATATGAAAATGTAATATCAAGCAAGTATAATGATAAAAAGTTTCTAAAATCATATATTGCTAGTTTCATACCCATGTAATGCATGAGTTCTGTGTAAAACAAACCCCTAATAATGGAAGTTAAGAAAATTATTTTGTATTAAACAATATATATAATGATTACAACTTATTTAAAACACATATTATTTTAATGTTCTAAAAAGTTTTTTAAAGAAACAACTAAATTTAATCATGTATAGAATAACACATAACTGAAGGGCATAAAGAAAGATTATATTGATAGGTCAAGATACGGGCCTTCAGGCCTAGTTCGACCCCATCAAGACATGGACTAAGCTCTTGAAGCCTAATCTGACTTGCTTTCCTAAGTTGAGTTCTCCATAGCTCAAATTTCTTCCATAGAACCTATCCCATATTATGGCGAGTTTAATACTTGAACGATCAACATGGATTCCCACTTGATCAAAAGAAGACTTCTAAACTGCTAAGGACTTGAGCCCCCAATCACTGCTCATGAAGTTTAAACCACATGGAGTGAGGATAGTTCAAGATAACTGCTAAGTGGATAACCACCTCCATCCACTTTTAGAAAATTTGGAGCACATCCTAGTGACGTGGAGCACTAATAGAGGATGAAGCCCTGGAGTAACTCACTTTTACTCATACACATGCATCTCTTGGCTCTTGCAGAATCACATGCCTTTAATATCACCTAATATGGTTTGTCAATGTGATATTATGTCATGTAGCTTTAATTCTTATGCAATGTTTCACAATTTGGATATCAATATTTGTTTGAAAACTTCAATTGTTATTAGTATTATAAAAAATAAACTTATGCTTTTAAAAAGTGGTTCGAACTAAATCAAACTGAACTGCAATTGAAGCGATTTGTTTGAAGACTTTGAATTGTTAAAAGGTGTTGGTTATTAAGTTTTTTAATCGAACCATTTCAAATGCTATTTAGTTTGGTTTGGTTTGGTTTGACTCTTAATTTGAATCGAATTAAACTATAAACACCATATATTACATGAAGGAGGAAAAATTTGAAGCTAGTCCATCTTGTTGGCATATTAGAGTTTATGCTATTAGGTTATGATAGCCTTGGCAAGAAGAACATATCCTTAATCCAATGCCTTACGCATCTTTGCTTCCAATCTAACTTGAAATTCTTCAAATTTACTAAATTTTCTCATAATTTAACGAACAAATTTACCACTTACAAAGAAAATACCTACCATTACTTAGACTCTTCCTCTCACATGGACGAAGAATTTTGCCCTAAAATTCTTTAGCCTTGTTTAATACTTCAAACTTGCACTAAAGACAAATAATGCAAGTAATGGTTGGTTAGATAGGAATTTAGATTGATGGAAAGAAGGATTAACTTTTTGATTTGCTTTGTCTCGTTAAGATTTTGAGGGAAGAGAGGGAGGTAGAGAAAAAAATGACATACATTTTCGATTTTAAGGAAAGGATACGTATATCTTAAAATATAAGGGGCAATTTCTATAGGAAATGGAGATAAAGAAGCTATATATTTCATTTAAGGTTAAGGGAAATTACAAAACTGCCCCTTAAAATAGAATGATTTATTGGAGCATTTCAATTAACATAGATTTTGTTATGGGTTTGTTTAGACTCAAAGAACTCAAGACTCAATCATAATGGTAGTAAATTGTTGTAGGTGGGTTCAGCAAAGTGACCCATTTCATTCCCTATCATAAAGTAGCTGACAATTCTTTTGTTACAATTTTTTTTCTTATGGAAGATTGTGCCATAAATGGAATTCAACATGGGCTTATCATAGACAAAGATGTGAAATTCTTGTGTTATTCTTAAAAGACAATATGACAAAAGCTAGCTCTTCTCAAATACTACATGTCATCTACAAATCAAGTGGTCATGAATAGAACATTGAGGGAAATGCTATGAGCAATGATAAGAAGGAATCTAAAAGGTTTGGATTGTTGCTTGCTGGTTTTAGGTTTGATTACAATGGGTCAATACATAGCTCAACTGGTAAGACACTATTTGAGGTATTGTATGAATACAATTTGACTACTTTTTGTGCATAACCAAGTATTGGAAAGATAGTCGAAGTGATATTAAGAAAGGATGGTATGTTTAGAAGCTAGACAAGCGGTTTCCAATCATCTATGGAAACAAATAGCTATATATCAAGTGTAGGAAAGTCAAAGATGAAAATTGGTGATCCTTTAGCTTGGGATTTGGTATGGATCCACCTACTCAAAGAGAGGTTTTTAGGTCAAAAGCATCCAAATTATCACATAGAACTAACCTGATGCATCTCTGGGGTCGGACATACAGAGAAGCACCACAATGAAACGAACTAAGACGAAACAAAAGTAAAAGCTAGCAAAGTCCAGGTAGCTGCCGAATGGATATGACACACTACTCGATCCTACTCGACCTATAATCTGTTGAATATGACACATCGGTCAAGACTGAAGGGTCACTCGCTACTGCTCCTTACTAAAGGGAATGGATAAGAGTTGAACAATAACGAGAACACTAAGGTTGCTCAAAATGAGCAATTCTCTATTCAAAGTTGAGTTGTTTGTGTACAAGTAAAGTGTGGGTTTATATACTTGCCCACTAGGGTTGTTTTACATGTATGAAAAGATAAAAGAGTGTTTTACAATTAGGTTACATGAATCATACTAAAAAGGGGGTAAAATGGACAAAGAATTTTCAATACAAAAAAGAGAGAATCATTCTAAGACGTTATGTTAGAAGATACGTATCGCTTAGTGGCTGGACATCAGGGATATGATACAACGTAGGCGGAAGTAGGAATGTGTTACAGTTAAGGGCCGACCTAATCTGGATCAGGTCAGGAACCAATCAGCCTAGAAAGAAAGGTCGGCTGTCTTGAAGTTAGACACTAATGGATTAGATTGGAAGCCAGGCTCGACTAGTTCTAGACTGTCTTTTGGATTAAGACTTCACTATTGAGTAGAAGCATGTTGGACATACATAAGGATCTAACAGATAGGTTGGCTGGAGGTCGGATTGGGATAGGAGTCCCTGTCTAACCTATGGCGTAGAGTTAGTATGTTCCGTGTGAGCTCTTGAAGTCCTCTAGCTCAGCTTCTTGTGATCGGTCCAAGCTGTTGATTCCTATCATTTGCTTAGGATCATAAAGATTTGTCCTCAAATCTAAAGTGGTTTCTACTCGTTCTTCTAGGGCACTCCTAGGGTCTTCTTTTGTTGGTTGGTGGGGAATTAGATCAAATACATTAAAGGTAGAGAAGACACCATAGTCAGTAGGAAACTCGATTTGGTAGGTGTTGTGGTTGATCTTCTTCAAGACTTTGAATGGGCCGTCAGCTTGAGGAGTTAATTTTCTTTGTCTTAAGTATGGGAATCGTTCTTGGTTGAGGTGAATCCATACTAAGTCTCCTAGCTGGAAAAAAATAGTCCGGCAGCCTCAGCTAACAATCTCTCTTGTTATCTTAGATTGAATTTGGCGATCTTCTTCGTTACGGATTGGTGCAGTTCATGTAATTCTCGAGTGTGACTAACTCCGGATTGACTCTCTTCAGTAGCTACTGGGGTATTGATCATGTCTAGGGAAATGGTTGGGTTAAGGCCATAGATGACCTTAAATGGGATCTTCCCTATAGTTCTGTAGACAGTTCGGTTGTATGTGAACTCTACGATTGGTAGGCATAGATCCCAATCTCTCAAGTTCTTCCTTTCAACAGCTCTGAGTAGATTGCTTAGTATCCTGTTTACCCCTTTAGTTTGAGGGTGGCCATTAGAACTGAACACTAGTTTAGTCCCAAGTCTTCTCTAAAGGGTCTTCTAGAAATAGATAAAAAATTTTATGTCCCAATCTGAGATAATAGTCTTCGGTACTCCATGTAGTCGGACAATCTCCTACAAAAATAGATTAGCAATATGTAAAGCATCGTTAGTTCGATGGCATGGGATGAAGTGTGCCATCTTGCTGAAATGGTCCACTACAACAAAAATAGAATCTTTCCCTCTAGATGTCCAGTGCAACCCTAGGACAAAGTCTATATTGAGGTCGATCCATGGTAAGGTAGGCGTTGGCAGAGGTATTGGGGTTCTCTCTTCCCCTTAGCACACTTACATACTTCACAACTACGGATTACCTTATGAACATCCTTGGCTAGAGCTGGTCAGTAAAAATTTTCTTTCAACAGATTAGCTGTCTTAACCTTTCCAAAGTGGCCTAAAAGTCTACTGTTGTGAGCTTTTTGGACCAACAGTTCATATGTAGAGTAGTTTGGAATACATAGCCTACGGTCCTTGAATAGATAGCCATCCTTAAGATAATATCCGCTAACAGTTAGTCCTTCACGATACTGTTCAACAACGGAACCAAAGTGAGGGTCATTAGTGTACTACTCATTGATGAGTAAGAATCCTAATAGTTTTGTTTGCAAAGTGGTCAGTAAGGTTTGCTATCATGACAGAGCATTGACGACCACATTTATACTTCCCTTCTTGTGCCGAATGGCGTACAAGAAACCTTCCATGAACTCTAACCACTTAGCTTTTCTCTTTGAAAGCTTGTTTTGATTCCCAAGATGCTTCAATGATTCATGGTCAGTGTAAATAACAAACTATCATAGTAGCAGGTAGTGTTGTTAAACGGTAAGGGCTCAGAAAAGGGAGTACATCTCCTTTTCGTACACAAAATAGTTCAAGGCTGGGCCATTCAGTTTCTTACTGTGGTAAGCGACCGGTCGTTGTTCTTGTATCAGGATAGCACCAATTCTAATTCTCGATGCGCCACACTTCAGTTTGAAGGGCTTGTCAAAATCTTGTAAGGAAAGGATAGGTGCCAAGGTGAGCTTCTCCTTGATCTCCCTGAAGCTTCACTCAACTTGATCATTCCACCCGAACCCTTCATTCTTCTTTGTTAGCTTGGTCAACAGGGTGGCTATTGTGCTGAAGTCCTTAATAAATCACCTATAGAAAGAAGCTAGGCCATGGAAACTTCGGACCTCAGTGACATTCTTTAGCGTAGGCCATTCCAAAATAGCGTGGATTTTCTCCTCATCTACTTGGATTCCATCCCCTAACACTACAAACCCTGGGAAAATCACCTCTTTCTTGCAAAACATACACTTCTTTACATTCCTATGCAACTTCTCAACTCGCAAAATGTCAAATACTATGCAAAGATGTTGACCATGGTGGTTCAGGTCGGTACTATATACCAATATGTCATCGAAGAACACGACCACACTTCTTCCGAGAAGAGGGCACATCATATGGTTCATTAATCTCATGAATGTGCTTGGCACATTAGTAAGTCCGAATAGCATAACCAACCATTCATAGAGTTCGTGCTTAGTCTTGAAGGCAGTCTTCCATTCATCGTCCGGCCTCATGCGATTTGGTGGTAGCCACTTCGAAGATCTCTCTTTGAGAATATCCTTGCACTATGAAGCTCATCTAACATGTCATCGAGCCTCGGTATCGAACATTTGTACTTGACAATAATTCGGTTGATCGCTCGGCTATTGATGCACATGCGTCATGAACCATCTTTCTTTGGAATAAACAGAGTTAGTACAACATAAGGGCTCATGCTTTCCTTCACATATCCTCGCTCAATGAGTTCATCCACTTGTCTTTTCAGCTAGGTAACCTGCTCAGGGTTCATCCTGTACGCAGGTCTATTCGAAAAGGCAGCACCTGGTTGTAGATCAATACAGTGCTCTATGCCTCGGACTAGTAGCAGTCCTTTAGGTAGTTCCTTCGGAAACAGATCGGAAAACTCATTTAGCAGGCTTCGGATCTCTTCTGGAACTTTCTATAACCCCCTAATGTCCATAAGTCTTTTAATTAACAGGAATATCGGTTCATCAGCCTTCTCACTAGATTAGGGCTCTTCATTACTCATCATTAAGGCCTTCTTCTTGCTAACTCGAGTGAGCTAATTATGGGTTTCATTTACTTGGGACGGGGTTAGGGGTTGCAACACTATCCTCCTTCTATCCTTAAAAAAGGCATAGGTGTTCTTATACCTGTTGTGCGTAACACATCGGTCGAATAACCAAGGTCGTCCAAGCAGTAGGTATGAAGTTCCTAAAGGATGACATCGCACACCACTTCATCCTTGTATATATTTCCAACACTGAACGACTTGGTTACTTGTTCAGTCACGTGCAAAGTACCCTTATCATGAAGCCAATGCAGCTTGTAAGGTCGGGGATGCTTAGAGGTCGGCAGACCCTACCTCTACATAAGGGATTGTGCAACAACATTTGTATAACTTTCTTCGTCCACGATGTTCATGCACAATTAGCCTTTGACGGTACACTTGGTATGGAGTAGATTTTCCCTCTAGTCCACCTTAGAGTTCGGTAAGGTACTCAGGACTCGCCTTAGGACTAGCGTCATTACTTCTCCCCAGTCGGCATTGACACAGGTCTCTTCCTCTTCTTTAGCCTTAGGCTTTCTAACATCTTCCTCGAGCTCACTCTCATCGTGGATATCCATTACATCTCCTTGGAGCACCATGATGCATCGGTTCGAACACTTAGCAACCATGTGTTCGAAGCTTAAGCATTTAAAACACTTCACCTCGTTAGTCTTCTGTCTGGAGGTCTGTCCCTTCTCATATGTTCGTAGGGTCAGCTTGGCCTTAGATCAATTTAGTTGACTAGTTCGCCCCTATTGGCTAGCCCTGTTGTCATCAAGTCTGTCACTCCATTCCTCGGCTCGGTATGGCCTTCTCGGTTCGGCTTCAATTGGTCGGCATAGGACTAGGGCTCGAGAGAATGTTGGCCCAAGTTGGCTTGAAACATTTCTCTTTTGTTTCTTGACTCTCTGTGCAATCTTGATCTCTTCTTCTAAGGCATAAAATCGTTGCACTTCCACGATATTGGGAATCTCATACTTGAGCCCAAAAATGAACCTTAATATGGTACGGGCCTTTGGTTTTTCCATGGCAGCTCTGATCATAAGCATTTGGAATTCTCTGATATAGTCATCAACAGATTAGCTTCCTTAGTGAAGCTCCTGTAACTTTGCAAACGTATCTTGTAGGTATATTTCGAGCACAAATCTATCCCTTAACAACCTTTTTATCTCGTCCCAGGTTCTAAAACCTTGTCTAACACATTTTGGCCCAGGTTCGTGCTGTGTTCGGGTTTTTCCACCATATTGTGGCATACTTAGTAAGCTCCAGTGCAGCTAGTCGGACCTTAACAGTATCCATATATCTATAACAGTCAAACACCTTCTCAGCCTTCTCTTCTTACTCTAAGTATTCGTCGGCATCTCCATTTCCACTAAAGGGCAGTATTTGAACTATGATATTGTCTAGCCTTTGCAAGACTTGGTGTCTTTGTCCCTATGTTTGGTAATAATCAACTTCCTCTTCTTCACCAAACCCTTCAACAGCCAACTCCTCATCATCTTCCACAATCTCCTCCAACTTTAGTCTTCATCTAATAGCTCCTTCAGCTCAAGGGGGTTGAACTGGGTGATTAGTTCGATTGCCTTGGCCATAGTGTCTCTCAAGGGTGCTATCCTATGGGTTTTGTTGTTGTTTACCTTGGGGTTATTGCCTATTAACTTGCATTGCGGTGACTAGACTCTCAACAAGGTTTGTAAGTCGGTCAAGTTTGTCATCAACGAACCCTAGGGTATTACTATCATTATAACCACGACCAGGTTAAGCTTCACTACCTTGGTCACCAATAACTCCCTGAACACTTAAATCTAACATAGTATAATACCTTTTCGAATTGATTAACAGACTACTAACAATCTTTAGTACCTAAAGTTACTCAAATAGAATAGAGACAAACTTGCTCTGTTTTCATAATAGGAAACAAAGTATCAATTAACCATACTTACGAACACACAAGCACACTGCAGTAGCTACGGAAGGAATATAATAGCCACTAACAGTAAAGCGAGCCAAAACTTCACTGCAACTTCACACACTCCTTTGCAGAACGATACTCTGATATCAACGAAGCAGATGTGTCTTTGAGGTCAGACACACAGAGAAGTACCACAACGAAACAAACTGAGATGAAACAAAGGGAAAAGCTAGCAAAGTTCGGGCATCTACTAAATGGATATGATGCACCACTTAATCTTACTCGATCTACAATCTACCAGATATGACATACCAATCTAAACTGAAGGGTCACTCACCATTACTTCTTGCTAAAGGGAATAGATAAGAGTTGAATGATAACGAGAACATTAAGGTTGTTAAAAATGAGTAATTTTCTATTCAAAGTTGAGTTGTCTTCGTACAAGTAAAATGGGCTTTATATACTTGCCCACTAGGGTTATTTTACATGTATGAAAGGACAAAAGGGTATTTTACAATTAGGTTACATGAATCATACTAAAAAGGGGTAAAAAGGACAAAGAATATTCGGTACGAAAAAGAGAGAATCATTCCGGGATGTTGTATCAGAAGACACGTATCACTTGGTGGCTGGACATTAGGGATATGATATAATGTAGGCGGAAGCAATAATGCGTTACAGTCAGGGGCTGACCTTATCTGGATCAGGTTGAGAACCAATCAGCTTAGCAAAAAGGTCGGCTGTTTTGAAGTCAGATGCCAATAGATTAGGCTAAGAGCCTGGCTTGGCTAGTTTTAGACTGTCTTTTGGATTAGGACTTCGCTGTTGGGCAGGAACATGGTGGACATACGTAAGGATCTAACAGACAGGTCGACTGGAGGTCAGATCGAGATAGGAGTCCCCGTTTCGATTATGGCTTAGAGCTAGTATTTTTTGTGTAAGCCCTTGAAGTCCTCCAACTCGGCTTCTCTTGATCGGTCTAAGTAAGGTTGTCAAACTTGTGATTCTACCTAGAATCGTTAGAGGGTTTATAAAATCGGAACGTAAAATTGAAATGTTGAAACGTAAGTTTCTACAACTTATGTAAAATAGCTTTAAAAAAGTATAGATATATTTATAATAGTTATTCAAAATATGAAATACATGATGAAAATAAAAAAAAATGAAGAAATTAAGTTTTTTTTTATACAAATTCTTAATATATAATCTAACATGTATAAAAGAAAGAAAAATAGAGTTGAAACTTTGTAAATTAAAGAAAACCAAATATTTCAACTCATTTTAAGTTATTGACGATATAAAATAAAGTATATAGTTTTCTTTGCAGACTTTATTATTAGAGTTAAAACTTGGACAAAAGCTATAAACATAAAATAAGAGATTGGGAGAAAAAGAAAGAGGTAAAAAATTGGAATAAGATAAAACAGATATCGTAATGTCTTAATAGTTGAAGACTTGTAAAAAGCTAGTTGTATTTTTCTTTCTCTTTAATTTTTTAGTCCATTCAACTCAGATGTGTAAAATCGGTAAACTCGATAAAAAACGTAAGTTTTTACTAAGTTTATATGTAAACTCGATTAAAAACGTAAGTTCTATACAAAAAAAGATTCTATACCCAAGTTAACTCGGAAGAGCTACCTAAAATTATAAACTCGTAGAATCGCATGGATAAAATCGCGATTTTGACAACTATGGGTTTAGGGGGTTGATTCCTATCATAACCTCTTGAAGTCTTAGAGTGGATCAGTGATTGTATATAAGATTGATTTAGGCTTTGGTGTGTAAGTTACATTTGACTTGTTAGATTTGCATCCTTATGTTGCTAATAACATCCGGCCAAAAGCAGAAAATCTTTAAGAGCTCTAAGGTAGTAATAAAAATACAACTTTAATATGACTAGTTACTAAAGTTAGACTAGGGGCTTGATAAATTTGGTCTAAAGTTTAGTAATACAGTCATTAGAGGAAGATTGACCTCATGTAATGTTTAACACATGTTATGGTTTTTGGAAAGTGCAAGCATCATATTAAGGAATCAAGATGAAGTTTCAGTTGAGAAGAATGCGATTGATGCACTTCGTTCGATAGAAGGGTCAAAGTTTGCTTTAGGACCACTTTTTCTAAATGGATCTTCAAGGAATCTTTGGTATCCAATATGATTATAGTCCCACGTGAACTGTAAGAGAGGAACTATATTAGTTTATCACTCTAAGGTAGTGAATGTTTGGTTAACATTAACTAGAAACTTTTGGGTCAAGCAATTGAAACGTTATCAGTTGGTATTGTTATTGGCTACTTTTGGCTTAAGGCATTGCAAATGGTATCAAAGCCGACCTCCTATCAGTAAGTAGACAATTTGGGGGATGGTTTTAACTTGGTTTATAGAAGAGATTCACAGAAGGAAAGAGTGTCACTGGGGTTATGACTCTTGATTTGCTTCCCAGATGACCTATAGGTTGATGGTGGCAAGATCGAACCAAATTATACATTGAAAAGTGGAAAGAATTAGACTTAATTGTAATGTCTCATGACGAGGATGTCACGTGTTTAAAAGCTGGGGGGGGAGGAGAGAGAGAGAGATTGTGATGTCCCATGTGATTATTATTATAGATAGATTATTGGAGAGGAGTTGTATTAATCTATAATGTTAAGGTAGTAAATGTTATGCTAACATTAGTTAGAAACTTTTTGACTAAGTGGTTAGGACATCTCTTTTAGTGCTTATTGATATGGTTATTGGCTACATTTAGCTTAAAGCATTACCGCACTTGAACAAAATGACCCTCTATTCTTGTGAGCTAGACTACTATTTGACTTCATTTTAATGCTTATTTATGGCATTTGAATAAAGACCCCCTATAGCCATTGCTTTGGTTCCTTGTAATGGCCTTTTCTTTTATTTGAACAAACTTAAGCATATCATTTGGTTATTAGTTCATTGTAATGCCTATAAATTTATTTTGATTAGTTATTATGTCCTATTATATTTATACCCTTAATAACTTAAGATTGTCCTATTAATAGGTCCCTTGATGTATCCTTTGGAATTAGTACAATTTTAGATACTATCTAGTAGGGTTGGTAATTTGGGACCTGATCTGTGAGACCTTGATATGATACAACATGATTTAAATGGGTTTGTGTATGGAAAAAATAGATACGAGATATAAATAAGTTAGACCCATCTTGATGCGAATCTATGCAGCGGGTCTTAAACCAAGAATGGGTATTCGGGGTTTAAGGGAAGATGTAGAACGAGGGGTTTGACAGTGAATGTATATGGATATCACGCACCAAGATACAATCACAATAAGGGGTTTGAGCTCAAAATAGGGTTCGATACAACTCACGAATACTAAATGTTACTCGAGATTTCAAATGAGAGGTTAGATGTGATTCAGTAACTCACTCAAATTAAGGGTTCACTACAATCTTAAAGGACAAGATCGATAAGAATGCAAGAAAGATTAAAGAGTTATTCGACACTCAATAATTTAAAACGCCAGCTCAAAAGGGCTCAAGAATGTCCTTGCTTCTAGAAGGAACGTTTAAGTGTAAATTCTCTATTTGTATATTCTTCATTGTCTGTTAATTACAAATGGTGCTATTTATAGCAAGTCCTATAGTCTTAGTAGCAAAACTGTAAATAATATACAAGGCCTTAAACCTTAAAGAATGGCCCACAATTAAAATAAGGAAAATGTTGACAAAGTATACAAAACTGTGCACTTAATAGAGTGGTCAATATGCAGTCATTCGAGTTGTTTGTAGGCTCGAGCAGGGGTCGATTGGCAGTCGGGTGTCCGAGTTGAGGTGGGATGCTTAAGAATCTTGTTGTGCTTGGTTGAGCTCCCAGTGAAGTCAGCCTATAGTTGCTATACTCGTAGATTACTTGGCATGAACTTTTATGTGCTGTGTTGAGTTGTTCTTTGGCCTCGAGTGCTTGGCCATGTGGTTTCTCGGCTTCTCGATAGATGACAAACTTGATGTTGAGTGGCTCCTTTTCTTCCCCTCGATCTTCTGGTATAAGCTTAGCTTCAGCAAAAGTTATTCGGCCTTGGCTTTGAACAATTTAGCCTCGGGTTAAAATAAGTTGGCTCCAACTTCTGGTAGGTCGACATCAGCTTAGAGATCATCGTAGACTGATTCCTATCATCACTACGTGGTTGAAAGGAAGTCGTCCTCAACTTTAGGTTATGAGCGCAAGCTTAGATACCAAACAGGCTCCTCTTCCCCTTTCTCTTTACCATGGGTGTCGGGCTATTTTGGATCTCCTCTACACTCATAGGGGTCAAGAAATAGCTTTTCCCATCCTTTCGAACTGTATAGGTGTTGAGGAAGCTGTCATTGATCACTTTCCGATCGTACTCCCAAGGTTGGCCAAGAAGCAAATTTGATGCATTCATAGGCACTACGTCGAAGTCAACCTCGTCCTTATATTGTTTAGCCTTGAACATTATCCGAGCTCTCTTATGTACATGGAACATACCGTTATCATTAAATCACTTCAATCCATAAGATCGGGGATGCGGGTAGGTCGGTAATCTCATCTTCTCCATAAGCTCGGTAGAAACGATGTCGGTGCAATTACCTTCATCAACCATCAGGGAACAGGTCTTCCCATTTACCAAACATCGGATCTGAAATAAGTTCTCCCTTTGACTTGTGTCTTCCTTAATGCTGGCTCGTCTGCTTGTCAAGGCTACGGGCTCTCCCATCTCAGAATAGACGTTAAATGTTTCCTTACTCTATGGGCTCTTATCACTATGGCTCTCCACTTGAGTGTCGCGTTCTTCACCTTTCAAAATCATGACCCTCTTGTTTAGGCACTGAAAGGCAATATGTTCGAAGCCTAAACATTTGAAGCACTTAACTTCTCTGGTTTTAGTGTAGGGCACTCTCTCCTTTTGTACTTTCTTAGCATCAGGTTGGCTTGACTCTCCCCTCTCCATTCTTTTCTCGAGCTTTTTCTTCTCTTCAGACCTCTTAAGCTCAGGGCTGCCTTATTAAGGTCAGATGGTTGGCCTCTGATGTCGTATTCTCCTCTATCTCTCTACTCTAAATGATAAATTGATCAGCTCATTGAGTAAGTTAAACGGCTGCAATTCGACCACATCGGCAATGTCATCTCAAAGTCCACTAAGGAACCTAGCAACAGTATGATCTTGGGTCTTGGTAATCTCACATCTGATCATTAAGGTCTCAAATTCTTACAAGTACTCTTCAACAATGTTCCAAACTTGTCTTAGGTGTTGGAACGCATGGATCATCTCTTGCTTAAAGTAAGTCGGCACAAAGCATTAATTCATCAATCGCTTCATAAGCCTCCAATCTCTAATCAGCTCTTCTCCTTCAACATCTCGCTTGGTAACCAACTTATTCCACTAAAGGCTTCCACATTCAATAGGGGATAATAAAGCCAACTTAAGCTTTATCCATTCATTACACTCCTAGCACTCGAACAACTTCTCGACTCAAGGAACCCGGTCAAGGAATTCTTTAGGTCGGCTACTCCTATTGAAGGTCAGCAGTTTTAGCTTAACATTATCAAGTCCTCGACCAAGTACTCAGGGTTCATCCCTTGCATTTCAAGTTGGTTGGTTCACCACGGATCGACCACTTTTGTTGGAGCTTTGTTTGGCAATGTCTTGTCTCGGCTTCGGTTCTCTTCTTCGAGCTCTTTGGTTCACCTCAGAGTCAATACTCTTGTCATTGCCTCTCCTCGGCTCAGGTCAGTTTTCTCTTCTCCTTAGCTCGATAGCTTTTCTTGGTTGTCGTTCATCATTATCAAGCTCATTGGAACCACTTCCACTTGTGGGTGTACGCTCCTTTCTTTCTTCTCGGCCATTATGTCTGTGGCCTTTGACTAAACTAGTAAGCTCTTGGATAGAATAAGTGAGATTTTGGATTTGATATTCTAAGTGATCAATACGTCGCCTCAAACTTCTGTGAGGGTTGTCACCACTGCTATTGACACTATCTTTAGACATTGTGGTCCGTGCAATAAATCATAGAGAGAAAATTTAACAAACACGTATCACACTCAATTATACTTGACTTGGACCCACCATTAAGACAATTCTACAAATACTGTTGCAACAAAATGCAACTAACAATGACCCAGAAATTATTGCTTCTCGATTTCTACTGCTACCCACGACTAATAAATACTATAGTAACTAGAATCAACTACTGAAATTATTGTTGCTCAACTCCATAACTTAGTATAAGCAGTACAATACCATGACTACTAAAAACATGAACAACACACTAACTAAGGAATGATGATTATAAAAAATGTTCAAACCATGAATCAACTTTGAAGAACACAAGCATGCATATCTCCTTAGAGCTCTGATACCAACGAAGCTAATGTGAATCCACGTAACGAGTCTTAAACCAAGAATGGGTATTTCGGGTTCAAGGGAGGATGCAAAACAGGGAGGGGTTAGGCGAGGGTTTTGACAGTGAATGTGTATGGATATCACACACCAAGACACAATCACAATCAGAGGTTTGAGCTCGAAATAGGGTTCAATACAACGCACGAACACTAAATTTTGCTTGAGGTTTCAAATGAGAAGTTAGATGCGACTTATTAACTTGCTCAAATGAAGGTTTCACCACAATCTTAAAGGATAAGATTGATAAGAACGCAAAAAAGATTAAAGAGTTATTCGACACTCAATAATCTAAAACACCAGCTCAAAAGGGCTCAAGAATGTCATTGCTTCTAGAAGGAACGTTCAAGTGTAATTTTTGTCAAGCCTAATTTTTCGGTTTTCTATTATTTTAAATTAATTTCTCATTTTCCAATTAATACTAAACCCTAACTCATTTAATATTAATCCTCGACTAAAGAAATTGAGAAATTATGGTTTTTTATTGAAAATAATTTTTGGAGTCACCACTCGACCAAAGTGGGCAAAAAAAAAAAAAAAAAAACCGTAATCAATTGGGTAGATTGATTACGATTTAGCTACTAGTCTTTGATTTCGATTTCAATTTCAATGAAGAACCTGAGGGTTCCGAGTTCATGGGCTAACCTATTAAACCCTAATGGGTACCACTATCTATTTACCGAAATTAGGATTATTCTTCTAATTATAATATTTTTAAAGAAAAAAGAACCTAAGTTTCTACAAATTTTATCGTCGCCTTGAAGGTGTTTACGTACTCGCTAGCCGGGATCAGATGATCGTAGTTCTTTCAAAAAAATTTAGTGTGTTCATTTATTTTAATTTTGAAAACTGACAAGATTTACGTTCTTAATTGATTCAGTTTATTAAAAAAAAATCTAAAGGAGTCCTAAGTCATAAGTGTTTTTGTTTTATAAAAAAAAAATACTCTAAAAATCCTATTTTTAAAAAGGGTCTTTTATTAATTTTTATTTAAAGAAAAAAAAATTTATATGTCACACATCCTTAAATAAAGCCAAATCTTAAAAAAAAAAAAAAGACCAATCCTAATAATCCCTAAACTAATATATACAACCATATATCAAAATAAATTTATTTCATATAATACACTTGTATAAGAACTAATACAAAAACTCCTAAACTAACATATACATATATTATATATTATGTTAACTAATAAAATATAATTAATATAATAACATATATATGTAATAAAAACCAATCTTAACAATCCTTTATCTAATATATATATGTCTTTATATCTATATTACTACTTATTAAATAAACATTCACTTAAATCAATATAATATACCTAATCTATATGGTGGAAACTAATACTAAAGAAATATCCTATTAGATAAACATAATTATATATACTATCTTTAATTATTAAAGACCTAATAAAATAATAACATAATATAATAATGAAAAAAATTGAAGAAACCGAACCTTGACTTGATTTTGTTTGGTTGTGGCATGCGAGTATGGGGATCAGCTAAGATACGAGAGGGCAATGTGCTACTCGTCGTCGGTTTTGGATGTCGATGTTTTACGCAGTGTGCGATGGACGTGGGTGAAGTATGTGTTCAATTCAATTAAGGAAGGTTTAGTAGTGATCGGAGTAACGCTGTGTAAAGAGCGAACTGCAGCGTGCGTGTCAAGTTGAAGATAATCGGACTGGATTGTGCGTGATGAACGATGTTGCTACTACACTGTTCGTGGAGCAGTGCTGAACATGGCTACCGCAATGCTGTTGGGTTAATCCACTGCTGCGTAAAGTTGGCTTTTGGCGATCGAAATTTGCTGTACTATCCTTGGTGCGCACGAGAATGGTCTACTGATTGTAGCTGGGTTTGCGGCTGTCGTCTGTTGTTTGTTGAACAAAGGGGATGGAATTGTATGTGAGGATCGACGGAGTTTGGACGCACGATGGTAGTAGTGAACTTGGTCACAAACAGTAGCAGTTGTTGAAGAAGACAGTAACGTAGCTGGAACTTGTGTTACGTCTTGGATTGATTGCAACAGTAGTTGCTTGTAGGATTCGGTCGTGGACGTTTGTGAAGCGATGGAATTGCTGGCCTTGGTACAGCAAGTTGTGTGGCTTGATTGGCTTGTGCAAAATCGTGGACGACAATTTGGTCGTGTACTGTCACCGTATTCTGCTAAAGTGTTGTAGTAGTGAAAGGCAGTGGGGTGATCGCGTGTGTTGTGTCCCGCCTTTGAACGTGAATGTGTTTTTTTATAAACCCAAACCATATCGTATTGAATCGTATTTGATTTGATAATAATTAAACTAGATCTAAATTAATTCGAGACTCGAACCTAAAATCTCAAATTAAATCCAATCCGATACTTCAATACTTAGCCGTTAGGTCGTTGGCCTGTGCCTTGACATTTAGTATAATTAAATTGTACTTAAACTACTCGACTCTCCAAAATAATTATTTGTACTAAACTAAAACTAAAACTAAAATTATTTGTTCCTAATATAAATTACTTTCCAAAAATCTACGAAATTTTTTATAATTTTTCCTTTTCTTATTTTTTTGGTATTTTCATCATTTGTTAATTTTTATTATTTTCATCTTTTATTAATTTTTTCTTATTTTTATTTTTGAATTAGGACCCTTTTTGTAAAAACAAAAAAATAAAAAAAATAAAAAATTAGGATTACGAAGGGGCAAAAATTAGGTGTCTACAATTCTCTATCTGTATATTCTTCACTGTTTGCTAATTACAAATATTGCTAATTACAAATATTGCTATTTATAGTAAGTTCTAAAACCCTAGTGCCAAAATTGTAAATCATATATAAGGCCTTAAACCCTTAAGAATACCCACAATCAACATAAGGAAAATGTTTACAAAGTATACAAAACTATGCACTTAACGGAGTGGTCAGCATGTAGTCATCTAAGTTGTATGTGGGCCTAAGCAGGGGTCGGTTGGCAGTCGGGTGTCCAAGCTGGGGTGGGATGCTTAGGAGTCTTATTGTGCTTGGTCGAGCTCCCAGTGAGGTTGGCCTACAGTTGCTGTACTCGTAGATTGCTTGGCGCGAACTTTCTTGTACTATACCGAGTTGTTCTTTGGCCTCGAGTGCTCGGCCATGTGGTTTCTTGGCTTCTCAGTAGACGGTAAACTTAATGCTTAGTGGCTCATATTCTTCCCCTCGATCTTCTGGTATAAGTTGACTCTCGGCAAAAGCTGTTCGGCTTTGACTTTGAATAATTTGGCTTCGAGTTAGAATAGGTCGGCATCGGCTTAGAGATCTTCAAGGACTGATTTGCATCACATCTAAAACAGTTTAAATTTGTAGTCGAGCTTAGTCAAACTCTTACACTTGGACATGAGACATGCGATATATCCTTCTATATTTGCATTTTGTTGCACATACCTCTTCTTTCTTAGTTGGAGATGTCAATTAAAGGTATGGGATTCACTACTTTTAATTATATATTTTACTTATTGCATTTATAATTTAAATGAGTAAAAAGCTATGAATACATGTATAGATTTTTTTACTATCGAACCGTCTCACTTGAAGATCGATAGAAAACGTCATGAATTTGAAAATCAGCACTGATAATATCATCCACTTAAGCCACTATTTCACTTCTATTTAATTTAGCGATGTTAGGTAACCTAAAATTTTAGATTTCTTATATTTATTGTGACTTCACTTCAATGAAACTTTTTTTTTTCTATTGTACTTTTGTATGAAGTATAATGATTTTATGTTGTTGCCTTTGTAGAGTTCTGATATTATTGTCTCCCTTTTTCTAAGTATTTAATATATTTCAACTTGGAAACCAGAAATGATTATTAAATAGATCGAGTTACGAGTCATATTGTCATACATGATTAATGAAAGAGCTATGTCATAGGTTGATGTTTATGAGATATAAATGCCCTTAAATATGGAAAAAACATGTAACATTAATTGCCAACATTACTATTTAGCTAAGTCTTGACCCTAAACATTGTTTTTATCAACCCTTGATTATGGAACTTTGTTCTTATTGGCTTTTCATTATGGATAGCACCAAGTGTTTCTTTATTAGTATGCAATAACATGTTGAGGATCGCTTTTTGTTCACTTTTTCTGTTGTGTCGTACTTGTGAAAGATATTCATATCCCTCTGAATTTCCAAATCCTAAATTAATTTCATTCTCGCAAGTTTATTAAATAGTATTTGGGATTGAATACTACTGCTAAGCACATTACAATGTCTATATTAACTGTGCTAAGAGAGATGGTAAAACTAGTAGGAAAAAGAAAAAAATTGAGTTGGATGGTAAATGAGGAAAGCCACAATTGCAAATTGACCTGTAACTTATCCTTATGTGACCTTATCCTCATCTACATATTACCACCTTTCAGCAAATTTGTGGCTAATTTGTTATTTTTAATTGATGTACACGCGATTCTCTCTAAAAAGGATTTACTAGATAATACTTACACGTGGTGTATAACTACTAATTATGTTTAAGCATACGACAGTAATAGTGGGTAGCTTTTGAAAAAACTACCACCCATATCATTGCATGTTAAAAAGCTATTGGTAACTTGCATTATGTGTATATATACATACATAACCTATTGAATTACTATTTCATTAGCAATTTGAATTCCATTTTTATATCTAGACATGGCATGTGGGGGTACGGCACACCAAATGTAGAGTTTAATTTCCAGTAAGTTCATGATTGATGTTGAACATTTGAAAAGATCTATATAACTAACATTGTAGCCTTTTCCATTCAGTTTTAAATATAGCTATTTTTTGTTATGGGGCAAAGGGATCTGGAAGATCACCACTATCGGAGATTAATGTACTTAAATGTACAAAAGAAGATTCATTCCGCTTCCATCACAATGAAAGTGTATACTTCCTCTAATGGAAGCAACGAATCTTCGTATTCTTTTGCCCTAATTAAGGTAAAAAGGCACTGAGAAAGGAAAATTGTGGTCACGGTCCTCGTGCGAGCGGTGATGAGATTTATGCATTTTGTACCACCATTTTAATTTCTTATGTTTTTTTTTAACCAACATCGATTAGGACGTTATTTTAAAAACTACTTACAATATCATCGTGTATGTAAAGTTTTTATTTATACTTATAGATATCACGAGTTTTTTTTCACCTTAGGCTTCTAATGTGTTAAACCAATATAAATAAATTCTCAATTGGACTAATGTAGAGAAAAGAGGCGTCCCACTAATATAAAGACATACATAAGAATTTGGTTATATATAAATCATAATGCTTGGGATTCCGTATTATATTAAAATTTTTATTAGAATTTATATTTCCGATGAGTTTTTTTTCACCTTAGGCTTCTCATATGTTGAAGTGATATAAATAAATTCTCTACTAGATTAATGGAGAGAAAAGAATATGGCGATAAGAGGTGACTATGGTACCCCCTCCAACATAAAGACACAATGAGAATTTGGTTATATAATTCATGATGCCTGTAATTCCGTATTGTATTAAAGAAAGCAGCATTTATTTGATTTCAAGACCTCATATTCCCATATTTTTAAATATAGGAAACTAGAATTAATAACATATACATCATTTAAAAACTAAAATAAAAAGTCATTGTACCCACGACTACCCTTTATTTATAACAATATCCTTCTCCTTTCCTTCCAATTCAACAACGTTAAGGATCAGTGACGAAGAGATGCTACGCATTTTTTTGAGCAAGCACTGAGGCAACCATTCAACTCATTCGTATCTGCAATATTAAATTAGTAAAACATTGTAAGGAATCCAATATATATGCTTAATTTTACTGCAAATTAAAGGGAAAACATCAAGAAAAAAAGAGAGGAAGAAATTAATTTCTTTTCACAAAAGAAAAGAAATTTATTTTTTGTAGTTATTTTCATTTCTATAATTTTGTTTTCATTAACTTCTGCTTATTTATAAATCTTCTTACGAAACATTATAAAACTCAAAACATAACGAATAACTTCCCATAATTGTGTATTATAAATATTTATATATTTTGAGCAATGTTCTTTTAACAGCTATTTTACATTTTAGATATGAGAAAAAGTTTCCTTTTCTTTTCTTTTTAATGTAACTACAGAAAAGAAATAACAATATATATTATAATTTTATTTGAAAGTTTTCAATGCTAGTATATATTATTTTCAACAATGATTTAATCTTAATTATAAAAATATAAAAATAGGCTCTATGTAACTTTATTTATTTATTCTTTGAAATTTTTATATTGTATATTTATCCTGTTGGCTCTTTGTCTGTGCTCTTATTAAATGGCATAAACTAACATGAATGGGTATATATGAAATTTTATGTTATGTCTTTTGCAATAATGACATGAAATAAATGTCTGAGTAGCTCTATGATATATATTATTATGCACACTTATAGAAGATGCTCTCGCGATTTATTTGCTTAAAACTATGAATAACTAAGTTATAATTATTTATTATACCATAACATTATTCCATAAATTAATATGTAGATAACATTATTGTTTTACAAATAGCTAAAAACACGTTAAAAGAGATGATAATTTTTTATTAATTACCGAAGAGAATATAAGTTTTTATTAATTTTTTAAGTATGGTGTGGAATTATTTATTAATTGGCCTTACAATCTTTCGCTTATTCCTCCATTATCCATTGTAATTTTCTCATATGCTTGGTTTTGCAAAATCACATTTTTGTTTTTATTTAAACAAAAACACATTTAGAAAAATTATACTACACGAACCCAAAACTGCAAAGAAAATTGACCCTAAAACATTATCTTATTAATATACAAAGGAAAAAAAAATGGAGACAAAGGGAATGTTTATTTGATGGAAAATTTTCCTTTTTTAAAAAAATATTTGTGCAATCAAAGTTCTATAGTTATCAAATAAATATAGCAATCTCAAGAGGTTATGATCATTAGTGACGTGTAGCAATAAACGACAAAGGACGACAACTATGGGTACATGTCCACTAATGGAGGTAGTTAGCAACTATAGAAAATTTAATGAAAATGAGAAAAATGATTTTCTATTTTCAAAAAAGAAAACCACTTTTTTCATTTGCATTGAAATTTCACTTAATAGTTAACCCCTATTGCTGACCATTAGTTGCAACAATTGCATTTTACCATTAGTCGTTATAAAAGAACCACTAATAATGATCTCTTAAGGTCACTGTAATAAAATTTGACAATTCTAAAACTTTAACTACTGCAGATATCGAAAAATACTGAGGAAACACTTTTTGTAAAATAAACATTTCCAAAGAGACTAGATACGCAAGGGAGATCTATATGTATGTATAGTATGTTTCAATTACCATGAAGGCCAGCACATGTCGAGGTTGTGCATCTGAGATTACATTCGTGGAGATCATCTTGGGATTGATTAGGACAACTCTTTTGGCACTGAATAATGCACTGAGAAGGATTTTTGCCATCCATGCAGCCATCTGCACAATTACGTGCACACTCCTTTGATGTAGAATGAACAACTTGCAGGCATACCATCAACATCATGCCTATTGCTATCACTCTTGCCATCATTTTTAACCCAATTTTTTTCTCTTGCCTTGGAAATGCGTTTGTGTATAGAGGGCAAAGCTTTTATTTATACGATAAAGCAAACGAATCTAGCGGATGGCTTTGTGGCTCTAGTAGAGCATGCTCCGCCCTCTACGTCTTCTCTTTCTCATTTATTAATTTTAGATGTAAGGAAAATAGTTATATTTGAAACCTTAACATAGTAACCAATAGAAGCAAGCGGTAGGTACCTTCTTTGCAAGCATATTATCTCACACCTGCAATAATTTTTGCAATAAAGTATGCCATAAAACCATTTTTATCTTTTGGCCAAGTCAAAACTATTTATATCACTAGTTTCTTAGATTTCAATAAAATAGATGACAATAGTAATAATTCCTAAATAGGGTTTATGAACTATTAAGGACCCTAAAGATTTGGATGCTAGAATTATGATCCAAAGTCATTCAAATATAGTTTTACAAAATTCTAGCATATATCACATATGCGTTATAGGTGTTAAAAATGTTAAATAATTAAATTAATAACTCACATATTGGATTGTTGAGAATAATATGATTTTTTTTTATGTGATAGTTATCATTTATCAAAAAAAGTGTAGACGCATTTCTTTATAAAATCCATCCTATCTAATTTCTCTCCTCAAATAACTTCTCACATATGTCCTTCTAACTTTCATTGTTTGGTCTATTATTTTTATTTATTTACTTATGATATTATTATAATATTTTTTGAAGTATCCATCGTCTCCTTTAATATTGTAGATATTTACATGGATTTCATTAAGCTCAAAGAGATTTATATCACGGTTTTAATATTGAGTACATACTTTACAAAATAAACTAATTGTATAAGAAGAAGATAAATTTTTCTTATTTAGTTTCTTTATAACTACTAGCATGAGATATTTTCTTGAGTAATATATTGGGGAAAAATAATTTTAAAGATGGGTGTTACGTTAAATAATAGGTATTGCCTTAATAATACACTAGTAACATATGCATACCTGATGTGTGTGCAAATTTTAAAACATTAAATATGTATCTTAATTGAAAAATAATTATCTAGTTGAAGAAATTGCATTCAGAAAATTAAGAAGGTAAATATTAAAAATTATCTATTAATTTTATTATTTATTGTGGTCTCTAATATAAAAATAAAAAGCATTTGTGAGGCATTTGTTATGATGAATGAATCAAAGAATTATACGGAAACTTATTAAAACATAATTGTTAACTAAATGTAAATTGTATGTTAAGTTATCAAAGCTTTTTAATATATTTAAACTATAGGTCAAGTTTATAAATATATATCTGAGAATTGTTGATTGTTCTTCACTAAATAATAATATCATAAATGTTTCTTATAGGTCTATATCGCTACATTCTTAGTTTCTCATAGGAAACAATAATAACCCTATAAAATGTAACACGAGGGATTTCCTTTGGTCAAGCAATTAGCTAGGAAACTACATTGTTGACCAAAAAAATCATGAGATGTGAAAAATATTGTATTGTTCATTAACTAGACTAGTTAAAGCCCTGTTCAATGTGCGGGTTTTTATTCTATGAAAATAATAATTTACATAAAATTATTGTAATTTAATAAATTCATATTAAAAAATTATATTTTATATATTGTAATTTATTCGGCTATTGATGGTTATATGAAATGTTATAATATTTAGAAAAGGTTATAATCATTTGACTTATGAAAACACAACATCATGTATCAAGATTTATATCATTTTACTTATGTAAAGATTAAAACTTTTATATAAGTACTATTCTATATGTAAAACAATGAGAAATGAAAAGGTAACACCAATAAAGACATCAAAAAGTATTGTTTATAAAAGAAGCAAAATAATAAAATTATTTTGAAAAAGAATAAAAAAGAAGATTATTGCTATAGATTTACCATGCTTCCAACCTACATATAGGTAGTTACTTTACAATATTGAAAGCCAACATTAACAAGGAGGCTTTTTGTAAAATGCAAGGATATGAAAATGTACTATCGAACAAGTATAATAACAAAAAGTTTTGGAAATTATATATTGCTAGTTTCATACCTATACAATGCATGAATTCTGTGTAAAACAAATCCCCAATAATGGAAGTTAAGAAAAATATTCTGTATTAAACAATATATTTAATGATTACGACTCATTTAAAGCACATGTTATTTTAATGTTCTAAAAAGTTTTTTAAAGAAATAACTAAATTTAATAATGTATAGAATAACACATAACTAAAAGGCATAAAGAAGGTTTATATTGATAAGTCAAGACATGGGTCTCTAAGCCCAATCCGACCCCATCAAGGTATGGACCAAGCTCTTGAAGCCTAATCTGACTTGCTTTCTAGAGTTGAGTTCTCCACAACTCGGATGTCTTCTACAAAACCAATCCCATATTATGGAGAGTTCAATTAACCTCACTCAAACAATCAACATAGATGAGCTGACTAACTAAGGCAGTCAAAGCGCCCTTTGAGCTAGCTAAGACCTAACGATAAGGAAAACTTGTAATTGGGATAGCGTTCCCTGAGCTTGCTAAATCCCTCCAAGAAATTTTGGGTCGGGTAACATTCTGTGAGTCAGACGACTAAGAGTTTAAAGAACTCTTGATTGGGACCATGCTCTACAAGTTAGCTATCTTGCTAAGAAATTTTTTCTGGAAAACAAGTTGTCATCCTTAGGGGGAAACCAAATTGCCAATGCAATGTTTTATTAGGCTTAGAACTACTTACATGGTTTTGGTGATAGTTCCCAAGTAGTCCAATGTCTTGTTGAGTAGTCCGATTAGAGCCAACGATTCTGACCCTTACCATTGCCTTTTCTTGTTCTTGCTCTTCTTCTTCTTTCTTCTTCCGTCTCTTTCTAACCCCTTTTTTCTTTTTTCCTTTTTCTTTTTCTTTTTTTTTTCTGTGAAAGCAACTTAAACCTGAAAAGAATGTAAAACATATTCATTTCTCGAACAAAGATGTCTTGTGTTGAATTTTCGGTCCAAACATCGGCTTTTCATGTAAACATCCATTCTCAAGCGAGTTTCTATTTATGTGCCACACGTTATTCTTTCTGAACACGGCCCTATCCTAAAAAATAGGTAACAAGTCCCCTTTTCTTGGGGGGTTAACCACAATAAAGTATTAAAAGAATTTTCATCAATAGTCATCGCTTCGAGTTAAGTGTTTATTTTTTCTTGCGCTTCTTATGTGTAAGGTTTATTTGGGTAGACGATAGAGCGAGAAATGGGGTCTTTTAGTGGAACGAGAAAAAGGCTAAGGATATTATCCAATGCTAATGACCACTAGGAATACTAACTTTGCATGTAGAAAATGAAAATGAGACTACAGTAATAGTAAGATTGTGTGCATTTCAAAATCTGAACAAAAATTTCATTGATGTTCAAGGATAGTATATCCTCAATGCATTAGCGTTTATTGGGTCCTTCAAATCCGGACTATCCATTTGAGACAAGATAACAGCTCCCCTAAGCAATACTTTCCTCACAATGTAAGGCCCTTTATAGTTTGGGGCAAACTTCCCTCTCGAATCAGTTGTGTTAGGCAACATCTTCCTCAGCACCATATCTCTTTGCTCAAAACTTCGGGGTCGTACTTTTTTGTTGAAAGCCCTGGCCATTCGTTGCTGATAGCAGATGTTGTGGCACAAAGCTACCAACCTCTTTTCATCAATTAGATTCAACTGCTTAACACGCTTCTTTATCCAATCAACCTCATCTAACTGAGTTTCCGATAATATTCTGACAGATGGGATCTTGACCTCCACTGGCAGTATAGCCTCCATTCTGTATACCAACGAGTAGGGGGTTGCCCCTGTTGATGTTCTAATAGAAGTTCGATAGGCCATGAGTGCAAATGGTAACATCTCATGCCAATCTCGATACGTAATGGCCATCTTCTCAATAATTCTTTTGATGTTCTTATTGGCCGCTTCTACGGCTCCATTCATTTGGGGCCGATAAGGAGTAGAATTTCTATGAATGATCTTGAAGTTTCGGCATAACTCTGACACCAATTTATTATTCAGGTTCGTACCATTGCCAGTGATAATTGTCTCTAGCATATCATACCTAGCCAGTATGTCTCTCTTAATGAACTTAACCAATACTCCCTTCATCACACTAGCGTAGGAGGAGGCTTCAACCCACTTATTGAAATAATCAATAGCTACCAATATAAATCGATGCCCATTAGATGCCTTTGGAGTGATCGGGCCAATGATATCTATTCCTCACATCGAAAAAGGCTATGGTGCTGATAGCGTATGCAATTCTTGAGGTGGAGCATTTATCTTGTTCGCATAGATCTGGCACAAATGGCAGTGTCTAACATGTCCGATACAATCCGCTTCTACAGTTAACCAGTAATATCCGATCCCCATGATTTTCTTGGCAAGCATGTAGCCATTCATGTGAGGGCTACATACTCCCTCGTGCACTTCTTTCATTAGCATCACTGCCTCTTTCCCATCTACACAACGTAAAAGCGTACCGTCAAACGACCGTCGATACAGCATAGAATCGCTTATCAAGTACTGAGCCACCAATCTTCTAATTAATTTTTTGTCCTTCTTCTCTGCTTCTTCAAGGTACGTACCGTTTTGTAGAAACGTTTTGATCTCATGATACCAAGGCTTTTCGTTATACGAACTTTCCATTGCCAAACAAAAAGTGGGCTTTTCTTTAATTTCAATTTTAAGTAGCTGAATCTCCACTCCTCTCGATATCTGGATCATTGATGCTAAAGTAGCAAGAGCATCAGCGAATTGGTTTTAAACCCTTGGTACGTACACGAATGTAATTTTTTCGAACTTGGTTATCAACTCGGCCAGGTGTTGGCGGTAAGGTATTAATTTGGGGTCTTTTGTCTTATACTCACCCCGAGCTTCGCCTATGATCAACGAAGAATCTCCATATACCTGTAATTCCCGTATCTCCTTAAACAATGCAATCTTGAGTCCCAAAATACATACCTTGTATTCTACAATATTATTAGTACATGGGAAAGCCAATCTCATAGCCATCGAAAATTGTGTACCTTCAGGCGATACCAGAATTGCCCCAACTCTACATCCGGACACATTAGCTGCTTTGTCGAAGAACATTTTCCACCCTGAGGATCTTTTGACTACTTCACAATCAGAATCATTTCCCGCTACTAGGATACTTTCATCAGGAAACTCAACCCGTGCTTCTTGAGGGGTATCCTCAGAAGGATTCTCCGCTAATTGATCCGCCAAAGCTTGCCCCTTGATTGAACTTTGGCTCACATACTTGATGTCAAATTCTGTCAGCAACATCTGCCACTTTGAAACTCTACCAATGAGAGCCGGTTTTTCAGCTAAGTATTTCAAAAGATCGTGTTGTGTTATCAACTCAATGTGATAATAAAGTGTATATTATCTGAGCCGATACATGAACCAGACCAATGCATAACTGGTCCTTTCGGCCTTTCAGTATTTCTACTCCCCTTTTGTGAACTTCTTGCTTAGATAGTAAACGACTCGCTCTTTCCCTTCTTCATCCTTATGGCCAAGCACAGATCCCATGAATTCGAACATTATGGTCAGGTACAAAAGCAATGGCTTTCTAAGTTTAGGAGCTACTAACACTGGAGGTTTCATGACTGAGAACCCGGTTTATTTCAGTTTTTCTGATTCCCAACAACTTGCTGAAGATCTTCGGTACTATAGCTTCCAAGTCTAGGACGTAGATATCATCAGTGATTATAGGAGCCCACAACAATTGGGAGTATTCTTCTAAAGTTGGGCTTAGTTGGTGTAGGCCCATACAAAAACTGGTGGATTCGGCTCCCATAGGTAGACTAAGGCCCGCACTAGAGCTATGTTTACGAGGATTTTCTGTAGAGAGAGGATGGGCCTAATCCTATTCTTGATAAACTGCTGCTTATTTGGGCTGAAGAGTCGAAACCATGTTTGAAGCAGTTTTTGTGGCCAATGCGGTAGGTGGACATGAATGTCTTCAAAAGGCACTTGACTTGATCTAGCCATGACTGATCAAAATCAAAATTACAATTACAACGTACTCTAAAACTTTACAAAAAATTATTACAAATCATTTACAAGGAAATATTACAACTGCAACTCGCAACTGCCCTTGTCCATTTAGGTTTGCCACATCATAGGTTCTTGCGATTTTTTTTTTTTTAAAGAAGAGTTTTTGTGTATTGCAAAAGGGTAGGTTCTAAAGGTTCTCAAGTTCTGTAACCACTACGTTTTTTCAAAGCAACGATTCTGTGGTCGCATTTGAACTTGAGTGAGGTAGCCTGATCAGCCCTGAAAGGTGGTTCCCCCACAACATCCGAAGCTTACATAATGGCCCCCTCTCCTAAGGTCCTAAGACGGCCTGGTTCTGACCGTATCTACCATACATTTATGATGCAGAAAAATAGAATAAAAGTAAACCCCCAAAAACTACCCCCTTAGATAAACTGCAACAACAAAAAAATGTTAGCAAAAAGAAATAAAATATATATATACAAAATAACCTACCTAAGTTTTTTATTATTCCATCTTTTTATTTTTTATTTTTATTTTTTGAAAAATAATCCTATTTTTGGTAACGTCTAGTGGCTAGCCCTCTAGCGGTCCCCAGTAGAGTTGCCAAATTGTCGAGCCTAATTTTTCGGTTTTCTATTATTTCAAATTAATTTCTCATTTTCCGATTAATACTAAACCCTAACCCATTTAATATTAATCCTTGACTAAAGAAATTGAGAAATTCCGGTTTTTTATTGAAAATAATTTTTGGAGTCGCCACCTAACCGAAGTCAGGAAAAGAAAAAAAAAACTGTAATTAATTAGGTGGATTGATTACGATTTGGCTACCTGTCTTTGATTTCAATTTAAATGTAGAACCTGAGGGTTCCAAGTTCGAGGGTTAACCTATTAAACCATAACGGGTACCACTATCTATTTATCGAAATTAGGATTATTCTTCCAATTATAACATTTTTAAAGAAAAAAGAACCTATATTTCTACAAATTTTATCGTCGCCCCGAAGGTGTCTACGTACCCGCTAGCCGGGATCAGACGATCGTAGTTCTTTCCAAAAAATTTAGTGTGTTGATTTATTTTAATTTTGAAAACCGACAAGATTTACGTTTTTAATTGATTCAGTTTATTAAAAAAAAAAATCTAAAGGAGTCCTAACTCGTAAGTGTTTTTGTTTTATAAAAAATAACACTCTAAAAATCTTATTTTTAAGAAGGGTCTTTTATTAATTTTTATTTAAAGAAAAAAAAAACAACTTTCTATGTAACAAATCCTTAAATAAAACCAAATCTTAAAAAAAAAAAAAGGACCAATCCTAATAATCCCTAAGCTAATGTATACAACTATTTATCAAAATAAATATGTCTTTATATCTATATTACTACTTATTAAATAAACATTCACTTAAATCAATATAATATACCTAATCTATATGGTAGAAACTAATACTAAAGAAATATCCTATTAGATAAACATAATTACATATACTATCTTTAATTATTAAAGACCTAATAAAATAATAACATAATATAACAATGAAAAAAATTGAAGAAACCGAAGCTTGACTCAATCTTGTTTGGTTGTAGCATGCGAGTATAGGGATCAGCCAAGATAAGAGAGTGCAATGTGTTGTTCGTCGTCCGTTTTAGATGTCGACGTTATGCGCAGCGTGCGATGGTCGTGGGTAAAGTACGTATTCAGTTCGATCGAGGAGGGTCTGGCGGTGATCGGAGTAACACTGTACAAAGAGCAGACTGCAGCGTACGCGTCAAGTTTAAGATAATCGGAATGGATTGTGCGTGACGAATGTCCTTGCCACTATATTGTTCGTGGAGCTGTGGTGAACATGGCCACTGCAATGCTGTTGGGTTAATCCGCTATTGTGTAAAGTTGGCTTTTGGCAACCGAAATTTGCTGTACTGTTCTTGGTGCGCACGAGAATGGTCTGCTGATCGTAGCTGGGTTAGCTGCTGTCATCTATTGTTTATTGAACAAAGGGGATGGAATTGTATGTGAGGATCGACGGAGTTCAGACGCCCGATGGTAATAGCGAACTTAGTCGCAAACAGCAGTAGTTGTTGAAGAAGACAGTGGTGTAGCTAGAACTTGTGTTGCGTCTTGGATTGATTGCAATAGTGGTTGCTTGTGGGATTCGGTTGTGGACGTCTGTGAAGCGATGGAATTGCTGGCCATGCTACAGCAAGTCGTGTGGCTTGATTGGCCCGTGTGCAGTCGTGGACGACAATTCGGTCGTGTACTGTCACCGTATTCTGCTGAAGTGCTACAATAGTGAAAGGTAGTAGGGTGATCGCATGTGTTGTGTCCCCCCTTTGAAAGTGAAAGTGTGTTTTTATAAACCTAAACCATATCGTATCGAATCGTATCTATTGTATCTGATTTGATAATAATTAAACGAGATCTAAATTAATTCCAATTCGATTTAATAAAATCAAATTAGAGTCAAAGGTTTGTAATTAGATCTGAATCCCGTTTATTTCTCTCGCTCTTGTAAAATATAGAAAAATAAAAGATAGATGCCTGGCGAGACTCAAACCCAAGACCTCAAATTAATTCTAATCCGATACTTCAATACTTATCCGTTAGACCGTTAGCCTGTGCCTTGACATTCAGTACAATTAAATTGTACTTAAACTACTCGACTCTCCAAAATAATTATTTGTTCTAAACTAAAACTAAAACTAAAACTAAAACTATTTGTTCCTAATATAAACTACTTCCTAAAAATCTACGAAATTTTTTATAATTTTTCGTTTTCTTATTTTTTTGGTATTTTCATCATTTGTCAATTTTTATTATTTTTATCTTTTATTAATTGTTTCTTATTTTTTTATTATTATTTTTATTTTTGAATTAGGACCCTTTTTGTAGAAACAAAAAAAAATAAAAAACTAAGATTACGGAGAGGCAAAAATCAGGTGTCTACAACTGCACCTCTTTGTGGTGAGGTTTGAGTAATATTTTGCTACAAAGACAAAAGAGACACCGTTTTTACCTCGGGACGACTTTATCCTAAGGAACGTTAAGACACTTGACGACGATTAGTTTAAAACGAAGAACAGCGAGGGGTAGCACCCTTGTGGGTTAGCAAAAATTCCTAAAACGAATAATGAGAACTTGGTCCTGCCTCCTATGAGCTGACTAACTAAGGCGTTCAAAGTGCCCTTTGAGTTGGCTAAGACCAAAAAACAAGGAAAACTTGATCATGCCCTGATGAGTTGACTAATCAAGGCGGTTAAAGCGCCCTTTGAGCTGGCTAAGACCTAAAGACAAGGAAAACTTGGTGGTACCATGATGAGCTGACTAACCAAGGTGGTGAAAGCGCCCTTTGAGCTAGCTAAGACCTAAAAACAAGGAAAACTTGGTCGTGCCTGGATGATCTGACTAACCAAGGCGGTCAAAGCGCCATTTGAGATGGCTAAGACCTAAAAACAAGGAGAACTTGGTTGTACCCTAATGAACTGACTAACCAAGGCGGTCAAAGCGGTCAAAGCGTCCTTTGAGCTGGTTAAGACCTAAAAACAAGGAAAACTTGGTCGTGCCTCGATTGAAGAAGGTCTAGCAATGATCGGAGTAACGCTATACAAAGAGCGGACTACAGCGTGCGCGTCAAGTTGAAGATAATCGGACTGGACTGTGTGTGACGAACGTCGTTGCTACTGCACTGTTCGTGGAGCGATGCTGAACATGGCCACTGCAATGCTGTTGGGTTAATCTGCTACTGCGTAAAGTTGGCATTTGGCGACCGAAATTTGCTGTACTGTCCTTGGTGCGCACGAGAATGGTCTGCTAATCGTAGCTGGGTTTACAGTTGTCGTCTATTGTTTGTTGAACAAAGGGGGTGGAATTGTATGTGAGGATCGACGGAGTTCGGACGCACGATGGTAGTAGCGAACTTGGTCACAAACAGCAGTAGTTGTTGAAGAAGACAGTGGCGTAGCTGGAACTTGTGTTGCTTCTTGGATTGATTGCAACAGTAGTTGCTTGTGGGATTCGGTCGTGGACGTCTGTGAAGCGATGGAAATGCTGGCCATGCTACAGCGAGTCGTGTAGCTTAATCGGCCCGTGTGCAGTCGTGGACGACAATTCGATCATGTACCGTCACCATATTCTGCTGAAGTGCTGCAATAGTGAAAGGCAATGGGGTGATTGCGTGTGTTGTGTCCCGCCTTTGAACGTGAATGTGTGTTTTTATAAACCTAAACCATATCGTATCTATTGTATCTGATTTGATAATAATTAAACTAGATCAAAATTAATTCAAATCCGATTTAATAAAATCAAATTAGATTCAAATGTTTTTAATTAGATCTGAATCCCGTTCATTGCTCTTGCTCTTGTAAAATATAGAAAAATAAAAGACATAGATGCCTGGCGAGACTCGATCCTAAGACCTCAAATTAAATCCAATCCAATACTTCAATACTTAGCCGTTAGGCCGTTGGCCTGTGCCTTGACATTTAGTACAATTAAATTGTCCTTAAACTACCCCACTCTCTAAAATAATTGTTTGTACTAAACTAAAACTAAAACTATTTGTTCCTAATATAAATTACTTCCTAAAAATCTAAGAAATTTTTTATAATTTTTCCTTTTCTTATTTTTTTTCATATTTTCATCATTTGTTGAGTTTTATTATTTTCATCTTTTATTAATTTTTTCTTATTTTTTATTATTATTTTTATTTTTGAATTAGGACCCTATTTGTAAAAACAAAAAAAAAAAAATCAAAAATTAGGATTACGAAGGGGCAAAAATTAGGTGTCTACAATTCTCTATCTGTATATTCTTCACTGTTTGCTAATTACAAATATTGCTATTTATAGTAAGTTCTAAAACCCTAGTGGCAAAACTGTAAATCATATATAAGGCCTTAAACCCTAAAGAATACCCACAATCAAAATAAGGAAAATGTTTACAAAGTATACAAAACTATGCACTTAACGGAGTGGTCAGCATGTAGTCATCTGAGTTGTCTGTGAGCCAAACCAAGGGTCGATTGGCAGTCGGGTGTCCAAGCTGGGGTGGGATGCTTGGGAGTCTTATTGTGCTTGGTCGAGTTCCCAATGAGGTTGGCCTACAGTTGCTGTACTCGTAGATTGCTTGGCGCGAACTTTCTTGTACTGTACCGAGCTGTTCTTTGGCCTTGAGTGCTCGGCCATGTGGTTTCTTAGCTTCTCAGCAGACGGCAAACTTGATGCTTAGTGGCTCATTTTCTTCCCCTCGGTCTTCTGGTATAAGTTGACTCTCGGCAAAAGCTGTTTGGCCTCGGCTTTGAACAATTTGGCTTCGGGTTAGAACAGGTTGGCATCAGCTTAGAGATCTTCATGGACTGATTCGTATCACATCTAAAACAGTTTAAATTTGTAGTCGAGCTTGGTCAAACTCTCACACCTGGACATGAGACATGCGATATATCCTTCTATATTTGCATTTTGTTGCACATACCTCTTCTTTCTTAGTTGGTATGGGATTCACTACTTTTAATTATATATTTTACTTATTGCATTTATAATTTAAATGAGTAAAAAGCTATGAATACATGTATAGATTTTTTTACTATCGAACCGTCTCACTTGAAGATCGATAGAAAACGTCATGAATTTGAAAATCAGCACTGATAATATCATCCACTTAAGCCACTATTTCACTTCTATTTAATTTAGCGATGTTAGGTAACCTAAAATTTTAGATTTCTTATATTTATTGTGACTTCACTTCAATGAAACTTTTTTTTTTCTATTGTACTTTTGTATGAAGTATAATGATTTTATGTTGTTGCCTTTGTAGAGTTCTGATATTATTGTCTCCCTTTTTCTAAGTATTTAATATATTTCAACTTGGAAACCAGAAATGATTATTAAATAGATCGAGTTACGAGTCATATTGTCATACATGATTAATGAAAGAGCTATGTCATAGGTTGATGTTTATGAGATATAAATGCCCTTAAATATGGAAAAAACATGTAACATTAATTGCCAACATTACTATTTAGCTAAGTCTTGACCCTAAACATTGTTTTTATCAACCCTTGATTATGGAACTTTGTTCTTATTGGCTTTTCATTATGGATAGCACCAAGTGTTTCTTTATTAGTATGCAATAACATGTTGAGGATCGCTTTTTGTTCACTTTTTCTGTTGTGTCGTACTTGTGAAAGATATTCATATCCCTCTGAATTTCCAAATCCTAAATTAATTTCATTCTCGCAAGTTTATTAAATAGTATTTGGGATTGAATACTACTGCTAAGCACATTACAATGTCTATATTAACTGTGCTAAGAGAGATGGTAAAACTAGTAGGAAAAAGAAAAAAATTGAGTTGGATGGTAAATGAGGAAAGCCACAATTGCAAATTGACCTGTAACTTATCCTTATGTGACCTTATCCTCATCTACATATTACCACCTTTCAGCAAATTTGTGGCTAATTTGTTATTTTTAATTGATGTACACGCGATTCTCTCTAAAAAGGATTTACTAGATAATACTTACACGTGGTGTATAACTACTAATTATGTTTAAGCATACGACAGTAATAGTGGGTAGCTTTTGAAAAAACTACCACCCATATCATTGCATGTTAAAAAGCTATTGGTAACTTGCATTATGTGTATATATACATACATAACCTATTGAATTACTATTTCATTAGCAATTTGAATTCCATTTTTATATCTAGACATGGCATGTGGGGGTACGGCACACCAAATGTAGAGTTTAATTTCCAGTAAGTTCATGATTGATGTTGAACATTTGAAAAGATCTATATAACTAACATTGTAGCCTTTTCCATTCAGTTTTAAATATAGCTATTTTTTGTTATGGGGCAAAGGGATCTGGAAGATCACCACTATCGGAGATTAATGTACTTAAATGTACAAAAGAAGATTCATTCCGCTTCCATCACAATGAAAGTGTATACTTCCTCTAATGGAAGCAACGAATCTTCGTATTCTTTTGCCCTAATTAAGGTAAAAAGGCACTGAGAAAGGAAAATTGTGGTCACGGTCCTCGTGCGAGCGGTGATGAGATTTATGCATTTTGTACCACCATTTTAATTTCTTATGTTTTTTTTTAACCAACATCGATTAGGACGTTATTTTAAAAACTACTTACAATATCATCGTGTATGTAAAGTTTTTATTTATACTTATAGATATCACGAGTTTTTTTTCACCTTAGGCTTCTAATGTGTTAAACCAATATAAATAAATTCTCAATTGGACTAATGTAGAGAAAAGAGGCGTCCCACTAATATAAAGACATACATAAGAATTTGGTTATATATAAATCATAATGCTTGGGATTCCGTATTATATTAAAATTTTTATTAGAATTTATATTTCCGATGAGTTTTTTTTCACCTTAGGCTTCTCATATGTTGAAGTGATATAAATAAATTCTCTACTAGATTAATGGAGAGAAAAGAATATGGCGATAAGAGGTGACTATGGTACCCCCTCCAACATAAAGACACAATGAGAATTTGGTTATATAATTCATGATGCCTGTAATTCCGTATTGTATTAAAGAAAGCAGCATTTATTTGATTTCAAGACCTCATATTCCCATATTTTTAAATATAGGAAACTAGAATTAATAACATATACATCATTTAAAAACTAAAATAAAAAGTCATTGTACCCACGACTACCCTTTATTTATAACAATATCCTTCTCCTTTCCTTCCAATTCAACAACGTTAAGGATCAGTGACGAAGAGATGCTACGCATTTTTTTGAGCAAGCACTGAGGCAACCATTCAACTCATTCGTATCTGCAATATTAAATTAGTAAAACATTGTAAGGAATCCAATATATATGCTTAATTTTACTGCAAATTAAAGGGAAAACATCAAGAAAAAAAGAGAGGAAGAAATTAATTTCTTTTCACAAAAGAAAAGAAATTTATTTTTTGTAGTTATTTTCATTTCTATAATTTTGTTTTCATTAACTTCTGCTTATTTATAAATCTTCTTACGAAACATTATAAAACTCAAAACATAACGAATAACTTCCCATAATTGTGTATTATAAATATTTATATATTTTGAGCAATGTTCTTTTAACAGCTATTTTACATTTTAGATATGAGAAAAAGTTTCCTTTTCTTTTCTTTTTAATGTAACTACAGAAAAGAAATAACAATATATATTATAATTTTATTTGAAAGTTTTCAATGCTAGTATATATTATTTTCAACAATGATTTAATCTTAATTATAAAAATATAAAAATAGGCTCTATGTAACTTTATTTATTTATTCTTTGAAATTTTTATATTGTATATTTATCCTGTTGGCTCTTTGTCTGTGCTCTTATTAAATGGCATAAACTAACATGAATGGGTATATATGAAATTTTATGTTATGTCTTTTGCAATAATGACATGAAATAAATGTCTGAGTAGCTCTATGATATATATTATTATGCACACTTATAGAAGATGCTCTCGCGATTTATTTGCTTAAAACTATGAATAACTAAGTTATAATTATTTATTATACCATAACATTATTCCATAAATTAATATGTAGATAACATTATTGTTTTACAAATAGCTAAAAACACGTTAAAAGAGATGATAATTTTTTATTAATTACCGAAGAGAATATAAGTTTTTATTAATTTTTTAAGTATGGTGTGGAATTATTTATTAATTGGCCTTACAATCTTTCGCTTATTCCTCCATTATCCATTGTAATTTTCTCATATGCTTGGTTTTGCAAAATCACATTTTTGTTTTTATTTAAACAAAAACACATTTAGAAAAATTATACTACACGAACCCAAAACTGCAAAGAAAATTGACCCTAAAACATTATCTTATTAATATACAAAGGAAAAAAAAATGGAGACAAAGGGAATGTTTATTTGATGGAAAATTTTCCTTTTTTAAAAAAATATTTGTGCAATCAAAGTTCTATAGTTATCAAATAAATATAGCAATCTCAAGAGGTTATGATCATTAGTGACGTGTAGCAATAAACGACAAAGGACGACAACTATGGGTACATGTCCACTAATGGAGGTAGTTAGCAACTATAGAAAATTTAATGAAAATGAGAAAAATGATTTTCTATTTTCAAAAAAGAAAACCACTTTTTTCATTTGCATTGAAATTTCACTTAATAGTTAACCCCTATTGCTGACCATTAGTTGCAACAATTGCATTTTACCATTAGTCGTTATAAAAGAACCACTAATAATGATCTCTTAAGGTCACTGTAATAAAATTTGACAATTCTAAAACTTTAACTACTGCAGATATCGAAAAATACTGAGGAAACACTTTTTGTAAAATAAACATTTCCAAAGAGACTAGATACGCAAGGGAGATCTATATGTATGTATAGTATGTTTCAATTACCATGAAGGCCAGCACATGTCGAGGTTGTGCATCTGAGATTACATTCGTGGAGATCATCTTGGGATTGATTAGGACAACTCTTTTGGCACTGAATAATGCACTGAGAAGGATTTTTGCCATCCATGCAGCCATCTGCACAATTACGTGCACACTCCTTTGATGTAGAATGAACAACTTGCAGGCATACCATCAACATCATGCCTATTGCTATCACTCTTGCCATCATTTTTAACCCAATTTTTTTCTCTTGCCTTGGAAATGCGTTTGTGTATAGAGGGCAAAGCTTTTATTTATACGATAAAGCAAACGAATCTAGCGGATGGCTTTGTGGCTCTAGTAGAGCATGCTCCGCCCTCTACGTCTTCTCTTTCTCATTTATTAATTTTAGATGTAAGGAAAATAGTTATATTTGAAACCTTAACATAGTAACCAATAGAAGCAAGCGGTAGGTACCTTCTTTGCAAGCATATTATCTCACACCTGCAATAATTTTTGCAATAAAGTATGCCATAAAACCATTTTTATCTTTTGGCCAAGTCAAAACTATTTATATCACTAGTTTCTTAGATTTCAATAAAATAGATGACAATAGTAATAATTCCTAAATAGGGTTTATGAACTATTAAGGACCCTAAAGATTTGGATGCTAGAATTATGATCCAAAGTCATTCAAATATAGTTTTACAAAATTCTAGCATATATCACATATGCGTTATAGGTGTTAAAAATGTTAAATAATTAAATTAATAACTCACATATTGGATTGTTGAGAATAATATGATTTTTTTTTATGTGATAGTTATCATTTATCAAAAAAAGTGTAGACGCATTTCTTTATAAAATCCATCCTATCTAATTTCTCTCCTCAAATAACTTCTCACATATGTCCTTCTAACTTTCATTGTTTGGTCTATTATTTTTATTTATTTACTTATGATATTATTATAATATTTTTTGAAGTATCCATCGTCTCCTTTAATATTGTAGATATTTACATGGATTTCATTAAGCTCAAAGAGATTTATATCACGGTTTTAATATTGAGTACATACTTTACAAAATAAACTAATTGTATAAGAAGAAGATAAATTTTTCTTATTTAGTTTCTTTATAACTACTAGCATGAGATATTTTCTTGAGTAATATATTGGGGAAAAATAATTTTAAAGATGGGTGTTACGTTAAATAATAGGTATTGCCTTAATAATACACTAGTAACATATGCATACCTGATGTGTGTGCAAATTTTAAAACATTAAATATGTATCTTAATTGAAAAATAATTATCTAGTTGAAGAAATTGCATTCAGAAAATTAAGAAGGTAAATATTAAAAATTATCTATTAATTTTATTATTTATTGTGGTCTCTAATATAAAAATAAAAAGCATTTGTGAGGCATTTGTTATGATGAATGAATCAAAGAATTATACGGAAACTTATTAAAACATAATTGTTAACTAAATGTAAATTGTATGTTAAGTTATCAAAGCTTTTTAATATATTTAAACTATAGGTCAAGTTTATAAATATATATCTGAGAATTGTTGATTGTTCTTCACTAAATAATAATATCATAAATGTTTCTTATAGGTCTATATCGCTACATTCTTAGTTTCTCATAGGAAACAATAATAACCCTATAAAATGTAACACGAGGGATTTCCTTTGGTCAAGCAATTAGCTAGGAAACTACATTGTTGACCAAAAAAATCATGAGATGTGAAAAATATTGTATTGTTCATTAACTAGACTAGTTAAAGCCCTGTTCAATGTGCGGGTTTTTATTCTATGAAAATAATAATTTACATAAAATTATTGTAATTTAATAAATTCATATTAAAAAATTATATTTTATATATTGTAATTTATTCGGCTATTGATGGTTATATGAAATGTTATAATATTTAGAAAAGGTTATAATCATTTGACTTATGAAAACACAACATCATGTATCAAGATTTATATCATTTTACTTATGTAAAGATTAAAACTTTTATATAAGTACTATTCTATATGTAAAACAATGAGAAATGAAAAGGTAACACCAATAAAGACATCAAAAAGTATTGTTTATAAAAGAAGCAAAATAATAAAATTATTTTGAAAAAGAATAAAAAAGAAGATTATTGCTATAGATTTACCATGCTTCCAACCTACATATAGGTAGTTACTTTACAATATTGAAAGCCAACATTAACAAGGAGGCTTTTTGTAAAATGCAAGGATATGAAAATGTACTATCGAACAAGTATAATAACAAAAAGTTTTGGAAATTATATATTGCTAGTTTCATACCTATACAATGCATGAATTCTGTGTAAAACAAATCCCCAATAATGGAAGTTAAGAAAAATATTCTGTATTAAACAATATATTTAATGATTACGACTCATTTAAAGCACATGTTATTTTAATGTTCTAAAAAGTTTTTTAAAGAAATAACTAAATTTAATAATGTATAGAATAACACATAACTAAAAGGCATAAAGAAGGTTTATATTGATAAGTCAAGACATGGGTCTCTAAGCCCAATCCGACCCCATCAAGGTATGGACCAAGCTCTTGAAGCCTAATCTGACTTGCTTTCTAGAGTTGAGTTCTCCACAACTCGGATGTCTTCTACAAAACCAATCCCATATTATGGAGAGTTCAATTAACCTCACTCAAACAATCAACATAGATGAGCTGACTAACTAAGGCAGTCAAAGCGCCCTTTGAGCTAGCTAAGACCTAACGATAAGGAAAACTTGTAATTGGGATAGCGTTCCCTGAGCTTGCTAAATCCCTCCAAGAAATTTTGGGTCGGGTAACATTCTGTGAGTCAGACGACTAAGAGTTTAAAGAACTCTTGATTGGGACCATGCTCTACAAGTTAGCTATCTTGCTAAGAAATTTTTTCTGGAAAACAAGTTGTCATCCTTAGGGGGAAACCAAATTGCCAATGCAATGTTTTATTAGGCTTAGAACTACTTACATGGTTTTGGTGATAGTTCCCAAGTAGTCCAATGTCTTGTTGAGTAGTCCGATTAGAGCCAACGATTCTGACCCTTACCATTGCCTTTTCTTGTTCTTGCTCTTCTTCTTCTTTCTTCTTCCGTCTCTTTCTAACCCCTTTTTTCTTTTTTCCTTTTTCTTTTTCTTTTTTTTTTCTGTGAAAGCAACTTAAACCTGAAAAGAATGTAAAACATATTCATTTCTCGAACAAAGATGTCTTGTGTTGAATTTTCGGTCCAAACATCGGCTTTTCATGTAAACATCCATTCTCAAGCGAGTTTCTATTTATGTGCCACACGTTATTCTTTCTGAACACGGCCCTATCCTAAAAAATAGGTAACAAGTCCCCTTTTCTTGGGGGGTTAACCACAATAAAGTATTAAAAGAATTTTCATCAATAGTCATCGCTTCGAGTTAAGTGTTTATTTTTTCTTGCGCTTCTTATGTGTAAGGTTTATTTGGGTAGACGATAGAGCGAGAAATGGGGTCTTTTAGTGGAACGAGAAAAAGGCTAAGGATATTATCCAATGCTAATGACCACTAGGAATACTAACTTTGCATGTAGAAAATGAAAATGAGACTACAGTAATAGTAAGATTGTGTGCATTTCAAAATCTGAACAAAAATTTCATTGATGTTCAAGGATAGTATATCCTCAATGCATTAGCGTTTATTGGGTCCTTCAAATCCGGACTATCCATTTGAGACAAGATAACAGCTCCCCTAAGCAATACTTTCCTCACAATGTAAGGCCCTTTATAGTTTGGGGCAAACTTCCCTCTCGAATCAGTTGTGTTAGGCAACATCTTCCTCAGCACCATATCTCTTTGCTCAAAACTTCGGGGTCGTACTTTTTTGTTGAAAGCCCTGGCCATTCGTTGCTGATAGCAGATGTTGTGGCACAAAGCTACCAACCTCTTTTCATCAATTAGATTCAACTGCTTAACACGCTTCTTTATCCAATCAACCTCATCTAACTGAGTTTCCGATAATATTCTGACAGATGGGATCTTGACCTCCACTGGCAGTATAGCCTCCATTCTGTATACCAACGAGTAGGGGGTTGCCCCTGTTGATGTTCTAATAGAAGTTCGATAGGCCATGAGTGCAAATGGTAACATCTCATGCCAATCTCGATACGTAATGGCCATCTTCTCAATAATTCTTTTGATGTTCTTATTGGCCGCTTCTACGGCTCCATTCATTTGGGGCCGATAAGGAGTAGAATTTCTATGAATGATCTTGAAGTTTCGGCATAACTCTGACACCAATTTATTATTCAGGTTCGTACCATTGCCAGTGATAATTGTCTCTAGCATATCATACCTAGCCAGTATGTCTCTCTTAATGAACTTAACCAATACTCCCTTCATCACACTAGCGTAGGAGGAGGCTTCAACCCACTTATTGAAATAATCAATAGCTACCAATATAAATCGATGCCCATTAGATGCCTTTGGAGTGATCGGGCCAATGATATCTATTCCTCACATCGAAAAAGGCTATGGTGCTGATAGCGTATGCAATTCTTGAGGTGGAGCATTTATCTTGTTCGCATAGATCTGGCACAAATGGCAGTGTCTAACATGTCCGATACAATCCGCTTCTACAGTTAACCAGTAATATCCGATCCCCATGATTTTCTTGGCAAGCATGTAGCCATTCATGTGAGGGCTACATACTCCCTCGTGCACTTCTTTCATTAGCATCACTGCCTCTTTCCCATCTACACAACGTAAAAGCGTACCGTCAAACGACCGTCGATACAGCATAGAATCGCTTATCAAGTACTGAGCCACCAATCTTCTAATTAATTTTTTGTCCTTCTTCTCTGCTTCTTCAAGGTACGTACCGTTTTGTAGAAACGTTTTGATCTCATGATACCAAGGCTTTTCGTTATACGAACTTTCCATTGCCAAACAAAAAGTGGGCTTTTCTTTAATTTCAATTTTAAGTAGCTGAATCTCCACTCCTCTCGATATCTGGATCATTGATGCTAAAGTAGCAAGAGCATCAGCGAATTGGTTTTAAACCCTTGGTACGTACACGAATGTAATTTTTTCGAACTTGGTTATCAACTCGGCCAGGTGTTGGCGGTAAGGTATTAATTTGGGGTCTTTTGTCTTATACTCACCCCGAGCTTCGCCTATGATCAACGAAGAATCTCCATATACCTGTAATTCCCGTATCTCCTTAAACAATGCAATCTTGAGTCCCAAAATACATACCTTGTATTCTACAATATTATTAGTACATGGGAAAGCCAATCTCATAGCCATCGAAAATTGTGTACCTTCAGGCGATACCAGAATTGCCCCAACTCTACATCCGGACACATTAGCTGCTTTGTCGAAGAACATTTTCCACCCTGAGGATCTTTTGACTACTTCACAATCAGAATCATTTCCCGCTACTAGGATACTTTCATCAGGAAACTCAACCCGTGCTTCTTGAGGGGTATCCTCAGAAGGATTCTCCGCTAATTGATCCGCCAAAGCTTGCCCCTTGATTGAACTTTGGCTCACATACTTGATGTCAAATTCTGTCAGCAACATCTGCCACTTTGAAACTCTACCAATGAGAGCCGGTTTTTCAGCTAAGTATTTCAAAAGATCGTGTTGTGTTATCAACTCAATGTGATAATAAAGTGTATATTATCTGAGCCGATACATGAACCAGACCAATGCATAACTGGTCCTTTCGGCCTTTCAGTATTTCTACTCCCCTTTTGTGAACTTCTTGCTTAGATAGTAAACGACTCGCTCTTTCCCTTCTTCATCCTTATGGCCAAGCACAGATCCCATGAATTCGAACATTATGGTCAGGTACAAAAGCAATGGCTTTCTAAGTTTAGGAGCTACTAACACTGGAGGTTTCATGACTGAGAACCCGGTTTATTTCAGTTTTTCTGATTCCCAACAACTTGCTGAAGATCTTCGGTACTATAGCTTCCAAGTCTAGGACGTAGATATCATCAGTGATTATAGGAGCCCACAACAATTGGGAGTATTCTTCTAAAGTTGGGCTTAGTTGGTGTAGGCCCATACAAAAACTGGTGGATTCGGCTCCCATAGGTAGACTAAGGCCCGCACTAGAGCTATGTTTACGAGGATTTTCTGTAGAGAGAGGATGGGCCTAATCCTATTCTTGATAAACTGCTGCTTATTTGGGCTGAAGAGTCGAAACCATGTTTGAAGCAGTTTTTGTGGCCAATGCGGTAGGTGGACATGAATGTCTTCAAAAGGCACTTGACTTGATCTAGCCATGACTGATCAAAATCAAAATTACAATTACAACGTACTCTAAAACTTTACAAAAAATTATTACAAATCATTTACAAGGAAATATTACAACTGCAACTCGCAACTGCCCTTGTCCATTTAGGTTTGCCACATCATAGGTTCTTGCGATTTTTTTTTTTTTAAAGAAGAGTTTTTGTGTATTGCAAAAGGGTAGGTTCTAAAGGTTCTCAAGTTCTGTAACCACTACGTTTTTTCAAAGCAACGATTCTGTGGTCGCATTTGAACTTGAGTGAGGTAGCCTGATCAGCCCTGAAAGGTGGTTCCCCCACAACATCCGAAGCTTACATAATGGCCCCCTCTCCTAAGGTCCTAAGACGGCCTGGTTCTGACCGTATCTACCATACATTTATGATGCAGAAAAATAGAATAAAAGTAAACCCCCAAAAACTACCCCCTTAGATAAACTGCAACAACAAAAAAATGTTAGCAAAAAGAAATAAAATATATATATACAAAATAACCTACCTAAGTTTTTTATTATTCCATCTTTTTATTTTTTATTTTTATTTTTTGAAAAATAATCCTATTTTTGGTAACGTCTAGTGGCTAGCCCTCTAGCGGTCCCCAGTAGAGTTGCCAAATTGTCGAGCCTAATTTTTCGGTTTTCTATTATTTCAAATTAATTTCTCATTTTCCGATTAATACTAAACCCTAACCCATTTAATATTAATCCTTGACTAAAGAAATTGAGAAATTCCGGTTTTTTATTGAAAATAATTTTTGGAGTCGCCACCTAACCGAAGTCAGGAAAAGAAAAAAAAAACTGTAATTAATTAGGTGGATTGATTACGATTTGGCTACCTGTCTTTGATTTCAATTTAAATGTAGAACCTGAGGGTTCCAAGTTCGAGGGTTAACCTATTAAACCATAACGGGTACCACTATCTATTTATCGAAATTAGGATTATTCTTCCAATTATAACATTTTTAAAGAAAAAAGAACCTATATTTCTACAAATTTTATCGTCGCCCCGAAGGTGTCTACGTACCCGCTAGCCGGGATCAGACGATCGTAGTTCTTTCCAAAAAATTTAGTGTGTTGATTTATTTTAATTTTGAAAACCGACAAGATTTACGTTTTTAATTGATTCAGTTTATTAAAAAAAAAAATCTAAAGGAGTCCTAACTCGTAAGTGTTTTTGTTTTATAAAAAATAACACTCTAAAAATCTTATTTTTAAGAAGGGTCTTTTATTAATTTTTATTTAAAGAAAAAAAAAACAACTTTCTATGTAACAAATCCTTAAATAAAACCAAATCTTAAAAAAAAAAAAAGGACCAATCCTAATAATCCCTAAGCTAATGTATACAACTATTTATCAAAATAAATATGTCTTTATATCTATATTACTACTTATTAAATAAACATTCACTTAAATCAATATAATATACCTAATCTATATGGTAGAAACTAATACTAAAGAAATATCCTATTAGATAAACATAATTACATATACTATCTTTAATTATTAAAGACCTAATAAAATAATAACATAATATAACAATGAAAAAAATTGAAGAAACCGAAGCTTGACTCAATCTTGTTTGGTTGTAGCATGCGAGTATAGGGATCAGCCAAGATAAGAGAGTGCAATGTGTTGTTCGTCGTCCGTTTTAGATGTCGACGTTATGCGCAGCGTGCGATGGTCGTGGGTAAAGTACGTATTCAGTTCGATCGAGGAGGGTCTGGCGGTGATCGGAGTAACACTGTACAAAGAGCAGACTGCAGCGTACGCGTCAAGTTTAAGATAATCGGAATGGATTGTGCGTGACGAATGTCCTTGCCACTATATTGTTCGTGGAGCTGTGGTGAACATGGCCACTGCAATGCTGTTGGGTTAATCCGCTATTGTGTAAAGTTGGCTTTTGGCAACCGAAATTTGCTGTACTGTTCTTGGTGCGCACGAGAATGGTCTGCTGATCGTAGCTGGGTTAGCTGCTGTCATCTATTGTTTATTGAACAAAGGGGATGGAATTGTATGTGAGGATCGACGGAGTTCAGACGCCCGATGGTAATAGCGAACTTAGTCGCAAACAGCAGTAGTTGTTGAAGAAGACAGTGGTGTAGCTAGAACTTGTGTTGCGTCTTGGATTGATTGCAATAGTGGTTGCTTGTGGGATTCGGTTGTGGACGTCTGTGAAGCGATGGAATTGCTGGCCATGCTACAGCAAGTCGTGTGGCTTGATTGGCCCGTGTGCAGTCGTGGACGACAATTCGGTCGTGTACTGTCACCGTATTCTGCTGAAGTGCTACAATAGTGAAAGGTAGTAGGGTGATCGCATGTGTTGTGTCCCCCCTTTGAAAGTGAAAGTGTGTTTTTATAAACCTAAACCATATCGTATCGAATCGTATCTATTGTATCTGATTTGATAATAATTAAACGAGATCTAAATTAATTCCAATTCGATTTAATAAAATCAAATTAGAGTCAAAGGTTTGTAATTAGATCTGAATCCCGTTTATTTCTCTCGCTCTTGTAAAATATAGAAAAATAAAAGATAGATGCCTGGCGAGACTCAAACCCAAGACCTCAAATTAATTCTAATCCGATACTTCAATACTTATCCGTTAGACCGTTAGCCTGTGCCTTGACATTCAGTACAATTAAATTGTACTTAAACTACTCGACTCTCCAAAATAATTATTTGTTCTAAACTAAAACTAAAACTAAAACTAAAACTATTTGTTCCTAATATAAACTACTTCCTAAAAATCTACGAAATTTTTTATAATTTTTCGTTTTCTTATTTTTTTGGTATTTTCATCATTTGTCAATTTTTATTATTTTTATCTTTTATTAATTGTTTCTTATTTTTTTATTATTATTTTTATTTTTGAATTAGGACCCTTTTTGTAGAAACAAAAAAAAATAAAAAACTAAGATTACGGAGAGGCAAAAATCAGGTGTCTACAACTGCACCTCTTTGTGGTGAGGTTTGAGTAATATTTTGCTACAAAGACAAAAGAGACACCGTTTTTACCTCGGGACGACTTTATCCTAAGGAACGTTAAGACACTTGACGACGATTAGTTTAAAACGAAGAACAGCGAGGGGTAGCACCCTTGTGGGTTAGCAAAAATTCCTAAAACGAATAATGAGAACTTGGTCCTGCCTCCTATGAGCTGACTAACTAAGGCGTTCAAAGTGCCCTTTGAGTTGGCTAAGACCAAAAAACAAGGAAAACTTGATCATGCCCTGATGAGTTGACTAATCAAGGCGGTTAAAGCGCCCTTTGAGCTGGCTAAGACCTAAAGACAAGGAAAACTTGGTGGTACCATGATGAGCTGACTAACCAAGGTGGTGAAAGCGCCCTTTGAGCTAGCTAAGACCTAAAAACAAGGAAAACTTGGTCGTGCCTGGATGATCTGACTAACCAAGGCGGTCAAAGCGCCATTTGAGATGGCTAAGACCTAAAAACAAGGAGAACTTGGTTGTACCCTAATGAACTGACTAACCAAGGCGGTCAAAGCGGTCAAAGCGTCCTTTGAGCTGGTTAAGACCTAAAAACAAGGAAAACTTGGTCGTGCCTCGATTGAAGAAGGTCTAGCAATGATCGGAGTAACGCTATACAAAGAGCGGACTACAGCGTGCGCGTCAAGTTGAAGATAATCGGACTGGACTGTGTGTGACGAACGTCGTTGCTACTGCACTGTTCGTGGAGCGATGCTGAACATGGCCACTGCAATGCTGTTGGGTTAATCTGCTACTGCGTAAAGTTGGCATTTGGCGACCGAAATTTGCTGTACTGTCCTTGGTGCGCACGAGAATGGTCTGCTAATCGTAGCTGGGTTTACAGTTGTCGTCTATTGTTTGTTGAACAAAGGGGGTGGAATTGTATGTGAGGATCGACGGAGTTCGGACGCACGATGGTAGTAGCGAACTTGGTCACAAACAGCAGTAGTTGTTGAAGAAGACAGTGGCGTAGCTGGAACTTGTGTTGCTTCTTGGATTGATTGCAACAGTAGTTGCTTGTGGGATTCGGTCGTGGACGTCTGTGAAGCGATGGAAATGCTGGCCATGCTACAGCGAGTCGTGTAGCTTAATCGGCCCGTGTGCAGTCGTGGACGACAATTCGATCATGTACCGTCACCATATTCTGCTGAAGTGCTGCAATAGTGAAAGGCAATGGGGTGATTGCGTGTGTTGTGTCCCGCCTTTGAACGTGAATGTGTGTTTTTATAAACCTAAACCATATCGTATCTATTGTATCTGATTTGATAATAATTAAACTAGATCAAAATTAATTCAAATCCGATTTAATAAAATCAAATTAGATTCAAATGTTTTTAATTAGATCTGAATCCCGTTCATTGCTCTTGCTCTTGTAAAATATAGAAAAATAAAAGACATAGATGCCTGGCGAGACTCGATCCTAAGACCTCAAATTAAATCCAATCCAATACTTCAATACTTAGCCGTTAGGCCGTTGGCCTGTGCCTTGACATTTAGTACAATTAAATTGTCCTTAAACTACCCCACTCTCTAAAATAATTGTTTGTACTAAACTAAAACTAAAACTATTTGTTCCTAATATAAATTACTTCCTAAAAATCTAAGAAATTTTTTATAATTTTTCCTTTTCTTATTTTTTTTCATATTTTCATCATTTGTTGAGTTTTATTATTTTCATCTTTTATTAATTTTTTCTTATTTTTTATTATTATTTTTATTTTTGAATTAGGACCCTATTTGTAAAAACAAAAAAAAAAAAATCAAAAATTAGGATTACGAAGGGGCAAAAATTAGGTGTCTACAATTCTCTATCTGTATATTCTTCACTGTTTGCTAATTACAAATATTGCTATTTATAGTAAGTTCTAAAACCCTAGTGGCAAAACTGTAAATCATATATAAGGCCTTAAACCCTAAAGAATACCCACAATCAAAATAAGGAAAATGTTTACAAAGTATACAAAACTATGCACTTAACGGAGTGGTCAGCATGTAGTCATCTGAGTTGTCTGTGAGCCAAACCAAGGGTCGATTGGCAGTCGGGTGTCCAAGCTGGGGTGGGATGCTTGGGAGTCTTATTGTGCTTGGTCGAGTTCCCAATGAGGTTGGCCTACAGTTGCTGTACTCGTAGATTGCTTGGCGCGAACTTTCTTGTACTGTACCGAGCTGTTCTTTGGCCTTGAGTGCTCGGCCATGTGGTTTCTTAGCTTCTCAGCAGACGGCAAACTTGATGCTTAGTGGCTCATTTTCTTCCCCTCGGTCTTCTGGTATAAGTTGACTCTCGGCAAAAGCTGTTTGGCCTCGGCTTTGAACAATTTGGCTTCGGGTTAGAACAGGTTGGCATCAGCTTAGAGATCTTCATGGACTGATTCGTATCACATCTAAAACAGTTTAAATTTGTAGTCGAGCTTGGTCAAACTCTCACACCTGGACATGAGACATGCGATATATCCTTCTATATTTGCATTTTGTTGCACATACCTCTTCTTTCTTAGTTGGTATGGGATTCACTACTTTTAATTATATATTTTACTTATTGCATTTATAATTTAAATGAGTAAAAAGCTATGAATACATGTATAGATTTTTTTACTATCGAACCGTCTCACTTGAAGATCGATAGAAAACGTCATGAATTTGAAAATCAGCACTGATAATATCATCCACTTAAGCCACTATTTCACTTCTATTTAATTTAGCGATGTTAGGTAACCTAAAATTTTAGATTTCTTATATTTATTGTGACTTCACTTCAATGAAACTTTTTTTTTTCTATTGTACTTTTGTATGAAGTATAATGATTTTATGTTGTTGCCTTTGTAGAGTTCTGATATTATTGTCTCCCTTTTTCTAAGTATTTAATATATTTCAACTTGGAAACCAGAAATGATTATTAAATAGATCGAGTTACGAGTCATATTGTCATACATGATTAATGAAAGAGCTATGTCATAGGTTGATGTTTATGAGATATAAATGCCCTTAAATATGGAAAAAACATGTAACATTAATTGCCAACATTACTATTTAGCTAAGTCTTGACCCTAAACATTGTTTTTATCAACCCTTGATTATGGAACTTTGTTCTTATTGGCTTTTCATTATGGATAGCACCAAGTGTTTCTTTATTAGTATGCAATAACATGTTGAGGATCGCTTTTTGTTCACTTTTTCTGTTGTGTCGTACTTGTGAAAGATATTCATATCCCTCTGAATTTCCAAATCCTAAATTAATTTCATTCTCGCAAGTTTATTAAATAGTATTTGGGATTGAATACTACTGCTAAGCACATTACAATGTCTATATTAACTGTGCTAAGAGAGATGGTAAAACTAGTAGGAAAAAGAAAAAAATTGAGTTGGATGGTAAATGAGGAAAGCCACAATTGCAAATTGACCTGTAACTTATCCTTATGTGACCTTATCCTCATCTACATATTACCACCTTTCAGCAAATTTGTGGCTAATTTGTTATTTTTAATTGATGTACACGCGATTCTCTCTAAAAAGGATTTACTAGATAATACTTACACGTGGTGTATAACTACTAATTATGTTTAAGCATACGACAGTAATAGTGGGTAGCTTTTGAAAAAACTACCACCCATATCATTGCATGTTAAAAAGCTATTGGTAACTTGCATTATGTGTATATATACATACATAACCTATTGAATTACTATTTCATTAGCAATTTGAATTCCATTTTTATATCTAGACATGGCATGTGGGGGTACGGCACACCAAATGTAGAGTTTAATTTCCAGTAAGTTCATGATTGATGTTGAACATTTGAAAAGATCTATATAACTAACATTGTAGCCTTTTCCATTCAGTTTTAAATATAGCTATTTTTTGTTATGGGGCAAAGGGATCTGGAAGATCACCACTATCGGAGATTAATGTACTTAAATGTACAAAAGAAGATTCATTCCGCTTCCATCACAATGAAAGTGTATACTTCCTCTAATGGAAGCAACGAATCTTCGTATTCTTTTGCCCTAATTAAGGTAAAAAGGCACTGAGAAAGGAAAATTGTGGTCACGGTCCTCGTGCGAGCGGTGATGAGATTTATGCATTTTGTACCACCATTTTAATTTCTTATGTTTTTTTTTAACCAACATCGATTAGGACGTTATTTTAAAAACTACTTACAATATCATCGTGTATGTAAAGTTTTTATTTATACTTATAGATATCACGAGTTTTTTTTCACCTTAGGCTTCTAATGTGTTAAACCAATATAAATAAATTCTCAATTGGACTAATGTAGAGAAAAGAGGCGTCCCACTAATATAAAGACATACATAAGAATTTGGTTATATATAAATCATAATGCTTGGGATTCCGTATTATATTAAAATTTTTATTAGAATTTATATTTCCGATGAGTTTTTTTTCACCTTAGGCTTCTCATATGTTGAAGTGATATAAATAAATTCTCTACTAGATTAATGGAGAGAAAAGAATATGGCGATAAGAGGTGACTATGGTACCCCCTCCAACATAAAGACACAATGAGAATTTGGTTATATAATTCATGATGCCTGTAATTCCGTATTGTATTAAAGAAAGCAGCATTTATTTGATTTCAAGACCTCATATTCCCATATTTTTAAATATAGGAAACTAGAATTAATAACATATACATCATTTAAAAACTAAAATAAAAAGTCATTGTACCCACGACTACCCTTTATTTATAACAATATCCTTCTCCTTTCCTTCCAATTCAACAACGTTAAGGATCAGTGACGAAGAGATGCTACGCATTTTTTTGAGCAAGCACTGAGGCAACCATTCAACTCATTCGTATCTGCAATATTAAATTAGTAAAACATTGTAAGGAATCCAATATATATGCTTAATTTTACTGCAAATTAAAGGGAAAACATCAAGAAAAAAAGAGAGGAAGAAATTAATTTCTTTTCACAAAAGAAAAGAAATTTATTTTTTGTAGTTATTTTCATTTCTATAATTTTGTTTTCATTAACTTCTGCTTATTTATAAATCTTCTTACGAAACATTATAAAACTCAAAACATAACGAATAACTTCCCATAATTGTGTATTATAAATATTTATATATTTTGAGCAATGTTCTTTTAACAGCTATTTTACATTTTAGATATGAGAAAAAGTTTCCTTTTCTTTTCTTTTTAATGTAACTACAGAAAAGAAATAACAATATATATTATAATTTTATTTGAAAGTTTTCAATGCTAGTATATATTATTTTCAACAATGATTTAATCTTAATTATAAAAATATAAAAATAGGCTCTATGTAACTTTATTTATTTATTCTTTGAAATTTTTATATTGTATATTTATCCTGTTGGCTCTTTGTCTGTGCTCTTATTAAATGGCATAAACTAACATGAATGGGTATATATGAAATTTTATGTTATGTCTTTTGCAATAATGACATGAAATAAATGTCTGAGTAGCTCTATGATATATATTATTATGCACACTTATAGAAGATGCTCTCGCGATTTATTTGCTTAAAACTATGAATAACTAAGTTATAATTATTTATTATACCATAACATTATTCCATAAATTAATATGTAGATAACATTATTGTTTTACAAATAGCTAAAAACACGTTAAAAGAGATGATAATTTTTTATTAATTACCGAAGAGAATATAAGTTTTTATTAATTTTTTAAGTATGGTGTGGAATTATTTATTAATTGGCCTTACAATCTTTCGCTTATTCCTCCATTATCCATTGTAATTTTCTCATATGCTTGGTTTTGCAAAATCACATTTTTGTTTTTATTTAAACAAAAACACATTTAGAAAAATTATACTACACGAACCCAAAACTGCAAAGAAAATTGACCCTAAAACATTATCTTATTAATATACAAAGGAAAAAAAAATGGAGACAAAGGGAATGTTTATTTGATGGAAAATTTTCCTTTTTTAAAAAAATATTTGTGCAATCAAAGTTCTATAGTTATCAAATAAATATAGCAATCTCAAGAGGTTATGATCATTAGTGACGTGTAGCAATAAACGACAAAGGACGACAACTATGGGTACATGTCCACTAATGGAGGTAGTTAGCAACTATAGAAAATTTAATGAAAATGAGAAAAATGATTTTCTATTTTCAAAAAAGAAAACCACTTTTTTCATTTGCATTGAAATTTCACTTAATAGTTAACCCCTATTGCTGACCATTAGTTGCAACAATTGCATTTTACCATTAGTCGTTATAAAAGAACCACTAATAATGATCTCTTAAGGTCACTGTAATAAAATTTGACAATTCTAAAACTTTAACTACTGCAGATATCGAAAAATACTGAGGAAACACTTTTTGTAAAATAAACATTTCCAAAGAGACTAGATACGCAAGGGAGATCTATATGTATGTATAGTATGTTTCAATTACCATGAAGGCCAGCACATGTCGAGGTTGTGCATCTGAGATTACATTCGTGGAGATCATCTTGGGATTGATTAGGACAACTCTTTTGGCACTGAATAATGCACTGAGAAGGATTTTTGCCATCCATGCAGCCATCTGCACAATTACGTGCACACTCCTTTGATGTAGAATGAACAACTTGCAGGCATACCATCAACATCATGCCTATTGCTATCACTCTTGCCATCATTTTTAACCCAATTTTTTTCTCTTGCCTTGGAAATGCGTTTGTGTATAGAGGGCAAAGCTTTTATTTATACGATAAAGCAAACGAATCTAGCGGATGGCTTTGTGGCTCTAGTAGAGCATGCTCCGCCCTCTACGTCTTCTCTTTCTCATTTATTAATTTTAGATGTAAGGAAAATAGTTATATTTGAAACCTTAACATAGTAACCAATAGAAGCAAGCGGTAGGTACCTTCTTTGCAAGCATATTATCTCACACCTGCAATAATTTTTGCAATAAAGTATGCCATAAAACCATTTTTATCTTTTGGCCAAGTCAAAACTATTTATATCACTAGTTTCTTAGATTTCAATAAAATAGATGACAATAGTAATAATTCCTAAATAGGGTTTATGAACTATTAAGGACCCTAAAGATTTGGATGCTAGAATTATGATCCAAAGTCATTCAAATATAGTTTTACAAAATTCTAGCATATATCACATATGCGTTATAGGTGTTAAAAATGTTAAATAATTAAATTAATAACTCACATATTGGATTGTTGAGAATAATATGATTTTTTTTTATGTGATAGTTATCATTTATCAAAAAAAGTGTAGACGCATTTCTTTATAAAATCCATCCTATCTAATTTCTCTCCTCAAATAACTTCTCACATATGTCCTTCTAACTTTCATTGTTTGGTCTATTATTTTTATTTATTTACTTATGATATTATTATAATATTTTTTGAAGTATCCATCGTCTCCTTTAATATTGTAGATATTTACATGGATTTCATTAAGCTCAAAGAGATTTATATCACGGTTTTAATATTGAGTACATACTTTACAAAATAAACTAATTGTATAAGAAGAAGATAAATTTTTCTTATTTAGTTTCTTTATAACTACTAGCATGAGATATTTTCTTGAGTAATATATTGGGGAAAAATAATTTTAAAGATGGGTGTTACGTTAAATAATAGGTATTGCCTTAATAATACACTAGTAACATATGCATACCTGATGTGTGTGCAAATTTTAAAACATTAAATATGTATCTTAATTGAAAAATAATTATCTAGTTGAAGAAATTGCATTCAGAAAATTAAGAAGGTAAATATTAAAAATTATCTATTAATTTTATTATTTATTGTGGTCTCTAATATAAAAATAAAAAGCATTTGTGAGGCATTTGTTATGATGAATGAATCAAAGAATTATACGGAAACTTATTAAAACATAATTGTTAACTAAATGTAAATTGTATGTTAAGTTATCAAAGCTTTTTAATATATTTAAACTATAGGTCAAGTTTATAAATATATATCTGAGAATTGTTGATTGTTCTTCACTAAATAATAATATCATAAATGTTTCTTATAGGTCTATATCGCTACATTCTTAGTTTCTCATAGGAAACAATAATAACCCTATAAAATGTAACACGAGGGATTTCCTTTGGTCAAGCAATTAGCTAGGAAACTACATTGTCGACAAAAAAAATCATGAGATGTGAAAAATATTGTACTGTGCATTAACTAGACTAGTTAAAGCCCTGTTCAATGTGCGGGTTTTTATTCTATGAAAATAATAATTTACATAAAATTATTGTAATTTAATAAATTCATATTAAAAAATTATATTTTATACATTGTAATTTATTCGGTTATTGATGGTTATATGAAATGTTATAATATTTAGAAAAGGTTATAATCATTTGACTTATGAAAACACAACATCATGTACCAAGATTTATATCATTTTACATATGTAAAGATTAAACTTTTATATAAGTACTATTCTATATGTGAAACAATGAGAAATGAAAAGGTATCACTAATAAAGACATCAAAAAGTATTGTTTATAAAAGAAGCAAAATAATAAAATTATTTTGAAAAAGAATAAAAAAGAAGATTATTGTTATAGATTTACCATGCTTCCAACCTACATATAGGTAGTTACTTTACTATATTGAAAGCCATCATTAACTTGGAGGCTTTTTGTAAAATGCAAGGATATGAAAATATAATATCAAGCAAGTATAATAACAAAAAATTTTGGAAATTATATATTGCTAGTTTCATACCCATACAATGCATGAATTCTGTGTAAAACAATCCCCAATAATGGAAGTTAAGAAAAATATTCCGTATTAAACAATATATTTAATGATTACGACTCATTTAAAACACATGTTAGTTTAATGTTCTAAAAGGTTTTTTAAAGAAATAACTAAATTTAATAATGTATAGAATAACACATAACTAAAAGGCATAAAGAAGGTTTATATTGATAAGTCAAGACATGTGCCTCTAAGCCCAATCCGACCCCATCAAGGTATGGACCAAGCTCTTGAAGCCTAATCTGATTTGCTTTCTAGAGTTGAGTTCTCCACAACTCGGATGTCTTCTATAGAACCAATCCCATATTATGGAGAGTTCAATTGACCTCACTCGAACAATCAACATAGATTCCCACCTGATCAAAAGAAGACTTCTAAGCCCCTAAGGACTTAGGCCCCTAAGCCTTGCTCATGAAGCTTAAACCATACGAAGCGAGAATAGTTCAAGATAACTACTAAGTGGATAATCACCTCCTTCCACTTCTAGAAAATTTAGAGCACATCCTGGTGACATGGAGCACTAACAATGTATGAGGCCTTGGAGTAACTCACTTTTACTCATATACATGCTCAAGCCTATGTTACAATCCTTTACTCTCTCCAAAAGATTACTAACTTAAGTATCAATGTATTCATACCAGGTCACATCGCCCTCTATAGCTTACATGTACTCTTTTGTAGGTATTCAACTTCTTATCCAAAATCCTCAAATACCCCTCCGTAATTCAAACACAACAGGAGTTAAACAGTATTTCTTGGCCAAAATTGGTAGAGTAACAAAAGGAAGGGCATTGAGAAGTTATTTTGAAAGTTTAATGTTCTAAACTTATGTTTGGAACAAACTTCCATTAACCATATTCATAAATTATGTACAAATTAAAACGTTTTCGCATACCTCTTTATTATCTATGGAAGACATTAACAGCATATTTTTCTTATAATTGCTCCATAGAGTAATAGAAAAATGCATAAAAGAAGTTAAACTCATTAGTTTTCACCTTTTAATTAGAGTTGTGAGTTCTCATGCATCTATATGGTATCATAAGTTCCGAGCAATATATACCAAAAGGACATATTGGTTGGTGCTTTAGAGCATCCATTTTCAAGATGGTGTCAACTAATACTAATGGTGGAAGTTAGATTACAATGATGTTAATATGTGGCATTACTTTCACTTAGTCTTCAAAACAAACTCTTTTTAGATAGCACATTTTCTTTTTAGCTTTAATAAGTAGTTTTGATTTCTGATCATTAAATGCTCCTTTTATCAACATAAATCTTGATATGTTATATCTAACTTTACTTTATAACAAAAGCGTATTCTTACTAGTAAATGAACTATGTTCCATATGTAATGATAAAACTGGTGAAAACTAAGTCAAACCCGTAGGAAATGCTATACCAACTTTAATATGTCGAGCTCAAGGACAAACAAGAGTGGCGTATTGGGGATGAGTTTGAACTTCTAAAAAGCTTGAAAAAGGAGTGAACGTTGGGGGAAAGTCAAGTAAACTACAAACCATTCCAAGGATATGACGCACTAAGGGGTTCTAGTAAACCAACTTCACTAACTCGATATGACATACGAGTAGCTCAATTGGGTCACTTGCCACCTAGCCTTACTTAATGATTAGGATAAAATTAGAGAGAGAGAGAGAGCAAGCAACAAGCTCACGTAAAGAAAATTCTCATATATTCAATGAAGAAGATGATGCAACTTACATAAACAAGGGTATTTATACCTGCAAATCTAGGGCGACTTACTATACATGGAAAGATAAAAGGGTACGATCCCAAAATAAGTAAGGTATAAGGAATGAATAAAGGTACTAAAGGAATTAAACTACAAGAAGCTTTAGCATAGGAATTCTCCTTCGTGTGCTTAGAGGGATATGTGGGTAGCGTCTATTAGTTAAGCTTTGGAGAGAAGAAGACAAATAAATATGGTTGTGAATGTAGGATGCCGAGCTAATGCATGCTATAGTCATGATTATCTTGGCTTTAGAAGGTCTTTACTGGACAAAGGTTGAAGTGCAATCTTATTAAAGGAGCTTAGATGCCTAGTGCTTGGGGGCCAAGTTGATTGTTGAGTTCACTAAGCAGTTTGATGAGTGCCTCGAGGTGCCGAGCTGTCGAGAGGGTAATCCAGGGCACGCTTAAGTTAGCATTCTGTGATCCTTAACAAAGAGTAGAGTTGAGATCGACTCGATAAATATAAGAGATCAAAAGCAAGCAAGGGCTCAGACTCCTCAAGGGTCAGTTGCAAGAGAAAACTCACTTAATTAGGCACTCAAGTTCTCGAGCTCGAGCTCAGGTCAGAGGTCCAACTAGTTTAATTCTATCTTCCCCTCTAGATTAGTTAGGATCTCTGATCAAATTCGAATGGTCTTCCAATTAGGACTGGCAATTCGTGTTAGCAGGTCGTATCCCATGTCCCTTGTCATGTCGAATTCATGTTGGTACTAAAAATATGTAAAATTGAGTAGAGATCATAAATAATTAAGTTATAATATAATCATATTCATTTGTGTCCTAATCATATCATTTTATCGTATGTTGTGTCGTATTTAGTGTTTTTCTCTATAATCGTGCGCATAATCGTATCATGTCATGTCTTGTGTTATTTTGTCATGTTCAGAATTGCTAACACTACCTCCGATGATTCGTGCTTGTTTAGTCAATATGGGCTCAGATCGACAATTTTAAACACATCAAAGACTTCGTAGTCTTTTGGTAATTCTAGTTAGTAGGCATTGTCATTGTCATTAATCTTATAGAATATTATGAATGGTCATTAAGTTTGAGTGGATAGTTTGTTCTTCCTCTTGTTTAGGAACTTCTCTTAGCTCAGGTGAAACTAAAGTAAGTCGTCGAGCTGAAATTGCCTTTTTCTCTTTCCTTGTCCCTTTTGTTCTAAATTCCTTCCAACTTTGTCGATCTATTGAGTAACTTTCTAATATATCCTCTAAAGTGATTAAGCTTGGACTCTAGATTCGATGCCTTCTTGGTTTGTCGCAAGCACTGAGGCATGGTCGAAGGGTAGCTAGATAACCTCAAAGGGTGTCTAGCCAATGGTACCATGGAATGATCTGCTGTAAGCGAACTTTACCATAGACAAGCAAACATCCCAATTAGCTAAGTTTCTTCCCACCATAGCTCAAAGTAACAAGCCTGAAGTACAATTAACGACTTCGATTTGGATATCGATTTGAGAGTGACAAAACGTATTGAAGAGTAACTTTATCCCTAACTAATACTAGAGGGTTCTCCAAAAGTGACTTGAAAACTTTGGATCCCAATCTGATACTATACTCATCAGTACTTCGTACAAGTGCTAAAATATTGTTAATCTTGGCACAAGGCACGAAGTATTTCATCATGCTGAATCTATTTATGACGAGCATCACAGAGTTTTTTCCTCAAATAGTTTTGAGTAGACCAAATACAAAATCTATACTTGGATCAACTCACGGTTTGGTCGGATGATAAGTGTGCATTCTTCACATTTTTTTTTTCATCATTGAATCTCACATTGTGTGTAATTTATAGTGCTTTCATTGATTTATTATCATATAATTTAATAAATATTACACATCAAAAGGATTAATATAATAAAGTGCTAAAAATTGATTAATTATTGGGCTCAAATAGTCTCTATTGTGCTTTTATATTTTTATCTTGAATTTATATTATTTTAACATGTATCTTTTTATACTAGTGATAGAAAATATAAGCTGGGTCGGAAAATAAACATATATTTTATTACAGGTATAAAAACGTACGTGAAGCGGAAGCACGGTTCCAGATCTCAAGCGAAATTCATTTTTCAATTTCCAATCACGTTAATCACGGATTCATTTTCCCTTCTCCATCGTATTACGCATTCTGGGGAATTAAATTGAAACATTAATTGAATGGATGACCAACTTGGGACCCGCCAGAAAATCAACACAAATTCAGCGATCATATACTTCAGGGGAAGAATTCCAATTGTCAACATGAAGTTCGAGTGCCTGCAATCAATTACAACGTTGGCCATTATCCTCTGTCGAATTGCAAATTGAGGAGACATGACGTGATTTAGGGGAAGAATGAAGAAGCTTCTTGACGCGACCTTATGAGCTGAATTTTTCGGGTGAAGACGAGAAGACATTCGGAGACGAAGAAGTTCAGAAGTCGCAAAGAATTAGAAAAGACACATTCCGGCTATTTAAGTGGATCCGCGCGAGATGAGGGGGCAGCTTCCACTATAATTATTTTTTATTTTTCTTTTTCATTTCGGAGGTGGAATAATATTCAGAAGACTAAGAGAAAAGATTTTTTCTGAAGCCATATCAAGAAACAAACCGGATTTCGCTAAGTCGGCGATGGATTTAACTTGCATTTGGACTTCAGTTTTATTTCTTGGGTGATTTTGTATATACTTTATTCTGGAAACATCGGTGTTTTAATATTGACTATTTTCATGGCATGTTTCAATTTGATTGTGTATTTCTTTAATTCAATTATGTGCTAAACTACTTTATGTGCAAGATTGACATAGTCTAGTTGTTAATTGTTTTTGTGACTTTATTATAGTATAGTTAGATATTTGAATTATTCTTGTTTGAATCTTGATGACACGATATTGTGTTAAGGGCCCAAAGTATAGGCTTATAGAATGTGTTCTTGAAGTTAAAAATATTTTATGGATTATCAAGATTCATATTTAATTAAGTTAGTGAACTCAAAAGATTGCAACCATCTTTAATTAAATTGAATTTGCATTTCAAGTTTATTACGGAGTTCATTTTAATTTCTAGCTAAAGGAATTTAGGAGAAATTAATCTACGTATAAGAAGATAAGTAATTGTATTTTTGAATCCGCATTAAATTGGATAGAGGAATTTAATTTGGTTGGTTAATAATTTGATGATTCGAGAAGTGAAATAAATTATTAACCTATAAATGAACTTCAGGACTTGGAAGGGAAATAAAGTATTTTAGTAAATTCACAATAATAGCCAAGTAGCTAATCATAATTATAATTCAGTTACCTTATGATTAGTATATTTTAGTGGATTTAGTTTTTCCACTTCATTATTGATTGAATTAGTAAAATTTCTCTTCATGATCATTTTATTCCATGTTTTTAGTCATAGTTAATGTTAATAGATTAGTTTAGTTTTATTTATTAATCTTTTAAGTGCTTGGATAATAATATAATTGATATTAGTATGGTACTTGATTTAATTCTCATAGGAATGATACTCTACTCACTTTTTATTATTTAATCAGTTTAGTATACTTACAGGTGTTTGAATTTATTTAAAAATTTCACGAATCATTACAATAGGTGGAGGTATTGCTCTCCCTTACTCATCTCTACTCTTGGTCCTCTTGCAGGTCGAACAGCTTTCCACTAGTGGTGAGTAGGTAACTCTATCGTACAGGATACTTACCTGAACTATGCTCAACAAGATAGGTTTTAAATGGGTAATTAAAACCATAAGGTAGGTTTTGGGTAATAATTTATCAAAACTTATTCTCACAAGATAGAGTACGGTTAAGAAGTTAGGATACCTTGTAGCCATCCTAAAACTTGTACTTTGAAGCATATAGGGTATAGGTTCAAAGATCTCCACCCTATAATAGTAATTATAAAATTAATAAATAAAGAAAACCATCTTATCAAAATCAAGCAAAGCCCAATCAATTGGAAACCCTAAACTAAATGTCCATCCTATACCTTCTATCTTTTATATTTACTCCGTTATCATTTTTGAAGTTTTCTTTCTACTCCTTCCTCTATTGTTAAATCTATCATTTAGTAAATCTTGTTTTCTACAATGGAATGGTTTCTTTGTTTTATATTTGATAAAAGATTTGACATTACTATTAAAGAAAAATCTAATTTTCTTAAAATATAGGGAGATTATTTTACTAATGCATATATACCTTGAGGAAGAAAAATATTTTAGTTTAAATTTATATTTTACTCTATTTTCCCATGGTTAATTATTTGATCTTATATTATTATCACATCTATAATTATTGAACTCTATAATCATATGAATCATTTATCACATTTTAATAAACTTTATAGATCTCACGTTAAATACAATGCTTACTGCTTTTATTTTTTTAAATAATTCCTTTAAATATTTATATAATGTGATTATTACCAAATGAATGTTTTATGTTGGTTCCATATAAGATATCAAAAGGAGGGACAAATTGATATCTCTAAATTTTTAAAAACTTTTTCGTTAAACAAAAATTAAATCACCTCTCTTAACAACTTATAATGGTAAATAGTGATATTTAACAATTTAACACACAATAATAAAATTGCAAAGGAAAAGAGTAAGGAAAGAGAAAATCAGCCAAAGATTTTATAGAGTTTCAACTTTCTGCCTATTGTTCTCTTCCAACTCCACTATTGGGGACTTAGTCTACTTTACCGATGCTATTTCACTTGATCTATTAAATCAAATCACTAATAAATTACGATCATTCATCACAATAACTTTACAACACTCTACTTTGCCTATCTATCCTTTCTTCAATTTAAGCTAATACAAATCTACAGAGTACAAACTATCTTTTTCTTTACATTACAGTATAGAGATTACAAGTGAGAACAAAAGTACAAGTCTCAAATAATTTTGCACTTAAAAGAAATAACACTTGCTATAAAACTTTGATTCGGTGCAACTCTCTTAAGAAGTATCTAAAGAACTTTCTAAAACTTTTCAAAAGGTAAAAACTGATCAAGAATTTTTTGTGTAACAATAATTTTTTTAGAGTTATATATCCAAATTTGAATATTTTCTCCTTTTATATTGACTTTTTTCCAATGGCTAAAAATCTAAAGATTTTCTTCACTTTCATAATTATCCAACCGTTAGTTATTCTATGTAATTTCTTAGATATTTTTATGAGAAGATCTCAATCATTTGAAAATTTAAAACTAATTCTTTAGATCAATCCGTAATTGCCAAATAAGCTTTGATTTAAATAAAAAAATTGCTCTAGTCAATAAATTGAATTTGATTTAAATTAATATTCCACGTAATTTTTTCAAACCAACCTTCTGAAGAGTATCAACATTATTTTCTTAGAAGTCTTTGAACAAGCTTTTGAAGTGCTGTACCAACTCTTTTTAGAAGAGCTTCTGTAATACTTTCTAAAGACTTTCTAGAATAGACTAGTTTCAAACAATTTGAAGCTTTTGAATAAGCCTCTTAATGCAACTTAATTTTACGAAAATTAACTTTTTGAAAAACCTTCTGTAAGTCTGTACTCTTCAAGATGCATTAGCTTTTACCCATTTTTGTTATCATTAAAATGTATGAGAGATATTTAACATTCTCCTCCTTTTTTTTATGATAACAAAAATGTTATTATAAAACCAGATCTCAAAATATTATAATCACAATCACTTATTAATACATCATACAATGTTTATCCAATGTAATGTAAAATGAGTACAACTGATTGTGGTTTTCCTCTCCCTCTTTTTTGTTATCATTTTGAATAAACTCCCCTTTAATCTTTATAAAATATGCAAGTTTAAATAAACAAAATCTCGAGTGCAGAAATAACAAAACATAAGAGATCAAACTACATTGGTTAAGGAAGTAACATAACTAAGTTCAGAAACAGAAATAACAAGTCCACAAATGGACAAAAACAAAACAAATAAGACAAGGTTTTTGCTAGTAAAAGAGAAAGAAAAACATAAAAGCAATCATTTTTTAGATCTTTTTATTTTTTTCCTAGCACATAACTTAAATCTGCCAGAATACAAAGGAGGAACTTTGTTAAGAGCAGAAGTGGTTTCAGAAGTTGTTGCCACAGATGAAGTGGGTTCTTTATCTTTAAAGGATGGTGGTGTAGTTTGGATTGGAGCAAGTGGAGAAGCATCTTTGGTGGTGGCCGTAGACAAAATTTCAGTATAACCTTTAAGGGTTATTTGTTCTTCAGGGTTAAGAACAGGAGTAAAAGCTTGAGGTGCTTTTTCAGGGGATTATGGTGAAATGACTGGAGTCTTTTCCGAAGTTGGAACAAGAATGAGAACATTCTGATTGATTAGTTGAGAGGAAGGATCAGGTCCTGGTGGTGTGATAGGAGTATCTGAAATAGGAATAGATGGTTCTTTGGTAGGAAAATGAGGTTTGAACAAATTTTCTTGGTTACAAAACAGGATCAGGTTCTAAAGGATCTCTTTCAAAGACTTCTTTAGATGGTTTTTTCAAGGGTTCGGATTCTTCTAATTCAGCAACTTCTTCAAAGGAGCTAGATTCTTTATCATCCGAAATGACCTTCTAAATAGCTTCCTAAACTTGTTCAGAATGTACTTTAGAGGCGTTCTTTTAACTCACTTCTTGAACACCCTTTTTCGAAGGATCATCTTGGAGTTCAAGGGTTAGGGTTCTTTCAAATGATCTTTAGTGTATTTTAGTTGGATTTGATTGTGGGCTTGCAAGGCTTATAGTTTCGATTTCTTGTTTATTAAGAACAATTGGATTCTTGGAGTCATTTTGAATTTTCGATTTGACTCACTTAGCTGTAATGCGGTCAGATTTTCTAGGCACCATTGGTGTTGTGATGAGAGAAAAATACGAGAGAGAGAGAGAGAAAGAGAGAGAGAAGAATAGGGAGGATCTGATGAGAAGGAGGAAAAATAAGAGAAGAAATGAGACTTTTAAAGAACTTAAACTGTCAATTTCATTAGCAATTAGCTGAGAATTGTGGACCCACTAAGAACATGCTAATCACCCACCGAGTGGATTTACTTAATAGATCCACTAAGGAAGATTTTGTGAACCCACTAAGAACATGTTAAAGCCCACAAAGTTTTCATGTCCAGTAGATTTTAAGGGAACTTGCTTGTGAAAGAGAAACAATACATCCGCGTAAAATTAAATGAAAAACAAAATTAGCAAAAGAGATTAAACACACATAGTTCATTGCAAATGAACTCAAATCTCAATTTATCTAAAGGTTTAGTAAAAATATCAACAAATTAATATTCAATTGAAACAAAATCAATACTCACATCATTATTTGCAACATGATCACGTATGAAATTATGCCTTGTTTCTATGTGCTTTGATACGAGGCAAGCGTACCTATCAATTTTAATATAGTCAGATATGAGTCCGAGTCGATCCCTCAGAGATTTTGAGTACTAATATTAACCTTAGCTTTATTATCTAACCGGAAAATTATGATGAATTGAATGAATTAAAAATACTGAAATTAATAAACTAAACTAATTATGAGACTTAACTAAGCAATTTAGAAAGTAATAAACTACGAACGACTTCAAGTATGCAATGATGTATTTAGGAATTATTTCCCCTAGTGTTTAACATGTAACCTTTTTAAAATATATTCAATTTAGTTTCTATTATTCTTGACCGGAGGGATTCACAATTAAAGCTAATATCTTTCTCAAGCATATTAACCCTAATTCTAAATTATTTACCGGAATCTCTTCACTTAGTAATATAACTTAGAATTGCATTAATGTATAATGAATTCCCATACAAACAATCAACTTTCCGAAAGAACCATGTATCTTATCTCTAAGTATACATGTAATTCTCTTCAATTATGTTAAGATCTAATTACACATGCAATTTCTCAATCAACATGCATAATATCATATATTGATACTCTAGAATTATCAATCCATAACTAAACGACATAATTGAATCAAGAAAAGATAGAAACTTTCTTGAAATTATAATTCAATCCAAGGGTTACATGAAACCCTAGGTTCCATAATCCTAAATACTTGAATTCTAAGCTATCATAACGAATCTAAAAACGAGTTCCATCAAAAACATAAAATAAAGCATGAAAACCCCTCTTGATTTGATGAACAATCTTTAATCTTGAAATCGATGTCGTTATCGCTTCTTGATGTTGTTTCTCCTTAAGTCTCTTCTTGTCTCTTGTCTCTTGTCTCTCTTCTCTCTTTGTTTCTGTAATGTCTCTTTCTCTTTTGAACCCTAAGATCCCCTTATATATGTGTATTACACGGATTTTATTTTCGTCACCAGACACGGCCTGGAACATGACCGTGTCCCCAGGTCGTATAACTTTCTGCACAACGGCAAAATTTTTGCACAACTTCAAAATTTCATAACTTCTTCGTTTGAACTCGGAATTGAGTGAAACTTGATTCGTTTTCTTCGTTTTCGAGCCTAGAACGCGTTTAAACCCTAAAATCAACATTTTACTCAATTAAGTATCAATTTCTTTAAAGAAAACCAAAAATGTACGGGAAATACTATAAAATCACCATATGAAATATGTTTAAAATCAGAGTTATCATGCTTCGATCTTAAATGATGAATAGGATTTTTTGTTAAATTGATAGCATTCGTGTTATCACATTTTATGGGAATATTTTTACAACTTATTCCATAGTCATTTAATTGTTTTTTTAACTAAAGAATCTGTGCACAACAATTTTCAATAAACACATATTCAGCTTCTACAGTTGAAAGAGCAACTGAATTTTGTTTTTTGGAAGACCAAAAAACCAATTTATCTTCTAAGAATTGACATGTTCCTGAAGTACTCTTCCTATCTATTTTGCAACATGCATAATCAGCATTTGAATATCTTATCATATCAAAATTTTTACTTTTAGGATACCAAATTTCCAATTTTGCAGTGCTTTTTATATATTTAAAAATTTTTTTTACTGCAGTTAAGTGTGTTTCAGTTGGTAAATTCTGAAATCTAGCACACATACAAGTACTCAATAAGATATCAGGTCGTGCAGCAGCTACATACAATAAGGATCCAATTAAACTGCAATAGAGTTTTTCATTTACCTTTTTGTCATTACTTGTGATGTCAGGCTTTGTTGAGGTACTCATAGATATTAAAGAATTCTTGGTATTCGCAAAACCAAATTTCTTCAATATTTGTCTAGTATACTTCTCTTGGTGAACAAAATTTCCATTCTCTGATTGTTTGATTTGTAATCCCAAGAAGAAGTTTAATTCTCCCATAAGTGATATCTCAAATTCTGCTTACATCATACTTAAAAATTCTTGACAATATATTTCATTAGTTGCACCAAAAACAATATCATTAATATAGATTTGTACAACTAGCATATGTTCATCAAAATCTTTCATAAAAAGTGTAGTATTTACTTTTCCTTTTTGAAAGTCATTTTTAATCAAAAATTGACTTAATCTATCATATTAAGCACAGGGAGCCTGTTTAAGTCCAAACAAAGCCTTTCTTAATTTAAACACATAATCTGATTTGAAGAGATCTTCAAATCCAAGAGGTTGATCAAGATATACTTCTTCTTTTATGAATCCATTCAGAAAAGCACTTTTTACATCCATATGATACAACTTAAAATTTTTCAAACAAGCAAAAGTAAATAACAATCTTATAGCTTCCAATCTAGCAACAGGAGCATAGATTTCATCATAATCTATTCCTTCTTCCTACAAATAACCTTTAGTTACTAAACGTGCTTTGTTTCTAATTATTTTTCCATGCTCATCCAGTTTGTTCTTAAATACCCATTTAGTTCCGATGATTGACTTGTTTTTAGGTCTTGGAACTAAATTCCAAACCTAATTTCTCTAAAATTGACATAGTTCATCTTACATGGCTAAAATCTAGTTATTATCATTTAAGGCTTCTTCTACTAAATCAGGTTTAATTTAAAAAATAAGAGCAAACTGATTTTCAAGATTCTATAAGCTTGATCTTGTTCTTAATCCAGATCTAATATTACCAATTATAAGCTCAAGAGGATGATTGATTTTAAATTTTAAAGTTGATAGAGGAGTATCAAAGAGTTCAGAACCTTCTAACTTACCTTCTGAAGGTTTTTCAACAATCCTGGTATTAGCTTCTGAAGTACCTTCTGATACAGATTTTATTTCGATTCCATCAATTATCTTAGAAGCTTCTAAAGTACCTTTTGAAGAAGGTTCTGTATTTCCTTCTTCTAAATTAAGACAAACCGTCTTCATTTTGTTTAAAGTAACTGGTATTTCATCATCCAATTCATCATGAATTATTTCCTCAATAAATTTAACATTTATTGACTCTTCCATGACCTTTGTTTCTTTGTTATATACTTAGTATACTTTCGAGTTTAGAAAATAGCACAAAAATATGGCTTCATCTACTATCTCTTCAAATTTTCCCAAGACTTTTCTTGTTTTCTTAACAAGACACTTATAACCAAATGTGTGAAAATATGAAACCGTAGGTTTCCTTCCTTTTTAAATCTCACAAGCAGTTTTTTTTGTCAAGGGTCTTATATGTACACGATTAATGAGATAACAAGCTATTAAAGCTACTTCGGCCCAAAAGTGATCAGCTATATTACTTTCATTAAGAAGAGTTCTAGTCATTTCTCGGATAGTCCTATTTTTTTGTTCAACAGCTCCATTTTGTTGTGGAGTATAAGGTACGGAAAAGTTATGGATGATGCCTTTGTCTTCACAAAAAGAAATGAAATTAGAATTTTCAAATTCCTTCCCATGATCAATTTGTAATCTGATAATGGAGATGCCTTTTTCATTTTCAACTCTTTGTGAAAATATTTCAAAACTTTTAAAAGCATCACTTTTATGATGCAAAAATAAGATTCAAGTAAATCTAAAGAAATCATTTATTATGACAAAACCACATTTATTTCTTCCAAAACTTAATGTACAAGTGGAGCTAAAGAGATCTAAATGTAATAATTCCAAAGGTCTTTCAGTAAAAATAACCTTCTTACTCTTATGAGATGACAAATTCATTTTATTTTTCAAGCAAGCAACACAATAAATATTTTCATGAGCATATACCTTAGGTAAACCTAAGACTAAATTCTTTTTGGACAAATTCTCCAATTGATGAAAATTCACATATCTTAGTCTTTTATGCCAGAGCATAACATTACCATTTATAGAAATAAAGCAGCTTTCAGATGATTTAATTAGATAAACATTCTTTTTCTTGAAACCTTCAAATAGCTTTAAATCATCTTAATTAAACCCAACACATTTATCATATTCAAAAACTATTTTGTATCCTTTATTACGCAATTGACTTATACTTAATAAATTATGTTTCAATCCTTTAACTAGCAATACATTTTCAATTGAATAAGGTACCAAATCAATTAAGCCTACCGCAATTATTTCACCTCTACCATTGTCACCAAACTTTATATAACCATCTTCTTTTCATTCTAGATTTGTGAACAATGAAGCGTCGCCAATCATGTGTCTTGAACATCCACTATCAAGATACCATGTTCCTTTTATCTTTGCTTCGAAGTCCTGTACACATTAAAGCATAATCGAATCTGTTTACAAATCCAGCGAAGCTTGGGTCCATAGGAATTCAAGCTCATGTTTTGAATTGAACCTTGGTAATTTTTGAAAAAACAGTATTTCTCTATATGACCTATTTTATTACAAATAAAACAAGCATAAAATTTCTATTGAATATACCTATTACTTACTACTTTCCTTTGGTTTGGATTCTTTCTAAAATACCCTCTATTCACCTTTTTGTTGTACCCTCTGAAACGATACTTGTTGTTGTTCTAAAAAAACCTTTTGTTGTTCTTTTTGATGGGTTTAAATGTTTTGTTGTTTTCCTTACATTTAATCATTTCTTGCTTTTCATCTTTTGATTTAACAAAAACTATTTCTTTCTTTGTCCTAGATGTTTTACCAAATTCAAAACCTAATCTAGATTTTGAATTATCCATCCTTTGGCTAGATATCAACATTTGTAATTTTTTATCACTTTCATCAAACTTGCGAAAGGTATTCTTAATTAACTTAGATAGATCTTTCACATGGTTTTTCAAATTCTTAATTTCTTCTTTTAAAATTAAATTTTTGTTAACTAAAGCTTCACAAGCAATATACAAACCTTCGAAGTCATTTTTCAAAAAATAATTTTCATCTACTAGCAATTTATTAACTTGACTAAGTGCATGTTTCTTAGATTTCAAAGTTTTGACGTCAAATTCAAACTTAGATATTTTGTTGTTTGACTTAGAAAGGGCTTTAAGGAGTTTGTTAATTTCGACACATAAATCATTAGGTACATTTAGATCAAAATCAGAATTAGTTTCAGAATCTACCTTAGAAAGTGCCATAAGACATAAATTAGCTTCCTTGCGTTCTTCTAAACCTTCTGATTCAATTTCTAAATCCTCCAAATCACTCCATTTCATCATCAGAGATTTGTGTTTCTTCTTGAATTTCTCTATTTTCTTGATCAACAAAGGACATTCGTATTATATATGCCCAGATTTCTTGCATTCGTAGTAAATAATCTCCTTTTTGACCTTCTTCTCTTCTTCTTCTTTGATTGACTTCCCGACATCAATAAAGCAATTTTTATTAGTAGTAAACCTTTTAGTAAACATTCTCTTACCCTTTTTCTTAAGCCATTTATTGAGCTTTCTAGCTAGCAGTGTCACGTCCTCATCTTCTTCTTTAAATGAATCTTCTCCTTCTGAATCAGTATTTGTTTCTTTGGCTTTGAAAGCTACGATTCTCTTCCTCGTATCTTCTGAAGTGCCTTCTAATTTGAGAAAATTAGTTTCTTATGCCATGAGCTTGTTACGTAATTGACACAGTGTTAATGTCTTCAAATCACAAGCTTCATTTATAGCTATTTTTTTTGTATTCCAAATTTTGTAAAGAATCCTTAGCATCTTGTGAACTATATCTACATCACTAATAATTTTTCCAAGAGAAGACAATTCATTATTTATAATAGTAAATCCACTGAAGGAGTCTTTAATTTCTTCACTAAGGAGAATTCGAAATGTTTCGTATTGTTGAATTAGCAAGTTGATTCTTATGTCTTTGATGGTTTCCGTACCTTTGTAAGTTTACACTAAAGTGTCCCAAATATCTTTAGCTATTTCACAAGAAGCAATTAGTTAAAATTCAGAACGTACAATAGTACTCAACAAAAAATTCTTAACTTTTGAATTTAGTTCGGCTTTGGTGATATCATCTCTTAAAGTGATGATGGTTAGAACTTTAAGATTTCCTACAAAAATAATATGCCAAGCTGGATAATCAGATACCTTCACATAAGTTTCCATCCTGAATTTCCAATAAGGAAAATTAGTTCCATCAAAAAATGGTGTCTTCCTAGGCTAAATTGTTAAACTACCACTTGATTCACTCATGATCTTTGAACTCTAAAGATTATAAAATGAGACTCTGATACCAATTATTGGCCCCGTATAAGATATCAAGAGAAAGGGTGAATTGATATCTCTAAACTTTTAAAAAATTTTCATTAAACAAAAATGAAATCACCCCTCTTAATAAATTATAATGGTGAATAGTGATATTTAACAATTTATTACACATTAATAAAATTGCAAAGTAAAAGAGTAAGGAAGAAGAAAATCAAGCAAAGATTTTATAAAGTTTCAGCCTTCTGTCTACTACTCTCTTCCAACTCTACTACTGAGGACCTGGTCAACTTTACTAGTGTCGTTCCACTTGATCCACTAAATCAAATCACGAACAAATTACAATCATTCATTACAATGACTTTACAACACTCTGCTCTACCTATCTACCCTCTCTTCAATCTAAGCTAATACAGATCTATAAAGTACAAACTATCTTTTCTCTACAATACAATATAGAGATTACAAGTGAGAACAAAAGTATAAGTCTCAAATAATTTTGCACTTGAAAGAAATAACATTTATTGTAGAACTTTGATTCAGTGCAACTCTCTAAAGAAGTATCTGAAGAACTTTCTAAGACTTTTCAAAAGGTAAAAACTGATCAAGAATTTTTTGTGTAACGATAATTTTTTTAGAGTTATATATCCATGTTTTGAATCTTTTCTCCTTTTATATTGACTTTTTTCAATGGCTAAAAATCTGAGGATTTTATTCACTTTCATAATTATCCAACCGTTAGTTATTCTAAGTAATTTCTTAGATATTTTTATGAGAAGATCTCGATTAATTGAAAATTCAAAGCTAATTCTCCTTATCATGTTTAGATCAATCCATAATTGCCAGATAAGCTTTGATTTAAAAAAAAAAATCTGCTTTAGTTAACTACTTACGGATAAGCCTTATATTCAAATTTTGAGATCCCACAAAAACCGATTCAACCTTATCCTTATCCAATCTAGTGCATATCTTGATTTTTCTAAATATACTTTCATTTAAAAATAATCCCAATTGATCTTAACTCTATCTTTAGTAAAATGGGATTAAGTGTATTTTCCTAATACACCCAATCTAGTGAAGTTAGGTCTTGATTAAACTAAACCTGATTTAAATTAATATTCCACGTAATTCTTCCAAACCAACCTTCTGAATAACCTTTTGAATAGTATCAACCTTCTTTTTTCTTAGAAGTCTTTAAACAAGCTTTTGAAGTGCTGTACCAATTCTTCTTATAAGAGCTTCTGTAATACTTTCTGAAAACTTTCTAGGATAGACTATTTTCAAACAATTTGAAGCTTTTGAATACAACTTGATTTTACAAAAATTAACTTTTTGAAAAACCTTCTGTAAGTCTGCACTCTTAAAGATTCATTAGCTTTTAACCCTTTTTATGATCATTAAAATATATAAGAGATATCTAACATTTTATTTACACAAAGAACATTTTGTACAATACTTCTATAAAAATATGTTCATATTAATAATGAATAAAGAACCATTTAAGGAAAAAAAATCGAAAATAAATCTTAATGTACTCCATTCATTAACATTATTTGATGATTGCCTAAATTGAGTAATTGTTTTTTAAAAAAGGTGTCAGGTTTCTTTTATGTTGCAAAAAATAGCCATATTAAAATTTATAAGGAAAATAGAAGAAAATCTATAGGTTCTACAAGGTACCATATACCTTATACAACCTACAAGGTACATAATGGATCCAAGGTTCCATAAGATAGGGTATTGGTAGTAAGTTTCAAAACATATATCTATAAAGTAGGGTATAAATAAGACCTCATAACATATCTACCATGTACCTGCTCACCTCTACTTTCCACTATACTATGGACATCCCTTCTCATCATAGGCTAGAAGAACTAAGCACTAACTAGTTCAAAGATCCTATTTTTTTCTGAAGTTCCGAAGAGTCCTCCATTATGAGCTTCTCTTAGCAATAATTCCCTAAGAGAACAAGTTAGCATACAAAGCTTACCACCTCGAAATAGATATCTGTTCTCCACATTATGGTCATCTACCATCCTTCCTTCTCCACATCATTCATATGCTGGACTAAAATGAGAGTCTTGAGGGTGTTGCTCTTTGATGATTACAAACTACAAAAGTCCAATCTATGGCTTAGTGAGGAGTATGTGTCTTCTTGGTAGGGCATCGATGACCATATTTGCCTTACCTTGCTTATACTAGATCACGAAATTAGATCCTTCCAAAAACTCTACCCAACAAGCTTGCCTCTTGGAAATTTTAGACTAACTTCATAGGTACCTTGGGGGTTCATGATCGATGTATATGACAAATTCTTTTGGCAAAAGATAATGTTTCCATACATAAAGAGATAAGATCAATACCAAAAGCTCTTTGTCATATACGAAATAATTCAATCGTACTCCCTTAAGCTTTTCACTATGATATGCAACAGGTCGGTTTTCTTGCATTAGCACACTCTATTGCTATGAGGTCCTATAAAAATTTATGATCAACTTACGATCAGTCAATTCGAAAAGGGTTTGTAAAATTTAAGGTAATTGCGTAAATTATTCAATTAAGCCCAAATTTTACGACAAAGTTACAAATATTAATAAAAGTGATCTTGTAAGTTTAGATTTAGGAAAATACATAATTAAATAATATAATATTGAGTTATATGTATATTATCCATTATTTATCGAAAATGTGAAAAACAAGTTCCAATAATTAATAAATCACTAGAGATAAATTATATATATAGTAAAAATCATAAAATAACTTAAATAATATTTATGAGTATTTATTTGTATCATATATGTATTTACGTATAGGTAAAAATACTTCAAATTACCTAAATCACCTAAAATATGTTAAAATAATAATAAATAATTGAGAAAAATTTTTAAAAAAATCAACAAAATTAGGAGAAAATGTGGAATTGTCCAAAGAATAAGCATGAGAAGCTAAGAAATGAAGAAAGAAAATCAACCAATCAAATAGGAACAAATAGAAAGTAAAAAGAAAAAGAGATAAGGGACAAATGGTATGAAAAAAACCCATAAGTCATCTAAGTCACTCTATAAATAGGAAGAAAACCATTTGGAGTTCATTTTTAATTAGTGAGAGTTTAGAAGAAAAAAAAAAGGAGAGGAGAAAAGATAGGAAAGAATAATTTTATAAAATTAACAAAATTAGTGTGCAATTATGGCTTATAAGGAGAACATATGGCCATCGACCACCTAGGAGTAGACGGTCATCACCACTAGATGATGGAGCAATACCTAGACTGATCAACAAGGCTAAGGTGGTCAGAGCTAGCAATGCTAGTAAGTTTCAATTTTCCTTCCAATTTTTGTTTTATTTATTAAAAATATCAAATAATAATAGAAAATTTTGAAATTTGGTATTATGAGATATTTTAGTATGTATATTTAGGGAAAAATGTCAATTTGATAAAATTGGGTGCTGGGATATACTGTTCTTAAGAAATTACTAAACTAAAGCTAGTTTTCGATTTTGATTTAAATGACCTTAGTGATATAATTTTGATCTCAAAATTTTTGTCTAGACTATTTAGAATATATATGTTAGTTCTATGAAAAGATTTTCTAAAAATTAATTTTCTAAAATTTTACTTAATTTTTAGGCCCTAAAATCATACATAAAAGGCAATTTGTTGGCTTAATTTGGTAATTTAATGTTATTTTGGTAAAAATATTGACTTAGTATGCAACTAGGTAACTTTAGATGATAGTAGTTGATGTGGGATGGTATTTGTAGAGTTTGGGCTATTAATTGTATGTATCATGCACATTAGGTAATAATAATAAATGAATAATGGATAAAAGTGTATATTTAAGTTAATTATATGATTTAGGGATTAAATTAGATATAAATTCGAACTAAGGGTATAATTAGACATCTTGATATATTATTTAGTGATAAAAGATGATTTTTATAATGTTAGAAATGTTAAAATATGTTTTTAAGTGTAGATTATGTAATAATATATAATATATATATGAAATTAATGAGTGGAAAATAATAGGTTAAAATTGATGATATCATAATAATAATAATATGATATAGANGTTGGCTTAATTTGGTAATTTAATGTTATTTTGGTAAAAATATTGACTTAGTATGCAACTAGGTAACTTTAGATGATAGTAGTTGATGTGGGATGGTATTTGTAGAGTTTGGGCTATTAATTGTATGTATCATGCACATTAGGTAATAATAATAAATGAATAATGGATAAAAGTGTATATTTAAGTTAATTATATGATTTAGGGATTAAATTAGATATAAATTCGAACTAAGGGTATAATTAGACATCTTGATATATTATTTAGTGATAAAAGATGATTTTTATAATGTTAGAAATGTTAAAATATGTTTTTAAGTGTAGATTATGTAATAATATATAATATATATATGAAATTAATGAGTGGAAAATAATAGGTTAAAATTGATGATATCATAATAATAGTAATATGATATAAATTTCATATAAAATATAAATTTAGGTAATTATATGAAAAATATACGCTATTCTTACATTAGAAGCAAACTTGATAATTAAATTAGGAATAGAGTGTATCGCATCAACCAAAATATTGGATTAGGGGTTAGACATGAGATTTAGGATACCCAAGTATAATATGATTAATTTCACATATTGGTTCGAAAGGAGCTCCTAAAATTTACATATAAAACCCAAAATCAGAAACTCAATTAAAACCTAAATAAAAAATGGATTTAGAAAGTAAAGAAAAAACTAACTTAGAATAGATCGGTAATAAGTAATATATATATATATATAACTTAGATAATTGGATAAAAATAAATACTAAAAGAATATTTATATTATATGAACAAGCAGAGATAAGTTGACCCTACAACGAGTTAAATAAGCAAGTCAAGGATCTCAAGTAAGTTTGGGATCAATACATAACTATATTTTAAAGTACTATTTTATAGCACTCGAAGGCTTAAGATTATACTTATTTGTGCCTGTAAGTAGTTTGATTATATGCATGCTTATGTATGTGTGTTCTTGAATGTACAGTGTGTTATTGGCTTATTATATTAGTTTATAATTGTTATGCATTGTATGATATGAACTGATCACATTACTTGGACTTAATAATCTACGACTTGTAAAATTAATCGAATAAGCACTTCAACCCATTAGGGGAGACGTTTATGGCTCTCCGACTAAATACCATCCCCTTCGAAAAGGATAGCGTTGAATAGCATAATGGTTCCTTCTTCATCCTTAGTTAAACTAAATAACAAGAGAGGAGATCGTAACAAGGGTGAAGGTAGTAGTTTGAAGATAGTTATGGGAGGAGCGCTATCTCAATTCCATAAGCCTAAGTTTAGTGATGAATTGTTGAAATGTTTGCTAACCTCTTTAACCTGGATTAGAATTAGTATAATTTTTCTAATCTCACAACGAACCAGATAACGTCATGTGATAACATTTGCTCTTCATGTTACATTAAAATAATTGGTTGATAACCCTGTTTGTACTTGGTGTATAATCTTATGTCTTTGTCCAACTTACCGAGCAGTTGATTACTCGCATCCCTATAGATATTGTTGTAAGTGCTAGCTAGGAAACAGTTTTATATTTACCTTGAAACTAGTAACTGCTGAATCTTAGGGAGTAAAGAAATAAAACTGAAGAATTGATATATTTCTAAGGTCTTAGTTCTTACTTTAGAATCTTCCATTGTTAAATAAAGTATTACTTAGGTAAAATTAAGCTATGAATTCATGTAATCATTAATTGTAATATTTGAATTATAGTATATATTTTTCATACTTTCTTAAATAAATAACTTATTTAATTTATGAATTATTTACTTCAAAATTAGTTAGTTGCAAATGCTTTGTGTAAATTAGGTCTAAGATAGCAGCTATAAGGTTAACTTATATCTTAAAATGGTTTGCATGGCAGAACTATTATAACTTTGCTGCTTTAAGGCATGACAATTGCCAAGACCTGAAGCATTGCATTTTAGTTCAAATACTTTCTCAAAGTTAGGTAAAGCCAAAACTAAGGTAAAAATTGGTCTCTTTTTCACCTCAGCAAAACTCTTCTCTTCCTTTTCTCCCCATTTGAACTCCACACTTTTCATCGTTAACTCGATGACAGGTGCAACAATTGTGCTCAAGCTCAAGATGAAACGTTGGTAAAAGGAAGCTAATCCATGGAAACTTTTTACCCCATCATAAGAGGTTAGAGTTAGCTATTCAACAGTAGCTTAGATCTTTTCAATGTCTATTCACAAGCCTTCTCCACTGACCACATATCCAAGGAAAACTACTTCTTCCTGATAAAAACAGCACTTCTTAAGATTTCCGGGTAGTTTCTTAGCTCGAAGGACATAAAAAACAACACGAAGGTGAATGATATAGCTGAACAGGTCAGCATGGTATACTAAGATGTCATCAAAGTAAATTATAACAAACTTTTCGACTAGATCTGTCAGTCGATGGTTCATTAATCTCATTAAGGTCATCAGGGCATTTGATAGGCCTAAAGGCATGGCCAACCACTCATGTAGACTGTGTCTAGTCTTGAACGATGTCTTCTACTCATCCATTGGCCTCATTTGAATCTAATGGTAAGTAGACTTTAAGTCAATCATGTTGAAAATTCAAGTCTCGTGTAGTTTATCTAGCATTACATCCAATCTAGGGATGGGGTATTGAATCTTGATTATTATCTTATTAACTGCTTAACTTCTACACATATGCATCAGGTACCATCTTTCTTCGGCACAATTAAGGCTAAAACAATATATGGTATGAGACTCTCCTTCCTTCACATATCCTTTCTCTAAAAACTTGTTAACTTGTCTCTCTAGTTTGGTAGCGTACTTGGGGTTCATCCTGTAGGTCGACTTGCTTAGTAGGGTGGCACTGAATACCAAGTCAATGCAATATTCTATCATTAAAAATGGGGGTAGTCCTTTAGGCAACTACTAGAAAAACAGGTTGACATACTCCTCAAGCAACTCGTTAACCTCCTCGAGTAGATCTACTTGCTCCTTTAACTCTAACAATCTTCTAATCAATAAGTATGTCCAATTGTATAGCTACTTAAAGCTCAAAATAACTAAAAACCAATGCCTTCTTAGACCCCCTAGTTAGCTTAGCATCCAATTTGTTGACTTAGCCTAGGGTTATCGGGTTCAAAGAGATCTTTCTTCCTTCCTTCTCAAGTGCATATATATTCTTGTACCATTATGTATGACTCTCCAATCAAATAACCAACGTAAGTCGAACAGCATGTATGATGCATACATTGGCAACACATCACGAAGAATCTTGTCAAAGTAATTCCCAATAGAGATCGGCAAAAGTACTTACAAAGTAATCAATGAGTGTAATTTTGCATTCATCCACTATGATATTTTCCTAAATGTTTTAAGTGATTTCAATCTAATTTTGCTGGATTTGCCATTGATTTAAGTGATTTCTAAATTACAGGACTCAAACAAATCAATAAGATGAAAACATGAGAATTTAAGCGATTTTTTAGCAAAATTGCATTTATTTTGAAGAATAATTTGAGGATAGCAAGTGTCAAAGAGAATTCGTTCAAGGATTAAGCTAAGGTGAAGATCATTGTCTAACTTCACAGCTGTATTCCTTGGCCGTAAAGCTCATGTCCTTAATGTCCAATCGAAGTTTAAAGAATTCTTAGTCAAGTATACGACTACGGTCTACCATCATGCCTCTACTATGCAACTGTACTACTCTTATCATCAATTTCAAGACAATTTCTCGAAGAATTATTGCAAAAAGAAGCCCATGCTCAGACTCTATAGCTGTGTACATACTCGTCGACTTGCCATGATTTTGAAACACTTGTCATTTGAAGACTATTTTGTTTAGATAATATAAATTTATGACAAATACACGTACACAAAAAAGGGAGATACACAAAAGGAGGAGATATGTAATAGGCCAAAAAGAAGTCCTTTATTAGGGTTTTAGTCCATTTCATCATGAAAGCTTGTAACTTTATCATGTTTATAGCGTAAAAGCAATGATATCTAGGCCTATAACCAATGAGATAACATGTAGCATACATTAATTGTTATTATCTCATTGAAATTCTCTTATTCTTGCTAATTCAATTACGTATTTTGTTTTAATTAAGTTGTTATTTCTAGAATATTAACTTAATTATTCAATTTTATGTATTGAATTCAAGAGGCCAATATATAAATAGATCTACCGTAATTGAAGAGATTTGTTATAAGATTTGAGATAAGTTATAGAATTCTTCTAGAATTAAAATTTATTTCTTGTTTGTTGACATAGAATTCCTATTCTTAATATTATTCTAAGGAATTTTATTCTAGAAGCAACTCATGTAAGATGTAATTAGAATTAGAATTTATACAAAAGTGATTCTTATTTAATTAGCAATTGAATTCCTCTGATTAATGAGAATAAAAATTCATTTGAAACCTAAGCTATTACATATGAATCTCTTGGTGATCAAAGTCTAGATATTACCGTTCATAGTTAATTAGGTTTTGTTCAATTGTTACACCCATAGATCTCAATTAGTTTCCATGTCATAAAATTAATTCAATTTATCATCACTATTGCAATCTATTTTAATTAGAGTAATTTAGTATGAATGAGTAAGTATTCAATCCTCCTGAGATTAATAATCTTAGGCTGTAGAAGTCCTCTATACTATTACATGATAGGTGCACTTACCTAATTAGCTCTATATGTGCTCCATTAAGTTTTTGGCATCATTACTAGGGACTATTGATTAGGAAAGCTCATTCCTTTATTACTCTATTATTTTACTTTTTGTTGTTTTTCTATATCTTTCTATCAAGTTAATTCAAAACTAATCTAAATTTTCTTGTTGTGTTATGTTGAGGAGATCGGAGTAATGGCCAATAACGGTAAAGCATCGAAGACTATGTTTGACTAATTAAACCGTCAATTAGTGGAGCAAACTCTAATATCACAAGACCAGCGATTACTACAAACGAATTCATGATTTCACTAATCATCATCCAAATGGTCTAGCAACAATTATTGTTTGAAGGCTCTTCAGAGGAGGATCTACATATACATATTACAAACTTCTTGGAGATATGTGCTACCTTTAGGATTGATGGAGTTACGAATGATTCAATAAGAGTGATATTATTTCCTTTTTCTCTGTGGGTGAAAGCAAGGCAATGGTTAGCCTCGCTTAAGATAGATTTAATTACATCATGGGAGCTATTAATAGAAAAATTTTTAGAAAAGTATTTTCCTTCAACTAAGATAACTAAACTTCATAGTGATATCTCGTCATTCATTTAGTCTAACGATGAGATGATTTATGATACCTAGAAGCATCGTAAGGAATTGCTTAGAAAGTGTCCTATTTACACTCTACCACTTTGGATGCAAGTACAAACTTTCTATAACGGATTGAATTTTACTACTAAGTAGTTTGTCGATGCATCTGCAGGTAGGACATTAAATTTGAAGAGACCTAATGAAACATATGCTTTATTCAAAAGCTTAGCTATGAACAGTTAACATTGGGAAGGTGTTAAACCTAGTAGGAAGAAACCAAGCATGACAGAGATAGAATCTAGGATGCTTAATGTAGTTAACCCAAGAGGACATATGGCACCATGTTACTAGAGGCCATTTAATAATTTCGTGAATCAATAGGGTTTTCAACATAAACCTTATTACAACCATGAAGAACAGGGTAAGGAGTGTTTTCCTTATGCAAGTTATTATTTTTATGCAACTCCACTAAGGAATGTTAATATCTCTTATGGATTTCAAGCTAACCCTCAAAGAGAGGAAAATTCAAAACCGAAAGAAATGTTGACCAGGTATAAACAAAGCAACAATGCTAAGTTACTAAGCATTGAAAAACAAATAAAGCAACTTGCCAAGATCTCGGTTGAGAAACAACTAAAATCTTCACCACAAGCTCAAGTTGAAGCTGTAACCTTAACAAGTGTAAGGAGTTTCAAGTTGCTGAGCAACTTAAATAGACCTCATTTAACCCTGAGCTAGAAGTAGAGGAGCTAAAAGACAAATTTGTAGAAACTTCAGAATCACCTAAGGAAGGACCGGAACCCTAGAAGGTTAAAGAGTGTAAACCACCCATTCCATACCCTTAAAGGCTAAGGAAGGAATGCTTAGATGAGCAATATGGTAAGTTTTTGGATTTATTTGAACAGTTACACATCAATTTACCTTTTGTGGAAGCCTGTCATAGATGCCCAAATACACAAAGTTATTAAAGGAGCTGCTCTCCAATAAGAAGAAGTTAGTGGAATTATCTGCGATCATGATCAGTGAGGAATGTTCAGCTACAATATCTCTTGTCTTATTAGAAATTTATCTATTAAGAAAGCATTAGCTGATCTAGATGCTAGTATAAATTTAATGCCTTATAAATTGTTTAAGTAGCTAAGCCTAAGCGAACCTAAATCAACTTGAATGAGCTTACAATCGGCTGATAAATTGGTAACATACCCTAGGGGTATAATTGAAGATGTGCTTTTTAAAGTAAACAAATTTATATTTTTTATTGACTTTGTCATCTTAGACATTGATGGAGATATTAAAGTAGCACTCATCTTAGGTAGACCCTTTTTAGCTATGTCTAGAACCATAATAGATGTTAGCGATAGTAAGCTTACATCAAGGGTAAGAGAAGAGGAGATGGTAATTAAAACTAAAGAAGCAATGAGAAAATGTGTTGAACAAGATGATACATATTTTAGTCTTGATGCTATTGATTCTTCAGTGTCTAATATTTTATAGGAATTACTATTTAAAAACTCTTTAAAGTCATGTTTGAAACAAGGAATCTAAAAAGAGACACCTAATGATCTAAACATAACTGATGTAGAGGCCCAACTAGAAATCAATCCTCCATTTGTGGAGCGAAGATTTAAGAGGTTCAAAAAGGTAAAGGGAGTGAAATTAAAACCTTCTATTGAGGAGCCGCCAAAGTTAGAATTGAAGTAGCTACCAGATTATTTGGAGTATGTCTTCCTAGAGGAAAACTTGAAATTACCAGTGATAATATCCTCAAGATTGACTAGCTAGCAAAAGGAGAAGCTTTTGAATATGTTAAGGGATCATAAGAGAGCAATCACTTGCAAGATTTTCGACATTAAAGAAATTAATCCTCATTTTATACTAACAAAATTTTGTTCGAAGAAAGTCACGAACCTGTAATGTAACTGCAAAGATGCCTAAACCCAAATATGAGGGAAGTAGTGAAGGAAGAAGTGATTGAGCTTTTGGACACAGGTATGACCTATCTTATTTCTGATAGTTCTTAGGTTGGTCCTATGTGGGTTATATCCAAAAAGGGAGGCATGATGGTAGCACCAAATGAATGGAATGAGTTGATCCCAATAAGAGTACTTACAAGCTGGCGAGTCTATATTGATTATAGGAAACTCAATGACGCTATGAGAAAATATCACTTTCCTTTACAATTTGTCAACCACATGTTGGAGTGTTTATTAGGTCACGTGTTTTATTATTTTCTAGATCGTTTATTTGGTTATTTTAAAATTCTGATTATCCTAAAGGACCAAGAGAAAACCATGTTTACATGTCCTTAAGGTACATTTGCATATAGGCGAATACCCTTCAGGTTCTGTAATGCACTCGCGATTTTTTAGCAGTGCATGATAGTAATTTTTTATGAATTTATAGAAGATATAATGGAAGTTTTTTCGGATGATTTCTTGGTTTTCGAGAATATATTTGATAACTGCCATAGAAATCTGTAAAATGTTTTGGTTAGGTGTGAAGAAACTAACTTAGTTTTAAATTAGGAAAAGTATCATTTTGTGATACAAGAAGGCATAGTGCTAAGACACAAAATGACCTTGAAAGGTATAAAGGTAGACAACGCCAAAATTGACACTTTTGCAAAATTGCCCCCTCCAATATCTGTTAAAGCCACATGTAGTTTCCTAAGTTATGTCAAGTTTTATAGAAGGTTTATTAAAGATTTTTCAAATATAGCTAGACCATTAACCCAGTTGTTCGGAAGAGATACTCCATTCATATTTTCTCAAGATAGTCCTCGATTGGTGCTTACCATTTGAGCTAATGTACAATGCTAGCGATTATGCTATAGGGGTAGTGTTAGGTCATAAGAGGGAGAAACATTTCCAACCAATTTATTATGCAACCAAGACCCTCGCTAAAATTTAGGAGAGTTACACCACTATAGAAAAAGAACTCCCAGCATTAGTCTTAGCTTTTGATAAATTCAGGTCATATTTTATCCTCTCTAAAGTTATTGTTTACACAAACTACTCTACTTTGCAATATTTGTTAAATAAGATAGGTGCTAAGCCGAGATTGATCTATTGGATTCTATTACTTTAAGAATTTAACCTAGAAATTAGAGACAAAAAGGGAGAAGAGAATTTGGCGGTCGACTATTTCTTATGCCTAGAAAATTTGTCATTAGAAAAGCTCAATGAATAGGATAGAAATGATGAGTTTCCAGAAGAAAAGTTGTACCGGGTAAGTCTTTAGGAAACTCCTTAGTTTGCTGATATATCCAATTATCTAGTAGCTAAGATTATTCCTTAAGGACTAGACTATAGACAAAGAAAAAAAAATTTTCCACTACATTAAGAGTTATTTTTGGGAAGACCCATATTTGTTTAAAATTGGTGCAAATTAGATAATTTCTAGATGTCTGTATCATTTAGAATGTTGGAAAATTTTAGAACAATGTCACATAAGTCAACTGGAGGACATTTGAGTGTGAATAAAATAGCTCATAAAGTCCTTAAGTGTGGTTTTTATTGGCCAACATTGTTTAAGGATGCCCAAGAGTTTGTTAAATTCTATGATAAGTGTCAAAGATAAGAAACACATCTAAAAGAGACAAAATGCAACAAAACCCGACGTTGATTTGTAAGATTCTTGATATTTGGGGTGTTGATTTTATGGGACTATTTTCGAATTTAAATGAAAACAAATATATCTTAATAGCTATAAACTACGTATCCTAGTGGGTAGAAGCGTAAGCTCTATCAACTAATGACTTTAGGGTTTTAGCCAAAAAAAAAAATAACTATAGGGTAGTAAAGCGGTTCTTAAGAGTTCTGTTTTTTTATATTTGGTGCTCCTAGAGCACTCATAAGCAATAGAGGAACTCATTTCTACAATGTCCAATTTAAAAAGGTGTTGAAGTGATACAGAGTCAAGTATCAAATTGCAACTCCATATCACCCCCAAACTAGTGGGCAAGTTAAAGTAGCAAATAAGGACCTTAAACAAATTTTCAAAAAGATAGTCAAGCAAAATTAGAGAGATTGGTCTGAGAAACTCGACAATGCTCTTTAGGCTTATAGGACCACTTATAACATGCTGATTAAAACAACCCCATATTTGCTTGTGTATGATAAAGCTTGTCATTTACTTGTGGAAATTGAGCATAAGGCCTATTAAGCTACAAACGATGTTAACCTTGATCTTGGGTGTATAGGCGAATATAGGAAACTTCAATTGAATGAGCTTGAAGAATGCAAGACATAGCTTACTAGAACTTAAGAATATTCAAGGATCGAGCCAAACAATATCATGACAACCAAATTAAGCAAGGAAAGCAATTCCAAGTTAGAGATAAAGTCTTATTGTATCAATCCTTATTGAAGCTCTTTCTAGGTAAGCTTAACTCTAGATGTTTAGGCCTTACACTGTAAGGAAAGTATTCTTGTACGGAGCAGTGGATATTTCAAGCCTTAAGAAAGGAATTTTCAAAGTAAACAGCCATCGACTTAAGTTGTATTTAGGAGGAGAGTTCGATAAGGAAAATAACCACAAGTATGACCTCCATCCAATTAAAGAAAATAGGTAACCTTAGTCTTAACTTGTCGACAAAACGACTCTAAACAAAAGTATTTCTTCTAAGGCAACCCAAGCTATTTTCATTTCTTATTTACTTAGATTTCCATATTGTGTCCTTTTTATTTATGTTTGGTTATGAAATATTTCAACACAAGTTGTTTTCACAATTTTCTTAAGTATTGTAGGGTGAAATACACTTGATGAGGATGTGTGATGGCTCTAAGGAAAATGGGGATGATCGTAATTGTGAACGAGATCATGGAGCTCAAGGAAGAGAGAGGTAAAACTGAGTCTAAAAAGACCATGGCCAAAGACTACACCCATGGTCTTAACCGTACTCCTTTAGTCATGAAATGCACTTGAAATCTAAAATTGAAAATTTAATCTAAGATGACCACTACTTAGGATCACGACCATGATGTCCGTCGTATACTTTTAGACACGAAAAATTTTGAAATTTATTTTGAGTGAACCATAGGCAAAGACTATGCTCATGAGATCTTATCCGTGTACCTCTCGTTGATAAATTGCACTTAGAAAATCTTTGAGAATTGGTTTAAGGAGGAACCACGATCAAAGATAATGCTTGTGATCTTGATCGTATACTTACAATGGTCATCAATTCGAGTTACACTTAAATCTTTCTTGAGTAATTTGTGTTCAACTTTTCTAATTTGGACCCCTCTTACCTAAAATTCACTTTTCTCTTTTCCCAAACAACTTTCCTCTTTTCAATAAGCAACGTATATTCAGAGTAATCTCCTAAAACCACTTCTTGTGTAGATTAAAAGATGTAATTGCCACTTTTTATAAAATAAGAAAATTTCCAATTTAGAATTGCAACATCAATCTAGGTAAGTGTTATTTAAATATATTTTTAATTTTGAATACCCTTTATTGCAATCCCAAATTCCCAAATACTAACTTAAAAAACCAAGTGTAAGGAAGAGAGAAAACCTCTAACACAAACTATGGCACCAAGGACCACTTACCACACCACCTATAAGACTTCTTCTCAACCCATATTGGAAGAAGATCTGCTAACCACACCTCTACCTTACCTAAAACATATGTTGGAATTCGATAACCTTGATCATTAAGCTCGATATGAAATTCTTGTCAAGAAGACTTTTTCCAAGTCAAGTTTCATAGATTAGGAGGTGTTGAAATCAGCCAACATAGAGTCGGAAATCTGTGCTATGGTGGAGAAGAGAGGTTGGGATAAATTGTTTAGTATTTAGGAACCCGTATATAAGGAATTAATAGTAGAGTTCCTTACCATCCTATCCTTCGAGCATAATCATGTGCCATATTGAGCCCACAACACTATTTCCATCCAACTTCGAAATATTGAATTCAATCTCTCTATAGTAGAATTCAATGTCTTATTGGGACTCTATAATAAGGAATATGTCCGTTCTCCCGAATTCTACACACTTCCATACGAGTTACCCTAAGGTGTTACCCTTGTTACTTATTGGTTAAAACTAAGTGGTGAGGAGATTTACAATCCAAAATTTGCATGGCGATCCTACTTGAAAAACCTAACATACGGAGTTCTCTATTAGTTACTAGCCCATACCATCAGTGGGAGAGGAAAAAGCACTAGTGTTGTAGCTATGCATTAGGTGTTCTACCTCTATCTCTTGGTATAGGGATATCTCATCAATTTAGCCATTGTGCTTGCTCTTTTTTGGAGACATCAAGTGACCGATTCTCAAGTGAACCAAATAAGATGCAAACCCTATGTAACGGTTTTATCCAAACAACTCAAACTCCTTGTTAACAATCGAAAATTAGCCATTATTAGAGATGTTACCCTAATGTCTAGATCTACTTTCCGCTAGACGGGACTCCTTCAGGATGATGTTGATAAAACATCCCCAAAAATAAAGGAAAGTGAAAACTCCACTAGCCAAGCTTTGCTGGTGCGAGAAGTAAAGAAATTGAAAGTGAAAGTTCAAAGATTGGTAAATTCTCATGAAATATTTGAACAATCACTTAAGAGGTTGTTCATGGACCAGACAAGGATAATGGAGTTTTGTAGTAATCTTGCCGACTAAGTCAAGATGAAGATTCTTCCAACAATGGATGAAGAATTAATTAACATAGTGAGGCAGATGAATTTAGGGGATAAGGGAGAGGAAGCGATAGCTAAATTACAAGAAGAGACATTGAAAGGTGATGAAGCAAATGAACGAATAAATATAGAATGAGATGATGAGAACAATGAAGAGGATCTAGATTTCTTTTAGATATTTAGTTTTCATGTTTAGGTTGAATAATTATTTTGTTAGTCTAATCCTTAATTTAAATGTTTCGATTCCTTAGTTGATGTTTTCATTCTAGATTATCAATGAATTAATAATTTGACTTCTCTTCTTTTGTCACATATGCTCTTATTTATCCTTTTGAGTTTATATGTCTATACTTATTTACCCTAAATCAAAGAATTATAACAGTCTCATCATATAAACCAACTTAAACTAGAAGTTAAGGTATAGCTTACACCATGCCTTTACCACTCCACAGTATTAAGTCATCCAATTTAATACTTGTTTGATATCAACATGTGGTGCAACTTTTTAAAATAGCTTTTGAAAGAGACTTTGTCGTATAAAAAGCTTAAAATGATATCAAGTTTCCTGAATAACTTTAGAAAAATAACATAATAAGAATTTATAAACGTCTACAGGTTCATAGAACATAGTACGGGTAACAATAGAAGAAAACCAGAGGGCCAGTTAAGGAGACCCTATTAGTTTCCTAAGGGTTAGTAAAGTTAGTAAACAAAATAAGAATCCAACCAATTGGTTTTGAATCTCACTCCTCGACTTCATTCTCTACACTTTTGGAACTTGGTGTAGTACTAGTGGATCTACTGAGAAACCTACAAAACAACTACAAGGAAATGAATGACAACTAGCTCAGTAAGTGGGACGGAGATAATAGCACATATCCAATACAAAACAACTAAGGTTAATTGGATGCAATACATGTTTAAGCAAATATCGCCACGCAATGTTGATCGATCATCATGAGATCAAATAAATTATGCCCACTCTAATTCAAGTTTTGAGAAGTTTCACAACATGTACAGTGCGAATCGAAACCAAACCGAGGCTTATACGATAAAGAAATACACTTCACCCAAAACTACTATCTAGTCTAATTTTTCGATTTCTATTTAAAATTAATTTCCCCATTTCCGATTAATACTAAACTCTAACCCGTTTAATATTAATCTTCGACTAAAAAAAATCAGGAAATTCCAGTTATTTTTATTTATAAAAATTTTTGGAGTCGCTATCCTACTGAAACCGGGAAAAAGAAAAGAAAACCGTAATCAATTGGGTAATTAATTACGATTTAGCTACCGGTTTTCGATTTCAATTTACTACCAAACCAGAGGATTCTGAATCCGGGGGCTAACCTATTAAACCTTAACAAGCACCACCATCTATTGACCGAAATTAGGATTATTCTTCTCATTATAATATTTTTTAAAGAAAAAGAAAAATCAAATAAAAAGGAACCTAAGTTTCTACAAATTTTATCGTCGCCCCGAAGATGTCTACATAACCGCTAGCTGGGATCAGACGATCGTAGTTCTTTTCAAAAACTTTAGTATATTGGTTCTTTTTATAAAAAAATAATTAGCTGGATTTACGTTTTTATTAACCGTTTTATTTTTATTAAAAAAAATCCATAGAAGCCTAATTTTTATTCCCAATTTAAAAAAAAAAAACCTAAAACCCTAATTTTGAAAAGTACTAAATTAAGATTTTTATTTTAAAAAAACAACTAAGTGATAATTTTTTTTATTTTCAAGAAAAACCCTAAAGACTTAAAAATGTAATTTTTATTAAATATGCAATGTTCTATGTAATGAATCTTTTATATAGAAAAAATGCTTAAAACATAAAAAAAAATTCCTAATCATAGTAAAGATATCCAAATTATCGAAAAGATGCCTAACTATAGAAAAAATATCTAAACTACAGAAAAGATGTTTAAACTACAGAAAAGAAAATTGAAATTATAGAAAAGATGTTTGAACTATAGAAAGAAACCTAAACCATGAAAAAAAAAATATCTAAACTATAAAAAAGAAGCCTAAACTATAAAATATGCCTAAATCATAAGAAAGATGTCTAACTATAGGAAAAAAATATCTAAACCATAGAAAAAATATTTAAACCATAGAAAAGATATCTAAACTATAAAAAAAATATTTAAAGTATAGAAAAAAAAAATCTAAATTATAACAAAGATGTCTGAACTATAGGAAAGAAACCTAAATAATGGAAAAGACATGTAAAGAAGCTTAAACTATAAAATATACCTAAATCATTGGAAAGATGTTTAACTATAGGAAAAAAATATTTAAACCATAGAAAAATGTCTAAATCATAAAAAAAAATATGGAAAAGAAGCCTAAACCATGGAAAAGAAGCCAATTAAAGATTTTTTTTTTATTTTCTGAAAATCAAAATGATTTTTTTATCTAGAAAACCCTAACATGCCAAGTGCAATTTTGCTAAATTAATACAATATGCAAAGAATAAGATTCTTTAAAATATGAGATTTTATAGAAATATCATTTTGAAAATATGAAATCTAAAAAAAAAAACTAAAATTAAACTTAACACATGTTCACTAGACACTAATGCTATAACTAATTACTAACAATTAAAGACATGATAAAAATAAAAAAGTTCGTACAAGTCTTAAAAATAACTGCGCATATAATAAGTGAGATAAAAATAAATAAATAAGATAAACTATAAACAATAATTCAAAACCACTATTATGTACCTGCAAAGCAAAGCATGTAAAGCTGATGAAAGGGAACAAATCAGATCCCCAATCCTATCGCGCGCACAACTATAGAATTGGTTTCAGGAGTGGGTTCGAGCATGTTTTTAACAAGTGTGTAATTGTTTCTCTTTTTTTTTTTCTAGCTCGCACAACGCAACCCCCATTTATAAGACTCAAAAACAAATCTTTCTATTCGAATCGAATCTAAATTGATAAAAATTCAAAATAGATTCGAATCTTACAAATCTTGATTTTATTAGAATTAACGTCATCGTATCAGATTTACTTTTTTTTTTTTACAACTATTTAGTCAAGATTTTATCAAATTAATTTTTTTAAATTTTTCTTTTTTAGTTTTTTTTCTAGCAATTTTCTTTTTTTTTTTTTTGTCTTGTTATCATTTTTCAAATTTTTTATTATTTTCTAAATTACAACCCCAAAAACAAAAATTATAACTACTATAAGCAAAAATCTAGTGTCTACATCTGCCCCTCTTTATGGTGAAGTTTGAATAAAACTTTGCCATAAGGACAAAAGTGACACCATTTTTTGCATCAAGACAACTCTATCCTAAGGAACACTAAGACATTTAACAACGATAAGTTTAGAACGAAGAATAACGAGGGTAACGCCCTTGTAGGTTGACAAAAATCCCGAAAAAGAATAATAAGAGTTTAGTCATACCCCCTATAGGTTGAATAATTAAAGCAGGCGAAGCTCCTTGAGCTAGCTAAGACCCTAAACTAGATGAAATGGGTAAGCGCTCCTAAAGTTGGCTAAAACCCTAATAGAATGAGAAAACTTGGTTGTGCCCCAATAAGCTGACTAACCAAGGTAATCAAAACGCCCTTTGAGCTAGCTAAGACTTAAGAATGAGAAAACTTGGTCGTGCCTTAATGAGCTGACTAAACAGGGTAGGCAAAGCGCTCTTTAAGCTGGCTAAGACCCAAGAATGAGGAAACTTGGTCGTGCCCTAATGAGCTGATTAACTAAGGCGGTCAAAACACCCTTTAAGCTAATTAAGACCTGAAGATAAAGAAACTTGGTCGTGCCCTAATAAACTGACTAACCAAGGCGGTCAAAACGCCCTTTAAACTGGCTAAGACCTAAGATTGAGAAAACTTGGTTGTGCTCTACTGAGCTGACTAACTAGGGTGGTCAAAACGCCCTTTAAGCTGGCTAAGACCTAAAAAATGAGGAAACTTGGTCGTGCCCTAATGAGTTAACTAATCAAGAGGGTCAAAGCACCCTTTGAGCTGACTAATACCTAAAGAGGAGGAAACTTGATCGTATCCTAATGAGCTGACTAACCAATGCGGTCAAAGCACCCTTTGAGCTAGCTAAGACCAAAAGATGAGAAAACTTGAATTGGGATAGTGCTTCCTAAGCTTACTAAATCCCTTGAAGAAATTTTGAGTCGGGCAACGTTCTGTGAGTCGATCGACTGGGAGTCTAAGAAACTCTGGATTGGGACTACGCTCTACAAGCTGGCTAGCTTCCTAAGAGATTATAAATTGGGACTGTGTTTTAAGAGCAAGCCAGAAGCTTAAGAAACTTTGATTGGGACTGCACTCTATGAGTTGGCTAGATCCCTAAATGAGAATATAAATCTAAATAGTGCTCCATGAGCTAGTTGAAGCACTAAAGAAGATATGGAAAGGAACAATACTTAATGAGCTGGCTATATCCTTGAGAAAACGGATAAAGGGTAAGCACCCTTCGGACTCACTTAAACTCTATTGATAGTTGAAAGTAAAACTAAGGAACATAGCTAACTCGAAAAAAACTCTTAATTTAAGAAATTTATAAACAAGAAATCTAGTGAAACTATTTATAACATGAATTGAAAATTTGGCCATTATGAATGAAATGGATTGGAAATTGAATGGAAAAACTTGTAATAAGCCTCCATTTTCTCTCTCTCCTTTTCATGTCTTGTCATTTTCTTTTTTCCTTCTTTTTCCTTGAAAGTTTGCTAACGGATACAAATTCCTTTTTAACAGGCAAACGCTATAATCATGTAAGGTATCTCATATCTACCCTAATTTGTAACCTAGACAATGACCTTCTTGGATAGGCTTTAAACATTCATTTCATAAGGAAAAAGTAACTCACGATTAGTCTAGTTGAAGAGGACTTCCTTACGTACTCCCGGTCTAGATTTCACTCTTGATTACTATTCCAAAAATTATAATTCAGTTTATAAGTGATACGCTCTAATCGATCTGTTAGGTCTTTTTGGGTTCAGTATTATAAATTAGACTTTTGGTCAAATTGTTTCAAAAAAAAGTTAATCAAGAGGGCCTATTTTGAAAGAAGTGCTTTCTTCCAACCCGAAGTACAAGTCAAGAACCCTTAAGAATGAACTAGAGGTGCGCTTGCCCCAGTTTCAAAAATAATTTTTATCTTAGATAAATTATTCTTCAAAATTAAAAGAGCTTTGAGTAGGGAGGTATTGTGGGTGAGGAGGTCTTATGTTTGAGATTCGAGTGGATAGAAAGGGTTTATGTTCATAATTTGGAGTGTGATTTTGAACTAAATATGGAGTTTTTGGTTTATGGTTAAGAACGTGATTCTGAATAAATATGAGATTTTATGTTTATGGTTGGGAATACGATTCAAGGCCTTGTGTTTTTTTTAGCAACTTGGGCCTTCTTTGATTGGGGATTTTCTCAAGCCCGATATTAAGGTATTTCTTCATTTTCCTTTTTCTTAGTTTTTTTCTTTTCTTATTTCATTTCTTTTTTTTTTTCTCTCCCCAAAAATAACTATCTCTTTTATCAATTTATTGTCTCTAGATAAATCAAGACCCTAAATCCATAGGTTCAAAGTGCATTGGCTTAGGTAAGGTATGTGTAGCCTTTGGGGTATTCGGAAAAATGTTAACTCTTCTTCAAAGGGAAAAACTTATCGAAAACAAAAACTATCCTTGAATTGTTATTACTGAGGTAAACACAAATCAATTTTATTCATCTCTCCTAATCAATGACCCTAACCTCCGAATTGCCCCACTGTGGGAGTTGTTCTTGACAGGGTTTACATTTGAAAGGACTCCAGATCAATCCAATGAGGATATCAAATGATAATTGTGTTTAGAATGTGAAAATAAATGCCTAACTTCATTTCAGTCTACATATCAAATTCAAAATGAACCTCTTTTAAAGAATGAGTCCAAAATATTCTCACCATGATGTCTCTCAACTCTCAAAGTGTTTAGGGGTCAATATATTGGATATAGCTCGCCTCTTTTCTTTCTAAACTTTTTAAAAGTGAGTTACCAATCCCTTAAATAGAGATTGATTGACCTTAAAGTGATAACTAACCTTACTCCCCAATTCCTTGAAACATGCCTCAGTTGTGAAATTTCAAAGACCAAAAACCTCATGCTCCAAACTTATAGGTCTTAACGCCCTTAAGCTTCCATATGTGATTTTAGGTCAAGTTCTTTAGAGTTCGAATGGGCCAAAACTAACAACTTTTGAAGTGGAAGGGACTAATGAATTTGTCCTTTTTGTTTATACTAAGGATCAAGCTTAGGATAATGTTTCATAGCTTCGTGTTTTGACTCGATTCATGGTTAAACTTACTAACTTAAGGGCCTTGAGTTAGTTCAACTATCTTAATGGGCTAGGGTTCGGGTTTGGTTGGTTATTTTCTCGAGCTACGTGGATCTGTTTAGGTTAGTTACCTTAACAGGCCAAGTAATTATGTTTGTCCCAAGTCCCATAAGGATTTGTAACCGTCAGCAAATTTCTTTTTTCTTTTTTTCGTCTTTTCTTTTTTTAAAAAAAAAACAAAAAAGAGAGAGAGAGAGAAAAAGTTAAGGTTTTTATGTTACAGAGCCCGAGTGATAAAATTGTAAATGGAGGATTATGGAGAATTGCTTTCGTAGAATTATATATATAAGCCTATAAAATTTATCGTTATTGAGAGTCTATTTATAAGCAAGGAATTCTAACAGATGAAGAATAAAAGACTAAAGAAAGAAAACATCTAAATCCTATTTATTCTAAATAGGAGCGATTATTTATAAAGAGCTAACCTATCCAAAAAATGAATATTTATGGCTAGTAGAATACTAGATAAAATGGTAACTTCCTAAAATTATTTTACAAGTTTTATTCTTTTCGTTTTTGTTTCTCTATGAAGGTTGGGCTCAGCTGACGTGGGCCCAAACGAAAAGTGACAAGTTCAGGCCTTAATAGATGTACTAAGGCCCGTACTAAGATAATATTCATGAGGCTCCTCTATAAGGATAAGATAAGCTTAATCTTGTTCCAAATGAACTCTCACTTATCTAAGCTGCAGATATGGATCTGTTGGAAGGTCCTTTAACCTAAACTATCCACTCCTATCCAAAAAAATCAAAATTACAATCAAAGTTTATCCTAAACTTTATATGGACTTATTATAAGATATTTACAAGGAAATATTACAATAGACAACTAGCTTTATCCATTTAGGACCACCACATTATGGGTTCTTATGATTTTTGAGAAAAAATTTCCATATATGCAACAAGTGGGTTCTAAAGATCCTCAAGTTCTGCGACCATCGCGTTTTTCTCAAAGCAACGATTTTGTGGTCACATCTGAACTTGAGTGAGGTAGCTTGATCGGTCCCAAAAGGAAGTTGCCCCACAACATCCAAAGATTACACAATGGTCCCCCTCCTAAAGTCCTAAAACGGCTTGATTCTGACCGTATCCATCATGCATTTATGATGTAGAAAAATAGAATAAAAATAAAGTAAACCCCTAAAGTTACTCCTCATAAATAAACTGCAAGAAAAAAATGTTAGTAAAAAAGAAATAAAATAAACAAATATAAAAGATAACATACCTAAGTTCTCTTTTTTTTATTATTTCATCTTTTTAATTTTTATTTTTTAAAAAAATAATCTTATTTTCAGTAACTTTTAGTGATTAGCCCTTTAGCGATCTCTAGTAGAGTCACCAAATTGTCGAGTCTAATTTTTTGGTTTCTATTTAAAATTAATTTTCCCATTTTTTATTAATACTAAACCCTAACCTGTTTAATATTAATCCTCGACTAAAAAAATCAGAAAATTCCCTTTTTTTATTTATAAAATTTTTTGGAGTCACCACTCAACCGGAGTCGAGAAAAAGAAAAGAAAACTGAAATCAATTAGATGGATTGATTATGATTTAGCTACCGGTCTTCGATTTCAATTTAATACAAAACCAGAGAATTCCAAATCCAAGAGCTAACCTATTAAACACTAATGGGTATCATCATCTATTTACCGAAATTAGGATTATTCTTCTAATTATAATATTTTTTAAAGAAAAATAAAAATAAAATAAAATAAAAATCAAATGAAAAAGAACCTAAGTTTCTACAGATTTTATCATCGTCCCGAAGGTGCCTATGTACCCGCTGGCCAAGATCAGACGATCGTACTTCTTTCCGAAAATTTTAGTGTATTGGTTCTTTTTATAAAAAAATAATTAGTTGGATTTACATTTTTATTAATCATTTTATTTTTATTTAAAAAAATCCATAAAAGCCTAATTTTTATTCCCAATTTAAAAAAAAAAACCCTAAAAACCAAATTTTTTAAAAGTCCTAAATTAAGATTTTTATTAAAAAAAAACAACTAAGTGATAATTTTTTTTATTTTCAAGAAAAACCCTAAAAACCTAAAAATGTGATTTTTATGAAATATGCAATGTTCTATGTGATGAATCATTTATATAGAAAAGATGCTTAAAACATAAAAAAAAAGAATTCCTAATCATAGAAAAGATGCCTAATTATAGAAAAAAATGCCTAAACCATAAAAAAAAAAAGTCTAAACGATGGAAAAGATATCTAAACCATGGAAAAGATGTCTAAACCATAGAAAAGATATCTAAACTATGAAAAAGATGCTTAAACTATGGAAAAAAAATCTAAATTATAAAAAAGATATTTAAACAATAGAAAAAAAACCCAAACAATGGAAAAGATATTTAAACTATAAAAAAGAAGCCTAAACCATAAAATATGCCTAAATCATAGGAAAGATATCTAACTATAGGGAAAAAATATCTAAACCATAAAAAAAATGTCTAAACCATAGAAAAGATTTCCAAAATATGGAAAAAAATGTTTAAATTATGAAAAAAAAATTCTAAATTATAAAAAAGATATCTGAACCATTGAAAAGAAACCTAAACAATAAAAAAGATATCTAAATTATAAAAAAGAAGCCTAAACTATAAAATATGCTTAAATTATAAGAAAGATATCTAACTATAGGGAAAAAATATCTAAACCATGAAAAAAAATGTCTAAACCATAGAAAAGATATATAAACTATAGAAAAAATGTTTTAACTACATCTGAACCATAGGAAAGATATCTGAACCATAGAAAAGAAGCCTAAACAATGGAAAAGAAGTCTAAACTATAGAAAAAATGTCCATCTATAGAAAAGAAATCAATTAAATATTTTCTTTTTATTTTTTGAAAATCAAAATGATTTTTTTATCTAGAAAACCCTAACATGCCTAATGCAATTTTTCTAAATTAATACAATATGTAAAGAACAAGATTTTGTAAAATATAAGATTTTATAAAAATATCATTTTAAAAATATGAAATCTAAAAAAAAAACTAAAATTTAACTTAACACATGTTAAATTAGATACTAATGTTATAACTAACTACTAATAATTAAAAACGTGATAAAAATAAAAAAAGTTAGTATAAGTTTTAAAAATAACCGTATATATATTAAGTGAGATAAAAATAAATAAATAAATAAGATAAGGTATAGACAATAATTAAAAACCACTATTATGTACTTGTAGGATAAAGCACGCAAAGCTGATGAAAGAGAACAGATCGGAACCCCAATCCCGTCGCGCACATAACTATGGAATTAGTTTAAAGAGTAAGTTCGAGCGTATTTTTAACAAATGTGTAATTGTTTCTCTTTTTTTTTTCTAGCTCGCACCACGCAACCTCTATTTATAAGACTCGAAAACAAATCTTTTGATTCGTATCGAATCTAAATTGATAAAGATCTAAAATAGATTCAAATCTTATAAATTTTGATTTTATTATATTTAACATCATCGTATCAGATTTGCTTTTTTTTCAACAATTATTTAGTCAAGATTCTATCAAATTAATTTTTTTAAATCTTTTCTTTTCTAGTTTTTTTTTTCTTTTTTTTTCTAACAATTTTCTATTTTTTTGTCTTTTTATCATTTTTCAAATTTTTTATTATTTTCTAAATTACGACCCTTAAAACAAAAATTATAACTACTATGATCAAAAATCAAGTGTCTACAACTACCTTTAAACTACGATCCCTAACCTTGCCGTGACTTCCTCTTTTATCACTTAATTCAACAAAAAAATGAGGAAATGATCATTTCTACCATCCTCATCAAAAGGTCCATGTTTGGCTCGAGAAACCTAATCGTTTCTCTTAATGGGTTATGATATAATTTCGGTTAGTAGTTAAGTTGAGTTTATATTAGATTTCTTTTAAGATGATCAAGCAATTTTAGAAAATTCAAAGCAAGCAACAACATAAAGTAATCAATACATAAAATCTAGCACTCAATAACAGCAATACATTATTCAAGTACGCACGTTGCATATGTACAGGAAACTATCTTACCATCTCAAACAAGACATATACTAAGGTCTCCAAGTATTATTAAATGATACTACAAAGTGCAGTGAAGCACTAATCCCACTTACCTAGACATGTGATGCTCGATGGTCCTGCTAATTGATCTCATCCGCTTTCATTATTCCCCTTAAAATAATCAATATAATCATTTTAGTTTTACTAAATATAAAGTTTGATAAGTTCATTTTAATAAGTTAAGTGTGGTTATGACTTATCTCTAGTAAGTAGTATAAGCTTTGTATTGAGTTCTAACTTGCTACTGAAGTCTCTAAACAAGGTTCTGAAAGCTCGCCTAATACCAAGTTTCGATCTTAAAACCTTCTAACCAAGTCTCTAAGATTATCTCATTTATACCTTTACTCCAATCAACCCTTTGAACAAGACTCCAAAGTTATTTCCACTAAGCATTTCATACTAACCTACTCATGAATCAAGTCTCGAAGCCATTTTGACTACATTTTCCTTACCAAATACTTCCCAATAAGCTTATGATGGGGGTATAATTAAGTCCCTTTTACTATTCAACTTTCTGATCGACTCTTTGAACTGAAGAATAGGTTCCTTCTTCACAAACCAACCCTCTAAAGATATCTTTGAAGCAATTTCACCTAAGCTTATAATCCCCACAAATTTTCTAGATAAGAGGTTAGAAGTTAATAAAGTTTCCCTAAAGATCCTCTTAGCGTTGGCAAAATAACTAACCCTAAACCTAAAAGATACTCTCAAAAACTCGAACTCAAACTCAAACTCCTAAAACCTTAAATAATAGTCCAAGCCCTAGTTGACCCCTACACTCAAAAGCCCTAAAATCTTACAAACAAATACCAATAACTAATGGCAACTCCTAAGGTCAACTTAATCTAACGGAACTAACCCCAAACTCGAACAGGAAAGAAATTGATAGTTGAAGCCCATGAGAGCTCTCTAAAACTGATAAAGGGTGAGTTCAACCAAAAATGAATATTGATATAGATAACATTAACAATGAATTCAAAACTTGAAAATGAATACTATGGCCTTTAAATGAACATTCGAACACTAAAATTCTGATTGGAACACTAATACGTGCGAACCTTTAAAATGATTGTAAAACCCTAATCCAACTATTGTACTCTAATTAAATAGTAAAACTATTCATTAATTGAAGACTAATCAATTAATTGCCTAAAACCCAAATTTACCCTCTAAGACGTACTAAAACAATAATAATTGTCTTAATTCTTTAATGTCAAGTGTACGTGTAATTAAGATTAAGAAACTTAATTACACCTTAATCTACTAATCGAGTTTTACATCATAATTAACTATAAGTCAAGAATAGTTAATCATATGAAACCAAAGTAATTATATGAAAATATCTTATCAAGAATGCCAAAATTATACTTAAGGAGACAATATGAACTCCATAAACTTTTAGTTTTGAACTCAGAGTCAGATATAAGAGTTAATAAGTAATCCCTAGAGCCGTTCAAGATATAATAATAAAATCCATATATAAAACAATTCAACCCTAAATAATAAGTTGAAAAACCTTAAAGAAAGTAAAACACTAAAACCTTAATTGTACGTGTAAAACCCTAAAAAAAACCCCAATACACGAGAAACCTTGAAACGATTAAAAAATATCAATAAACTCAATAAAACCTTAATTAGAAGTTCAAAACCCTAATTCAATTAATATACTATAAGTATACCCCTAAACTATTTGTTAATCGCAAGTAATTTCTCCAACCGCTAAGAAACACTAAATTGGTAGCCACATATGCGGTCTAAAAACCCTTATCGGTCTTGAATAATAAAGGACTCTAATAAACAAAATAATATAGGTCAATGAACTTAATTAAAGTGACAAAATATGGCAAGACCCTATTTATACCCTAATTAGGATTGAATTACTTAATTAAGTATAATCATGATTAATTAGCTTAATTTCCCTTTAATTTATCTACCAACCCTTATTACATCTTAATTAATAGTAAGTCAAACTCAATTAAAAATAAAAGATAAAGGATTAATTGAGAATTAAAGAACATTTGTCTTTGAGGAGATAAAATCCCCCCTCATTTGGTAAAAAGTACACAAGGTACAATAGTACCAAGGAGGAACCATGTACCCTTATCCCAAAATAATCACCTCTTATCCCCCTTAATCTATCTTTAATGTCTACCATTTCACTCCTCCAAAACCCTCATTTGACACTATTTTTTATGCATAGAAAACCTTAAGAAACACTCTAAAAAAAACTAAACAAAAACCAAAGAAAAAAGGGAAGAAAATAAAAGGAGTTAGACCCCCCTACACACCTTAACACCTTTTGGTTTTACCACCACCACAAGCCACCAAATGACAAGACACCACCACCAAAAAATCATACACACATCCTAGTTTCTTGAAGACAAACATTTACTCTTTAAGGTGTAAGTTTTGACTTCATTTGTTAGTAAAAAAGTTGAAACTAATGCAAGCCAATTTAAGGTAAAACTCACCCAACATAACTTTCTTATTCACATAAGATATACCTAAGATATCTAAAGAGTTTGAAATTATAAATACTATATAAATATGTTATAATTATGTACATATCATTTTAGAGCCTTATAATTATACATTCAATCACATACTTAGCTAGTTTACTATTTGTATTCTACAGGTATAGGATATAGTTTTATATAGATAACTTGAAAAAATGTTGACTAAACTCAATGAAACCTTAAGTACCATCATGTTATGCCTCCTTAATGTATATCAATATTGTTTTCACCATGTTTAGTAATGTTATTAGTTTAAAACAAATAGAAATGAGATTAAAATATGGAAACATACTAGGATAAGTGTTAAATGGAAGAAGTTAAAGGAAAGCCTAGAAGAATCTTACTTAGCCACCACTTTCATAAAAGTTTCAAATTTGTAGATTTTGATTTATTACCTTAATAATATGATTATTTTGCGTTAAATATAATTTTGATGTAATTAACCAAGTTAAGTAGGGTAATGATAAGTTAATGACCTAAATTAGTTAAGTTGGTGATTAAAGACTTAGAAATAGTGTTAGAAACCGCACTAATGAAATGAACTAGATTTGAAATACTTAGTAAAATGGATTATTTAGTAGACCTATTATGATATTTAGCTCATTAAAATAAGTTAGATTCAAGTTTAGGGTCATAGAATGCAAATTAGGCCTAAACTAGCTTAGTTAATTATTAAAGCTTTAGAAATATAATTAAGAGCCCAAAAAATGAAAAAGAAAAAACAGATTTAAATCTTAATAGAAAATGGACTTATCTTAAGGCTTTTAGTAGGCTTAAGCCTAAAATAATAAGTGGAATTGGACTTAAGGTCCTAAAATATAAGATAAGTCTCAAAAAGCCCTTAAAAGAATCAAGAATAGAGCCCAACAACTTAGTGATCTAATCTGATATGATTCGATCCATAAATTAAAAGGGTCATAAAATAAAGAGAAAATCACATAAAACCCCCCTAAACTTTTACTCAAGTACGGATTACCCTCTTAAACTTTTAAAGTGTAGTTTTTAGTTTCTAAACTTTCATAAATTAGCAAACAATCCCCTAGGTTGAGAATAACCCCTTAACCTTTGATTTTGATATATAAACACCCCCTAAACTATGTGTTGTTTAGGGGGTATATATATACTAAAATCCTAAAATCAAAGTTTAGGGCGTTTTTATACACCAAAATTAAAGTTTAAGGGGTCTTTATACTTCTATAGGAGTTATTTGCCAATTTATGAAAATTTAGGTGGTAAAAAACCATACTTTGAAAGTTTAAGGGAAAATTCACACTCGAGTTAAAGTTTAAGAGGATTTTATGCATTTTCTCATAAAATAAAAATAAAGGCCCATTAAATCCAAATTCCCATTAAAGCCATCCCCTATAGGTCCCTTAGTAAGTTAAGGCCTTAAACTAGTAAAAATGGCCTACAAGAGTAATATTAAGACCCAAATTAAAGGTTACGGAATTTGATCAAAAGCTTAAACTTAAAATACCTAAATAATAGCCCAAAAGGTCAATTGTAAGGCCCAACACTCAAAATTAAGCCCAAAGCCCAAAACTAAGCCCAAATCCTAAAGTAATCAAACTAGTACCATTGACCAATGAACTTGTTTGGCCTAAAATGAAATTTTACACATCTAAACACCTTAAAAGGACTTCATCGAATAAAAGAATAGTTGAAAACAATAAAAATAGACTATTAGAATGCGAAATTCCAACTTAAAACAAGAAAGTTATAACTAAAATACGAAATAAGTGGAAATAGGGCAATTATAGCGAAGCCGGTGAATAGATTACGTATAAGATGAGTATTAATTACTTTAATTACCTTACTCAAGTGATTTGCAATACCAAGTTCAAGACTACTAAGGACTACTAGGAATACTAGAGTTTAAGCTGAGTAAGTATACCGCCTCCAATTTTACTTTGTTTTATGCTTATAGTTAGTATACTATCTAATTATATATGATAATTAAACTTGATGCATGTTAAGGTATATAGGAACTTGTATGTGCCTGTTCTGGTTAAACTATGGTTGCAAAATATCTTAACATATTTCAAACACCCTTGTTTACTGCATTAAAATGTAGGGCATTGAAGTGTTTGGAATATACTCACTTAACTACCCTATGAATCAGAAATTAATAAATATCCAGCTTCTAATTAAACTGGACATGCATTACATCTTATAACATGAATTAAAAGGCATCAACACTATGCAATAGAGAGGGAGATCGTGCTTAGATGAATCCATATTGATATTATGTATTGTGATTGTTTATCGTACGACATATTTTGCACAACATGCTCTTACCTCAACGTTTAGGAAATACTCGGCTCCAAAGAGTGCCAGCGTCTACTTGAGGTCAAGCCTGTCTATTGCTAAGGATAGTTATATTGTTAAGAGATTTCATATTGGACCTGGATACCTAGGTCCTAACTTGCCTAAATACTTCTCAACCCAAGCAATGGTAGGTATTAAAACTGTGCTATATATAGTTACTGGCCTACTATATATACTGTTTGCATTGCATATGCTTGTACATACATTCATATGTTTAATAAATAACTTACTTGTTATTGTCTGATGGTAAAGTAGGAAGATTACTAGGCTAGATATAGCTTACCCCCTAATAATTTCTTTTATAGGTCTTACAAAGCTGGGGCTGGGCTAAGATTCGAGTGTAGAATACTTCATTGAGCTAAAAAAGTAAAATATAAGTTTAAGAAAACAAGTGGTATAGTTGAATTAAACATTTAAGGTATTTATTTGCATTATGATTGTTAAGATATAGATATCCTTTCTTATTGTTTATTAGGTAATTCTGACTTTCTTTGGATTTAGTGACTGTATATTGCTAAATCACTTATAAAAATATATATGGTTAAGCAGATGTATGTAAAATGAATAAGTACCCTTAGAAACTCACTAGTTACAACCTTACAATCTCTAACTTGTAAAGCGGTCTTTATATTATAGGTACACACGTGATATAAAGATTTTAAGTAAAACCACCAGCCCCCTTCTAAGGCATTACAAAGCCTTCTAAATTAACCAACCTTCTAGTTAGGTCTCTAAACTTAATAAAATCACTCCTTTCATCAAACAATTCCTTAAACGAAGCTCTAACATATTTAGAGTTAAAATCGTTTCATCCACTAACCTTTTAAACATGTCTTTGAAGTCATCCCAACCATGCTTTTTATACCAAACATTGTCCTAACCAAGACCTGACATTATTATATTTAAGTTTCTTATACCAATTGACCATCTAGTTAAGCAATTGTACCCAGATTTTAAGTCTCCTTTTTACCAAATCAACCATTTGAAGAACTTTCTAAATAGATTAACTTCACTAATTTGCATGACGCAACTCGCTCTAATATGATACTATAGGTTACAAATATGGTATAAAAGGATCATACAATAGATTCATTATACCTTAATTATCATATTGCCAAGACTTCCAAATTCTCATTTTCCTACATTAGTGCATTAAACCCAAAATTAGTGTTAGGTGCATGATTCCATCTTATTTCAATCCCCTGAACTCCAAATCATATCCTACAACAGAATATAACTCATATAGACTCCAAAACTGGTATAGATTGATTTTCTCAAAGCTAATTATACAAAATCTCTCAAAAATAGCATTTTTCACCCAATTTAGAGACTAAAAAATTACTAAAAATTATGGAAAATATTTTTGGACAAAATCTCTTCATAAGATCCATACATGCATTATAAGGAAGCTTTAGAAAAATGTTGGTGTGAAAACAACATCGAGAGGGTTATTTAAAACAATTTCAAAAATTGTTCGGTTTCATGCGATTTATTAAAGAGATCGTATACTCACTTAAAATTTGTACAAACTAATATTTTTATTGAAAAGTATATATGAAAATATATCAAAATAAATTTTTCTAGAATTTTCAGACATAATGTAGTATTTTTATGAAATATGGAAAATCGAGGCTCATTGAAAGTTGCCCATCTAGCCACTAGCGACTACCTCCTCCTTGTCAACCCAGTTAAGCGCTGCCATCACTGTTGAGTGGTGGTGGTGGTTTACTTCCAAATAGCCTCTATACATAGGTTCCTTAAATTAGGAATCACGCAATTTTACTTCTCAAATTTTTCCAAAATTTCTTATTTGCTTCCATTCCTTCTTCTAATTTTTTTAGAACCTTAACCCTTTAGAGAACCTCAAAGGCCATTTTCAAGAATTTCCTAAGCTTACATGTAGTTAAAATGACTTTTTCTCTCTCTTAAGGGCCTTAATACACTCTCATTTTCGCATGTTTAGGTGTCCTCTTAATAATATCCTTGAGCAAACAACTATCCCCTAGGTAAGACATACCTAAATCCATGTAATCCAAGTTGTTTGTAATATTTTTAATATTTTTCTTATTAATTTTAGTTAAATACACATATTTTTAGGTATTTTAAGCATTGTTTGGTATATTAGTATATATAATAATTACACTCTAAATAAACATATTATTCTTATATGTTATTTTATGTTACTTTATAATTTTAGCATCCATATAATTTATTTTTAAAGTTCAGTTAATTTCTATTATCTAATTTACGCACTTATGATGGATAAATTACAATATAATATAATTTAATAGAATTATCTATTTCTAGCTATAATAATATTATTTTATTTATATTTCTATATTTTGGTTCAAACACGTCATTGTCTAACTCCTAAGATTCACATGTACATTATCATCTCGATTAGCTTACTTTTGCATACACCTTAAATTATTAGTTCAGAATAACTACGTGAAATTATAAAAATCACGTTATTTCAAGCCAATAATCGAACATCATTCAAGGAGATCTCTCATGAATATTCTAAGTTCCAACAATTCCTATGTATTTAGAGGAAAATCATTTGTCTCGTATATATTCAATCTCCATTCTATTCATTTGCTTATTTTTCCATGCATTTATGTTCCTATAATTTATACCAACGTACATTAAGGATAATGTACTGGCTTAAGTGTAGGGAAGGGGTACACTACTATTATTCAATAATCAAATTGTTATATTTTTAGCCTCAATAATTTTTTTTTTTTGTTTGAATTTGCAATCCCACCTTAATATGAGAATAGTGCTTCTATATAAATTCTCCAAAGTTGCTATTGCACAAAAAACACGTTACTAAAATTGAATAGTGGAATTTCTATGGAGTGAAAGTTATATATTAATTAACCTAGGATTCCAAAGCATTAATTAATTAAAAGTTGTGGTTAAGCTTTAGTTATATGCCACTTCTAAAGTTTACTTAGATTTATACTTATCTCTTTTTTTAGTTTTAAAGCTCTATAATCTTGAGTAAATAAGTAAATGAGGTTAGCCTCTTGAAATTTCCCCTAAAAATTTTAAATTGCTAAGAGTGTAATAATTAATAATATGATAAAGAGCTATTAGTAAGGATTGATCTTCATTCTTTAGAAAAGTAAGATTTTTTCTCTTTGCCAATTTGCCAAAAAAAAGAAAAGTTAAGAAAAGAATAATTGATAAGAATCAGTCTTAATCCCTCAAAAGAGTAATGTACTTTCCCGTTGTCATGTGAAATTTAAAAAAGAAAAGAAGAAAAGAAAAAGGGCTAATTTAGTAAGAATTGGCCTTGATCCCTTAGAAGAGTATGGTACTTTCCCATTGCTCATATGCTTCGGTAATTAATTAAAATAAAAGGCTTATCAGTAGAACTATATGTAAGAGGAATAAGCAGGGAATGAGTACATACAATATGTATATTCTCTTGATTATGGTGCTTGATAAAATTAGGAAGAAATTTATATACATCTTAGCTAAATAAAGGGGAGTCGTTTTTTCCCAATTAAATAAAAATGGAACTAACTCAAGAGAATCCTTAGTTAAATCGCATGATTAAACATTCATTTATAGAAATTAACCATTGAATGTTGGTCTTTGAGTTCGAAACACATTAAAAAGTGAACAAAGAGAAGAATGTACAAGTTACTAACAATTTTTAAGGATGTAGTGTTTATTTGCGGGGTCAATTCAAAAATTTTTCTAATTTTTAAATAACAATAGGTCATCTAGAAGATCTTGTCATAATTTTTATCAATCTTTGTTAAGGATTGATTAATTTGCTTGAGAATAAGCAAATGTTTAAGTGTCGGGAGATTTGATAATTGTAATTTTACACTCATCCACTATGATATTTTCCTAAATATGTTAAGTTATTTCAATCTAATCTCATTAAATTTACCATTGATTTGAGTGGTTTCTTGATTTCAAGACTCAAACGAAGCAACAAGATAAAAAAATGAGAATTCAAGCAATTTTTAAAGGAATTTGCACTTATTTTGAAGAATAATTTGAGGATAACAAGTGTTAAAGTGAATTCATCTAAGGATTAAGCTAAGAGGAAGATGATAATCTACCTTCACAACCGTAATCTTTAGCCGTAAAGCTCACATCCTTAATTTCCAATCGAAGATTGAAGAATTCTTAGTCAAGTATAAAACCATGACCCACCACTATACCTATGTTGTGCAACCATACTTCTCTCATCGTCAATTTCAAGATAATTCCTCAAAGAATTATTGCTAAAAGAAGTGTACATTCTAAACTCTACGACTGTATACTTATCCATGGACTTACCATGATTTTAAAATACTTGCCATTTGAAGTTTTTTTGTCCAAACAATATAAATAGTTGACAGATACATGTATATGAGAGATAGAGAAAAAAAATGGGCCAGAAAGAAGTCCTTTCTTAAGGTTTTAGTCCATTTCATCATGAAAACTTATAACTTTACCATGTTTATAGCATAAAAGCAATGATATCTAAGCTTACAACCATTAAGGTAACATGTAGCGTACATTAACTGTTATTATCTTAATGAAATTCTCTTATTCTTGTTAATTCAATTATGGGTTTTGTTTATATTAAGTTGTTATTTCTAGAGTCTCAACTTAATTATCTAATTTTATGTATTGAAGTCAAGAAACCAATATATAAATAAATCTACCGTAACTAAAGAAAATTGCTATAAGCTTAAAGATAAGTTATTGATAGGAATCAACCCCTTAAACCAATCATGCGCAACAGAGCTAGAGAACTCTAAGGACTCGCTTAAAAGATATTAGCTATAGGCTATAGCCAAAACCGAGATTCCTATCCTGAGCTGACCTCCTATTAACCTGTTTGTCAAATCCTCACATGTATCAAACATATTCTTGCCTAACAGCGAAGCCCTTATCTAGAAGACAGCCTAGAACTAGCCAAGTTGAGCTCCCCAACCAACCACTGGCGTCTAACTTCAAGTCAACTAACCTCTTTACCAGGCTTATTAGCTCTCGACAGAATCTAAATTAGGTTGGGCCCTAATTGTAATGCATTCCTGCTTTTATATTTCTCCCATCCAAACGCCAAGTGACACGTGTCTTCTGACACAATATTCCAGAATGACTCTTTTCTTTTTCACACTAAATATTCTTTGTCTTTTTTCCTCTTTTTTAGTATATCCTATGTAATCTAGTGTAGAATACTCTTTTATCTTTTCATACATGTAAAGTAACCCTAGCGACTGAGTATAAAAATCCCCACTTTCTTGTATGTGAAATTATCTCTTCAATACATAAATTACTTACTTGAGCAACTTTAGTGTTCTCATTATCATTTAACTCTTATATATTCCCTTTAATAAGGAATAGTGGCAAGTGACTCTTCAATTCGGATCGGTATGTCATATCCAATGGATTGTTGGCCAAGTAGGATCGAGGGATGCATCATATCTATTCGATAACTACCCGAATTTTGCTAACCTTTTTCTATTTGCTTCGTCGTAGTGCCTCTTCGTATGTTCAACCTCGAAGATACATCAACTATAGACTTCTTTTGTAATTAAAATTTATTTCTTATTTATTGTTGTGAAATTTATGTTCTTAATATTGTTCTAAAGAGTAATATTCTAGAAGCAATTCAAGTAGGATATAATTAGAATTAAAATTTAATAAAGAAGCAATTCCTATTAAATTAGCAATAGAATTCCTTTAATTAATGTAAATTAGAAATTCATTAGAAACCCTCGATTACTACATGTTAATCTATTGATGATCAAAGTCTAGATATCATCGTTCGTGGTTAATTAGGTTTTGTTCAATTGTTACACCCATAGGTTTCAATTAGTTTCCATTTCATAAAATTCATTCAATTTATCACCACTATAGAAACCTATTTTAATCAGAGTAACATAATGCGAGTAAGTAAGCATTTAATCCTCGTAGGATCAACAACGTTAAACTCTAGAAGTCTTCTATACAATTACTTGACAAGTGCACTTACTTAGTCAGCATAGTATATGCTCCATCAATGACATAGAGTACTCCCTTCTCATTTAACTAATGCAACTTGTATGGCTTTAGGTGCGATAAGTTTAGCAACTTAAGTCTTTGCACTAGGTCGGGAGATATGATGTTGGTGTAACTCTTACTATTTACAATGAGTGCATACACCTAATCGCTTGCTTTACAAGTAATATGAAACAAGTTTTCTTGTTGTTCTTCTTCAGTAGATAGCTTAAGACTCATAGCACGTCAAACAACTAGGGTCAACTTGTCTAAGTCTTAGACAAACACATCCTCTTCAAAAAGCTTATCATTACAATCCTCAGTATCTTCCTCCATTTCAACCTTCTCTCCAAGCTCCTATCGAGGCCTCTCCCTCAATTATCATGGTATGACAGTTGGGACACTAGGCAACCATGTGCCTTTATCATGTGACAAGGCTAAGTACAACATTTAAACTCTTTGAGAACTCTATTGAGAGGCTAAGTCAACCTTTCTTAACAAAACTCACAAGAACATACCTACTTAGAGAGAAAGAGAAGTACTCAAGTAAGAAAATTGCTTGTATTTCTAGATGATTTACAAATAAAGAGGTTATACCCTTGTATACAACAAGCCTCCATCATTAGACAACCAAGATCTAATTAATCTAACAGCTATTATACAATCTCACCTATTAATAGGAATCAACTCCCGGTATTGATCACGTGCAACCAAGCTAAAGGACTCTAAAGACTCATGTAGAAAATATTAGCCCGAAGCCCCATCCAAGACAAGAATTCCTATGCTGACCTCTATGTTTCACTCCATTGCCAACCTGAATACCCAGCTTTCATGTGCACTAACATAGTTCTTGAAGCTACCAAGCAGATGTACCGACCTGCCACGCATACACGCTGACCTGTTGAGTAGCCGTGCCATGACACTAACAACATTCGAGCGTACCAGCCTCAAACAATTGTTCAAGCCGATCTCCCGAGCCAACCGCTAACATCTAACCCCAATCCAAGCTAAATACTCTCTAGTGACTAATTGACTAAGCTTCGACTCAATCCAAATCAAGTCAGCTCTGACTATAGACTCTCTTTTCTTCATTTTATTCAAACTGTACTATATTTCAGGACACCAACTACCATGCAACACCTACCTTTTAACATAACATTCCAAAAGGATTCTTTACTTTTTCGTACAAAATATTCTTTATTTCATTTACCCATTTTAATATCATTCATGTATCCCATTGTAGGTTACCCTTTTGTTTTTTCCATATATGTTTGTAACCTTAGTGGAGTTAGTATATAAACCCCATTTGTTATACACAAACATCACCTTTTGATGATCAAAATATACAAGTTTCCCTCTTGAGCAACCTTAGTGCTCCCATTTACCCTCAACTCTTATCCATTTTCTTTAGTAAGGAGTAATGACAAGTGACCTTATAGTTCGAATCAGTGAGTTATATCCGACATATTGTAGACCAAGTATGATCAATTGGTGTATCATATCCAATTGATAACTGCCTAGACTTTACTAGTAATCTTTTATCCTCTTTCAATTCTCTTCGTTGTAGTGTTTCTCTATACGTCCAACCCAAGAGATGCATCAACTTCGTTGGTATTAGAGCACGATTCTAAGAGGGAGAGTGTAAAGTTGCAGTGAAGGTTTGGTTCATGTTTGCTATTGTTGGCTACTTTGTTCCTTCCGTAACTGTTGTGGTGCGTTCGTTTGAAGTAAGTTCTAAAGTTTTAGGCCGTGTAGTGGAAGTTCATGAGTAGGTAAGTGCAGTTTCTATTTTTACTTTGTTTTGCTCTGTTCTTCATTGCGAATACAGAGCAAGTCATTTTTGTTGTGTGTAAGTGATTGTTGGGTGTTGAAGTTTTCATGTTAGTACAATTCTAGATAGTGACTAGAAGTACTTGTTGCATATTGTATTATTGTTCTGCTAAGAAAGTATTACGTCATGTCGAATTCGAGTGTTTAAGGTATTATTGGTGACCAAGGTAGTAGTGTTTATACTAATCATGGTCATAATGGTAATAACGTACAAGGGTCAGTTAATGATAAACTTAACAGACTCACTAATCTTATTGAGAGTATAGTTACCGTTATAAAAGTTAATAGACAACAACCCTATGAGGGTGTGCCCACTTGAAAATGTTCCAAAGAGGCGCTATGGCTAGGGTAGCTGAGCCAATCACCTAATTCGACCCCCTTGAGCTGGAGGAGTAGCAAACCAAATTACTAAACGAAGGCTGGAGTTAGAGGAGATTAAAGAAGATGATGAGGAGATAGATGCCAATGCGTATGAAGAGAAAGAAAAAGAGGTTGATTATTACCGAGCATAAGAGCAAGGGCACCAAGCTCCTTGAGGACTTGATAATGTTAAAGTCTAAATCCCTCCCTTCAGCAGAAGTAGAGATGCAGATAAATATTTAGAGAGATAAAAGAAGGTAGAGAAAGTGTTCAATTGTTATGAATATATAGATGCTGTTAAAGTGCGACTTACTGTACTTGAGTTCTCTAGATGTACTACTATGTGGTAGAGGAATCTAAATACAACCAGAGTAAAAGATGGAAGACAAGAAGTAAGAACTTAAGATAAGATGAAGAGATTATTGAAAAGTAGATTTGTGCCCAAGACCTACTTGTAGGACACATTTGCCAAACTGCAAAAACTTCACCAAGGAGGCCACTCTATTGATGACAACGTAAGAGAATTTTAGATGCTGATGATCCAAGAAGACGTGCATGAACTAGAAGCTTGCACAGTGGTGTGAACCGTGACCAAGAACAGATAAGACCAATTATTGGATGGGTCCAAACTTATGGAAAGCTAGAAACAGAGTGATGAGGTATGGGTGAAAGGATAAATGCGAATGGAAAAGTAAGCAAAACCCACGAACGAATATAACGCACCAATGGAACTTCCAATGACTTACAGTACAATCCGATATGATACATAAATCGATCCGGTAAGGTTACTCGCCATTTAGCCTTATTCAAAGGTTAGGATAAAAGTAATGCCGAGAGTAAACAAGCAGTGTTTACAAAAAAAGAAAATACTCAAAAGTGTATTAAGGATAATCTGATTCCGATTCCGATTCCTACAAGTATAAGGTTGTTTATGCTCATAAGTTAAAGCAATTTGCCTAAAAGGAAAAAGACAAAAAAGAGTATTTCCTAAGAAAGTAATGTACAAAATATAAAATGATAAAAATAAATATATAAGGAAAACAATCATTGGTACAACAGATTCTACACATAATACTGTACACGTGATAATGCTGTAATGATGATGCTGTTGGAAGATGTGGACAAAAAAATATGAACAAAAAAATACAGACAATTGGCTAATCCGAGCAAGAATGGCTTGATCAACCCGAACTCTTTCTCTTAACTTATTGATAGGGGTACGGTAGAATAAGTAATTGGCCAACCATGTGTGGAATGAAGATAGGTTGTTGTCTTAGCCTTCAGCTTCTCAGCATACAACATACGAGAAATAGGCAATCACTCGACTCAGTAGGCAAAATGGGTTGATAAGAAGATACTTAGCCTCCGTATGAGTTAATTGGAACATGAGGATTCATCTTACCAATCCTTCTAGTTTTCAAGTTCGGCTGCAGGTCAGTGATTTGGTAACCTGATTCCCATCATTCCTTTTGAATTGTTTTAGATTTGTGATCAAATCTGAATAGTCTCCGTTCAGCTCTCCGTCAGGGTGATATGGACTGAAGTCGACAACATTAAAGGCATCAGAAACCCTATAGTCCTTGGGCAACTCCAACCTTAAGCATTATCATTGATCTTTTGGAAGATTCTAAAAGGTCCTTAAGCTCTTGCAAATAATTTATTCTTCCTCTTGTTCGAGAACTGTTCTTTGCTAAGGTACAGCCAAACTAAGTCTCCTAGCTGGAATTGTTTAACCATCCTACCGTTGATCTTCTATCATATTCTTACAGCAACTTAGTCGATGTGTTGAGTAACTTCATCATATATGTGTTGGAGGGATTGTGCTTGAGCTCTTGCGCAAGTACAAGTATAGGGGTATAGTCGAAGAACAACTCAGGATTAAACCCATAGACCACTTCAAAGGATGTCTACTTAATGGTGTCATGCATTATGTGGTTATAAGCAAATTCGAACACTAGTAAGCAGACATCCCAATTAGCTAAGTTTTTTCCTACTACAGCTCGGAGCAATAATTTCAAAGTACGATTAACCACCTCCGTTTAGCTATCAATTTAAGGAAGACAGGAAGTACTAAATAGTAGTTTCGTCCCCATCCGACACTACAAAGTCCTCTAGAAATAGCTCAAGAACTTTGGATCCCTATCGAAAACTACACTTCTCGGCACACCGTATAACCAAACAATCTCCTATAAGAAACGAAAAGCATTAGCTAAACGTCGTTCGTTTTTTAGCAAGGTACGAAGTTTGCTATTTTACTGAACCAATCCATGATGACTATTATAGAATCTTTACCTTAAATAATTCATAGCAGTCTAAGGACAAAATCCATGCTTAATTCAATCCATGACTTCTTCGAAGCAGGTAAAGGTATTGCTTTCTCTTGCTCAGCTTGGCACTTAACTCTCTTGCACACGGTACACCTATCGACAACTCGGTACACATCTCTCTTCAGCCTCGACTAAAAGAATCAATCATTCAACAGTTCACAAGTCCTTCTTTCTCCAAAACATTTGGAGAGTCCTCTACTATGGGCTTCTTTGATCAACAACTCCCTCAAGGAACAAGTCGGTGTACATAGTTTTCCACCTCTAAAGAAGTAACCACCTCCACATGATATTCATCCACTGTCTTTCCATCAATGCATCACATGATTATGGGTCCAAAGTGTGGATCCCTAAAATACTGTTCTTTGATGCTTGCAAACCTAAATAGCCTAGTTTGCAATTCAATTAAAAGCGTACGTCTCCTTGAAAAAGTATCTGCAACTACGTTGCTCTTTACCTATTTGTATTTTATTACAAAATTGAATTCTTTAAGGAATTCAATCCATCTCGCCTATCACTTCGATAACTTGGTCTGATTTTAGAGGTACCTCAACGATTCATCATCAATATATATGACAAATTCTCTTAATAATAAATAGTGCTGCCATACTTGCAATGATCAGATTAGTGCCAAGAGCTCCTTGTCATATACAAAGTAATTCAACTATGGCCTTCTAAACTTCTCATTATTGAAGACAATTGGTTAATCTTCCTGCATTAGGACAACATCTATTGGATGCGTCACATTCTAGCTCAAATATTTTCTCGAAGTCAGGTAAAACCAATACCAAGATTAAGATCAACCTTTCTTTTACCTCAGTAAAGCTCCTCTCCTCCTTTTCTCTCTATCGGAAGTTAGTGTTCTTCTTCGTGAGCTCAGTAAAAGGCATAGCGAGGGTACTAAAATTCTTGATGGATCATCTATAAAATGAAGCCAGTGGATGGAAACTTCTCACATTGGCATAAGTAATAAGAGTCTGCCACTCTACAATTGCTTAGATCTTTTCGTTATCTACTTGTAAGCCTCCTCCACTAACTACGTAGCCGAAGAATACCACTTCCTCTTGGTAAAAGTAACATTTCTTAAGATTAGTCTCTCGGCACGGAGAATATCCAATACTTTTCAAAGATGCTTGCAGTGACTCAACATGTCAGCACTGTAGATCAACATGCCGTCAAAGTATACTACGACACATTTTCCAATCAGATGTCTTAATACGTGATTCATTAATCGCATGAAAATGCTCGAGGCATTCAATAAGCCGAATGATATGACCATCCACTTATAGAGTCCATATCGAGTTTTAAACACAATCTTCCATTCGTCTCCGGGCCTCATGCAAATTTGATGATAGCCAAACTTCAGGTCAATCTTACTAAAGACATTGGCTCTACTCAACTCATCCAACATGTCTTCTAACCTCAGGATTGGATACCTATATTTGATCGTGATATTGTTTACAACTCGGCTGTCGACATACATCTGCTATGTTCTATCCTTTTTCGGTACTAGTAGCATCGGTACAACATAAGGGTTGAGACTTTCTCAAACGTATCCTCTCTCCAGCAACTCATTAACTTGACGTTGTAGCTTAGAAGCCTATTCGGGATTCATCCAATAGGCTAGCTTATTCGACAGTGTAGCATCGAGTACTAAGTCAATGTAATGCAGTATGCCTCAAGTAAAAAGCAGCCCTTCAAGTAACTGTTTTGGGAACAAATTGGTATACTCATCAAGCAACTCTTTGATTTTCTAAAGTAATTCACCCCGCTCCTTCATTTCTAATAGGCACCTAACCAACAAAAGGGTCGGCTAGTTAGCATTAATGGCCTCTCAAAGCTCAGTTTTACTAAACAACAGAGCCTTCTTTGATCCCCAGGCAAGTTTTGTCTACAATTTATTAACTTCTCTTGGCGGCATCAAGTTCTTTGTGATCTTCCGGTCATCTTTCTCGAACATTTACGTGTTCTTGTAGTGGTCATTGATAACTCTCCTATCAAACAACCATGGTTTACCTAATAATACATAGGTAATACATTGCAGAGAATCTGGTCTAAGTAATTTCCAATAGTGATCGGCAGTAGTATTTACTAAGTGACATGTAGTGCTCCTTTCTCACTCAACCAGTACAATTTGTACTGCCTCAAATGTGCAACGATCGACAACTTCAGTATTAAAATAAGATCGGCTGATACCACATTAGTGCAACTTTCACTATCTACGATAAGAGCACAAATATAATCATTCACCTTACAAGAGATATGAAATAAATTTTCTCTTTACTGCTCCTCTCGTGAGAGTTCCATGTTCATAGTACATCGAACAACCATAAGTAACCAATCCAAGTCCTCAGCAAACACGTCCTCCTTAATTAGTTCTTTCTCGGTAGGGACCTCCTCTTCTTCAAATTCGTCATCTGTGCTATCTACTTCCAACTTCAGGCCGTCTCCCTTGATGACCATTGTCCTTCGATTCAGGCATGGAGTAGCCATATATCCGAATCCTTGAAACTTAAAGCACTTGATATGGCTCATCTTCCTATCAGACCCTTACCCCTTCTCATAAGTTCAGGTCGACAATTCATTGTCAAGTCGACCTCTCTTTTCAACTCGGACATCCATATTTCAACTCGGCTTGATACTCAATTGAGCTCGGTGACTTTCCTATCTAGGTTGGCTAATCGGGATCCTCGTTAGTACTTGACTCTTTCTTTGCCTTTTTACTTGCTAGGCTATTCTAATGGCTTCATCCATTGTAGTAAAGTGTTGGAGCTCCACAATATCTCAAATATCACCTCTCAATCCAGTAATGAATCTTAAGACTATTCGAGACAGTAGTTCCTTCACCTCGTAATGGATCATAAGCATTTGAAATTTTTAAACATACTTGTCAACAGTCTGGCCTCCTTATCTCAACTCCTGAAACCGAGTGAAAATATCTTAAAAATAAGTTTCCGGTACAAATCTATTTCTCAATATTCTCTTTATCTCATGCCAAGTATTAATCTCTCGATAGCCCTCTCATATCTTTATGGCCTGAAAATTCTTCCACCACATGGCGGTATATCCGGAAAACTCAACAATAGCAGTTCTCACCTTCTCATGATTCTCATATTAATAATAATCAAAGACACTCCACCTTCTCTTCCCATTCCAAATATTCGTCAGCATTCCCAAATCCATTAAAACTCGAAATCCGAAGTTTCACATGGTCAAATGCTCCAAAGCCTCCTACTCACTCTTCCTCAAAGTACTCTTCTTCTTCCCCATCTCCTATGTCTATCAAATCAATCATTCTCCTCACCCGTCCATCTATTCCTTCACTTCAAACTAATACAGGTAAGTTATGACCTCTAATAGGTTGGGCAACTTGTGGGGTATTTTGCGCAGTTTCAATGGGTCGACAAACCAATGTATAAATAGCTCAGATTAGATTTACTAAAAAGTTTGCCACCTCATCAAGTCTCTCGTTAATACTTCTCGGAGTTTCTTAAGACTATCGTCTACAATGAACAACTTCACTATTGTCATCTCCCATACCAACATTCATACTTGGGTTTGTCATTCTCTCAACAGATTCAAAGTTTATACAAACACTTTAAGAAATTAACAATTAACAACACGGCACTAAAATGAACACAGCAACTTACTCTGTTTCACACATATAAAACACAATATAACAAAACTTCAAAAACTAACTACAGCAAACAAAACCTTGGTTTTGATATCAAGATGGTGTGAACTGTAATCAAGAACAGACAAAACCAATCGTTAGATGAGTCTGAACTTGCAGAAAGCTCAAAAGAGAGTGATGGGGTATGTATGAAAATAAAAATGTGAACGAAAAAGTAAGCAAAGCCCACAAATAACTCCATAGGATATGACATACTAATAGAACTTTCGAAGACTTATGGTACAATCCTATATGACGTACAAATTGATCTAGTAAGGTTACTCACAACCTAGCCTTACTCAAGGGTTAGGATAAGAGTGATGTCGAGAGTAAACAAGCAATATTCACATAATGAAGAAAATACTCAAAAGTGTATTAAGGATAATCTGATTCTAATTCCTACAAGCATAAGGATATTTATACCAAATAAGTTAAGGCAACTTACCCAAAAGAGAAAAGATAAAAAAGGATATTTCTTAAAAAAGTGACGTACAAGATACAAAAGAGTAAAAATAAATATATAAAAAAAACAATCATTAGTACAACAGATTCTACACATAATATTGTACACGTAATGACCCTATAGTGATGATGCCATTGAAAGATGTGGATAAAAAAGTATGGACAACTAGCTAGTCCAAACAAAGATAACTTGATCAGTCTGGACTCTTTCTCTCGGTTTCTCGATAGGGATGTGGCCAAGTAAGTAATTGGCCAAGCATGTGTAAGAATGAAGATGGATTATTGTCTCGGCCTTCAGCTTCTTGGCATACAACATGCAAGAAATAAGCAATCACTCGACTTAATAGGTAGAATAGGTCGATAAGGAGATACTTGACCTCTGTATGAGTCGGCTAAAATAAGAGGATTCATCTTACTAGTCCCTCTAATTCTCGAGCTCAACTATGAGTTAGTGGTTCGATAGCTTGATTCCCATCACACAATGCTAAGGTTCATTTCTAGACTCAAATATGAGATTCATAATATAGTAGAAGTACAAAGGTTTTGTAATTTGGAAGAGGCAATTAAGGTAGCACAAAGGGTCGAAAAACAAAAGAGAAATGCTCTAAGCTAACCTGAGCCGACATTTTCTCGAACCCTTGTTTCTTGTCGACCTGTTCATGCCAAGTCGAAGAGAACCTCCTAAGACGAGGAGAGAAGTGACCGAGCTAATGATAACCCAGTAAGACAACAAGGTTGAACAAGCTAGTTAAGCCAAACTAAGGTTACACTGGCCTCGAGGACAAACTTCAAGACATAAGACCAGCAAGGTGAAGTGCTTTAAATGTTTGGGCTTCAAACACATGGTTACTAAGTGTCCGAATAGATGTGCCATGGTGCTCTAAGGAGATGTAGCAAATAGCATCGATGAGAGCAAACCTAAAGAGGAGAAGAATGTTAGGGAGGTTAAAGCCAAAGACGAAGAGGAGACATATGTCTACGTCAACTAGGAAGAGGTGATGACCATAGTATTGAGTTTCCTATCGAACTCCAAGGAAAACCAGAGAGATAATCTATTCCCCACAAAGTGTACTATCAAAGGATAACCTTGCACTATCATAGTGGATAGAGTAAGTTGTACTAACGTGGTCACATAGTCATTTATGCAAAGATTAGAACTACCAACCTTTAAGCACCTCCAACCTTACAAACTACATTGGTTTCATAATAAAGGTACTATACACATCACAAAGTAAGTAACTGTATCGTTCAATGTTAGGAAAGTGTATAAAGACAAAGTGGTGTATGATGTTGTCCCCATAGGAGCTTCATATCTATTGCTTGGAAGACCTTAATTATTCGACTGACATGTTACTCATGATGAATACAAGAACACGTATGCCTTTGTTAAGGATGGGAAGAGGAATGTATTGTAACTCATGATGCCAACCTAAGTGAATGAGACCCATAATTAGCTCACTCAAGCTAGTAAGAAGAAGGCCTTAATGATGAGTCGAAGAGAGCTCCAAGCCGCTAAGAGGGTCAAAGAGCATATGTTCCTATTGATTAGAAAATCATTGGAGATGAGAGACATTGAAAAAGTGCTTAATGAGATCCGAAGGTTAATAGATGAGTTTGTAGATTTGTTTCCTAAACAGTTACTTAAGGGAATACCCCTAATCCGAAGCATAGAGCATTATATTGATCTATAGCCAAGTGATGCCCTACCAAACCGACTTGCCTACAAAATGAACCCCGAACAGGCTGCCGAGTTGAAAAGACAAGTGGATAATCTTATAGAGAGAGGATATATGAGAAAGAGCATGAGTCCTTATGCTGTAGTAGCTCTACTTGTCTCAAAGAAGGATGATTCATGGCACATATACATTAACAACTAAACAATCAACCGAATTACTATCAAGTATAAATATACAATACCAAGACTCAATGACATGTTAGATGAGCTTGATGACGCTAAGATATTTTCGAAAATTGACTTATGAAGTAAATATCACCAAATTCGCTTAAGACTAGATGATGAATGGAAGATTACTTTTAAGACGAGACATGGTCTCTACGAATAGTTAGTTATGCCTTTTGAACTTACCAATGCGCCAAGCACATTTATGAGACTTATGAACCATGTGATGTGCCCTTTAATCGGACGATATATAATCGTGTACTTTGATAATATATTGTTGTACAATGCCCACTTAAACAACCATGCTCAACATCTCCTAACAGTTTTTGATATTTTACCAGCCGAAAAGTTATTTGAGAACCTTAAGAAGTGTACCTTCTATCAAGGTAAAGTGGTTTTTCTTGGGTATGTAGTATTAGGAGAAAAAATCCGAGTTGATGAGGAGAAGGTCCAAGTTGTCTTAGAGTAGCTGACGCCGAAAAATGTCACTGAAGTTTAAAGTTTTCATAACCTTACTTCTTTCTATATGCGATTTATTAAAAACTTTAGTACCATTGTCGTCCCCTTCACTAAGCTAACTAAGAAGAGTGACGGGTTTAAATGGAATGACTGGATTGAGTTGAGCTGAGCTAAGCTTCAAAGAGATCAAAGAGAAGTTCATCTCTACCCCTATCCTATCCACCCAATTTTGACAAGCCATTTAAGTTAGAGTATGATGTGTCAGGCATTAGAATTTGTGTTGTCCTAATGAAAGAACGACAGTCGATTGCTTACCATAGTAAGAAGCTTAATGGTGCTGCATTGAACTATCTTGTGTATAGAAAAGAGTTGTACTCTCTTTTTCAAGCTCTTACTGTCTAGCAACACTACTTACTGCCACAAGATTTTATTATTTACACTAACCATAAGTCATTAAAGCATCTTAGGAGTTAAAACAAACTTTCAAAGAGATAAGCTAAGTGACTAGAGTTTATAGAAGGGTTTTCATATGCAATCTAACAACAGAAAGGAAGCACTAACATGATCGCTGATGCTTTATCACATTGGCAAATCTTACTGACCACATTACAAACGAAATTATTGGGATTTTTACTTATCACTGGACAGTATGCTCATGACCCTCATTTTGGTCCTATTGAAAAATAATGTAAAGACAAAGTTATCGTTAGAGGTTATTATGCTCGAGATGGTTATTTGTTCAAAGATCAAAGGCTGTGAATACCAAGTTATTCTGCATTTGAGTTATTAGTTAAGGAAGCTCATGGTAGTGAATTATCTAGTTATTTTGAAGAGACCAAAATAGTCAATCTGTTGAAAGAAATTTTTACTAGCTTTGTTTAGCCAAGGATGTTCATAGGGTAGTCAGAAGTTGTGAAGTTTGCAAAAGGGCTAAAGGAAAGAGAGAACCCTATAGAAAGTATATGCCCCTACCCACATTAACCTTACCTTAGGCTAACCTCAGCATGAACTTTGCCTAGAGTTGTGTTGGACATCCAGGGGAAAAGATTTTATTTTTATTGTAGTAGACCACTTTAGTAAAATGACACACTTCATCCCATACTATCAAACTAACGATGCTTTATATATTGCTGATTTGTTCTTATAGGAAGTTGTTCGACTACATAGAGTACCGAAAACTATTGTTTCAAATCACGATACAAAATTCTTGAACTATTTTTTGAAAGACTCTTTAGAGAAGACTCAAGACTAAACTTGTGTTCAACTCTAGTAGCTACCCTCAAACTGATGGCTAAACTAAAGTGATGAACAAGATGCTAAGTAATTTATTCAGAGCTATCGTAGGAAAGAACTTAAAGGATTGGAATCTATGTCTACCCATTGTAGCATTCGCATACAACAAAACTGTCCATAGCATTACTAAAAAGACTCCATTGGAGGTAGTCTATGGCCTCAATCCTACTATTCTACTAGATCCAATCGATACCCTCGCAGCTATTGAAGAGAGTCAATCTAGAGTTAACTGAGCTCAAGAATTATAAGAGCTACATCAGTCTATAACAATGAAGATTGCCAAGTTTAACCAGAGATAACAAAAGATTGGTAGCTGACATTAACAAGCTATTTCTTTTAGTCTAAGAGACTTAGTGTGGATTCACCTTAGTCGAGAGTGATTTCCACACCTAAGACAAAGTAAGCTATCTCTACAAGCTGATGGTCCATTTAGGGTCCTAAAGAAGATCAATCACAACACCTACTAGATCGAGCTGCCCGAAAATTATAGTGTTTCCTCCGCTTTCAATGTGTCCAACCTGATTCCTCACCAATTAAAAGAAGAAGACCCCATAGATGCTTAAGTAAAACAAGACTTTGAGACTACTTCGAGTTTGAGGAAAAATCTTTTTGACCCCCAAGCAGATGATAGGAACCAACTCCCTGGATTGATTACGTGCAACCAAGTTAGAAGACTCTAGGGACTCATGTGGAGAATATTAACTCAAAACCCCATCCAAGACAAGAATTTCTATCCCGATCTCCATGTTTCGCTCTATTGCTGACCTGAATATCGAATTCTCACATGCACCAACATAGGTCTTAAAGCTATCGAGCAAATGACCTACTAAGCATACAAGTCGACCTATTGAGCAATTGCACCATGATACAGACAACATCTAAGCATACCAGCCTCAAATGACTATCTAAACCGATCTCTTGAGCCAATCACCAACACCCAACCCCAGTCCAAGCCAAATACTCTCTAGTGATTGATTGACTAAGCTTCGACTTAATCCATATCAAGTCGGTTCTAACTACGGATTCTCTTTTCTTCATTTTGTCCAAACTTTACTATATTTCAAGACACCAACCACCATGTGACACGTCTTCTGGCATAACATTCTAAAAGGATTCTTTACTTTTCCATACAAAATATTCTTTATCTTTGTTACCCTTTTCAGTATCATTTATGTATCCCAATTGTAAATTACCTTTTTATCTTTTCCATGTATGTTTGTAACCTTAGTAAGGTTAGTATATAAACCCCATTTGTTGTACGTAGACATCGCCTTTTGATGATTAAAATATACAAGTTTCCCTTCTATGCAACCTTAAAGCTCTCATTTATCCTTAACTCTTATCTATATCTTTTAGTAAGAAGCAGTGGCGAGTGACCCTATAGTTTGAATCGGTGAGTCATATCTAGTGGATTGTAAGCCAAATAAAATCGATTAGTGTATCATATCCAATTGATAACTATCTAGACTTTATTAGTTTTCTTTTATCCTCTTTTGATTCTTTTCATTATGGTGCTTCTTCGTGTGTTGAACCCTAAAAACACATCACCTAGCCTACTCTACCTACCCTTACCTACTAAGGTTCAATATATCTAGACACTTCTAGAACATTTCATGAAGTTAATCAAGCCTTGTCGTAGGTTTTACATGTAATGGATCTCTTTATATAATGTATAAAAGTGAAAAATGAGCCTGAAGAAACAACCTATGACATTCTCCCTTACCTAACCTGACAATATCACCATCGCCTTTCACTCCTTGGAGAAGTCCTCTACTAAATGTTCGAAGTAGGTACAATCTACAGCGTTCTCCCAGGTCACTTCACTTTGAGATAAACCATTCCATTTCATTAAGTACTCCAGGTAGGAAGCTTGGCCCAGACCTCTCATTAGGTACCCTTATAAGATCTTCTTTGCTTTTCTTTTGCTTTCTTACCTTGTATTTTGGATGAACTTCTTCTTACCGTGCAAGTGTCCACAAAAGCCTCTATATCATCTAACATCTTCAGCCAATGAGACTTATCCTCTACCTTGGCCAACTTTTTGTAAAGATATGGATGACTGGAGTTCTTAGGGTTATGATGCCTCTCAAGGGTATTCAGTCGAAGGTTCTTATGATCGGGCACATGTATTCTTCCTACTTTTCTGTTGTGCAGCCCATCTTCAATCTAGTACTTTTTTGTCTAGCATCCTTGCTCTAACATCAATTTAGCCTAAAGATCTTAGGCTATGCCTTCCTTGATCATCTTAAGCACTCCCCTAAGTTCAAGATCTCCTGTCTTTTGGGTTGAAGCATCCTCCTCCATCCTCAAGACTTCTTCCTTCTTCAATTCCACCTCTCCCTACGGTGGTTGCATTTTAGGCCCCTCCTTGTGTTAAGTATTCGCTTTAAGCACTCCTTGAACTTCTAGTTTTACTCCTTTTGAGCTATGGGCTATGGAATTCTTCTTTCTTAGTTCATTAGCATTTTGCATCGAACATAAAAGCTTTTGGGCTTAGCCAAGATTACAACTGACCCCCATCACATACTGCTGCCCCTCATCTATGATCATAACACAATTTGCTAATGGGGCAATTTGGGCACATACATGGGCAAAGATGTCCATGTTGTAGTCATCAAAGGGAATCACCTCTAACTTTACCTTTCCTCTCCACTAACCTAGTTGGAAGTCAACACCATAGGCCACACCCATTGTAGGGACTTCCTTTGAGTTCATAGTTTTCAACCTCCTTACCCCTTTAGATCTTGAGGCTTAGCTTGTTAGCCGCCTCTTGAGAAATAATTATATCAATTGCTTTTGTGTCCACTAAGGAATTCATCCTTTAGTAAGCCACAACTGCCTCCACATACATCAAGCTTCGAGCTTGCTTAGTGGGCTTACTCTATATTAAACCCAATTGCTTCAACACTCCAAGCTTGTGGTTTAGGTTAAGTCTCCTCTTCTTCCTCCAATACAACTAAGGCCACCAACTTATTCTGGGTAGGACAATCCCTTGACCTGTATGTCCCTCCACACATGAAGCACGATGGTTTCCTCCTAGAATATTCCTTCTCTTCCATCAGAAGCTTATCATTCTGGGTTAAGTTTTTATCCCACTTTCTCAAACTCATATCTCCTTCCTCCCGAGCTCTCCCACCTCTTCCATAGGTACCCTTCATTACCTCCCTCTACAATCTTTATGTCAACCTAAACTCTATGAGGCTCTTAGCAGTAGCCATTGCTTAGGCTAAAGTCTAAACTCCTCGTCCCTCTAACTCTTTTTAAGCCCACCTATGTATGCCACTACAAAAAGCAAACATAGCATCCCTATCACTCATGTCAAGAATCTCCAACAACAATTTTGAGAATTCCCGCACATACTCTCAAATGGATGCCTTATGCTTTAATCCTCTCAACTTGGCTCAAGCATCTCTGTAGTCATTACTAAGGTAAAACTAGGCTCGTGATTCCGTCTTGAAGTCTCATCATGTTTTAATTTCCCTAGCTCCCCACTTGGCTCCTTCAACCCGTCTTCTCTACCAAATGGTAGCCACATTATCAAGTAACATAAGAGTTACCCTTAATCTTGATGCATCGTCTAGGACACCAATTGTACCAAAGTACTATTCTAGGCTCCAAAAGATAATATCTTCCTAACATTGCAAGAGCCATTGAAGACCTTAGGCTTAGGCATATCCATCCTTGCCATAGCCCTACCATAATTTGATCCAAATCCAGCCTCAAAGCGTTGTTAGACCCAAGCCCTTAAATCTCCCAATTCCTTCCTCAAAGACTTCACCTTTTCTTCAAAGGCAGCATCCTTTCTTTGCAAATCACAAGTAGCTCGATCCAGGGCTGTCAACATCTCACTTGGAAGCTCCTTTTCTAGCTTCTCCAAGCCTTTCTCAATATCCTAAACTCGATCTAGTATATTGGTTGTGGCTAACTCCACATTAGCCACCTTTGCTTTAACTAAGGCTCTGTTTCCTAGGATTTTTCCTTCAATGGTGATTTCTTGATCCATCATTGGGGTCAAGGGACTTCCAGCATTCTCTAAAGAGACATCAAAAGCACCTGTTCTTGCTATGTCTCCTAGGACTTTGCTTTAATACCAAATGTCACGTGCTGAGTATTTATTAACTCTTACATGCGGCACTAAGATTATCTAGGCATAGGCTAAGTGAGCCTTCATCACTAAAACTCATAAAAACATACTTACTTAAAGAGAAAGAGAAGTACTTAAGTAAGAATATTGCTTATATTTTTGGATAATTTACAAATGAAGAGGTAGCCCCCCTATATACAAGAGGCTTACATCATTGGATGATCAAGATCTAATTAATATAACAACTATTATACAATCCACCCTCCCTACTCTACCTTCCCCTACCTATCAAGGTTCAATATATCTGAACACTTCTAGAACATTCCATGGAGCAAACTAAAATTTAGTCGTGGGTTTTACATACAATGGACCTCATTATATAATGTACAAAAGAGAAAAATGGGCTTAAGGAAACAGCCCATAACACTCGAATCCTTAACACTTAAAATACTTGATTTAACTAGTCTTCCTCCCTAATGCTTGACCTTCCTCAAACCTCTTTGTTTCCTCCTTGCCAATCGATTGGCTCTTCTACTCAAATATGACCTCAACCCATCTAATCAACTTAATATTGTATTAACCTCAATGACTACCTTATGAGGTCAACTGGTCAAGACAGGTTAGCTCAACTAAGGTCAGATCAGTCTACTCCTCCTTCAATTTTCCATGTACTAAGCAATTTTTATGGCTTAGTCGAGAGTGGTAAACTATTGAAGCTCAACTACATTTTGAATTTTATATCGCAACCCAGTAAGGAATCTAGATGCTATTCGAGTAGGTGGCTTACTAACCTTACATCAAATCATGAGCATTTAGAATTCTCAAACATAATCACTAATGGTTCAGCTTCCTTGTTTTAGCTCTTAAAGTTGAGTAAAGGTGTTCGATAAGTAAATGTCTGGCACAAACCTTACCTTTAGAGTCCTCTTCATCTCAAGCCAAGTACTAACTTCTCTATATCTTTCTCTCCTTCGCATGGCATAAAAGTTTCTCTACCCCATGGAAACATATCCTAAGAACTCGAGTGCAACCATCCTCACCTTATCTTGGTCTTCGTATTGATAATAGTTGATTATCATTTCAACCTTATCTTCCTAATCAAGGTACTAATCGCATCACTAATATCATTAAAGCTTGGAATTTGGAGTTTTACATGGTTACGAGTTTATGGTACATGAGCTCGTTCCTCTACCTCAAGGTGCTCCTCTTCATCCACTTCATCCAATTTTATCGTCCTTCGAACCTATCCACATACTCCTTTACCTTGATCTAGCCAAATAGGAAATTGTCTTCGAGGAGGTCAAGCATCTTAGACAGGATAACCAACTTCAAGAATAGCTTAGGAGAGTGTTGTAAATGATTTCCACTGGTCAAGAAGCTAAAATATGAATGGCTCATGTTAAAGCTGCTCTCATGTTGACCATCTCATCAAATCTCTCATTAGTACTTCTCCATATGGCCTAAGATTACCTACTTGGGGAGGGGAGGGGAGGGGAGGGGGGGGGGAGGGGGGAATAACACCGCTATCACTATCCCCAATACCAACATCCACACTCGAATTAGTCATTTCCCTTGGATTCAATCTTAATCAACTTCAAACAATGAAACAATCACTTACCCCTTACATTTACTACCAGACACAATACACACCAACACTAACAACCAACAACTACACTCCAACATAAAAACCCATCACAACAACGAACTCTTTAAACATAAACTTCTCGAGTACAGAAAACTCACTTAACACTTGCTCTATTTTCCAAAGTCAACACAAAGTGTAACAAAGTACCATATCAACAACAATCGCATAAATAACACAACTACCTACTTATACTTCTACTACTCAACAATTCAATGCTTCTCAACGCTTTTATGCACACACATGGCTAAACTCACAATTGAAATGTGCAGCCACAACAAAACTTATCACAAATACAACCATAGTGAACATACAACATAACGACTACTTCACATGAACTTCCACTCTAATAGCAAGATGATACATTGAACCCAAGGATAGATAAGGGTAGCATATTGAAGATAAATCCAAACTTATAGAAAGATCAAGAAAAGAATGAACATCAAAGGAAAATCAAGCAAGCCATAAACCACTCCAAGGATATGATGCATTAAGGAGTTCTAATGGACCAACTTCATCAGCTCAATATGGCACACAAGTAGCTCAAGTAGATTACATACCCCCTAGCCTTACTTAACAGTTAAGATAAGAAGAAAGAGAGAGAGAGAGAGAGAGAGAGCAACGAATGAGCTGATGTAATGAAAATTCCTATATATTCAATGAAGAAGATGATGTAACTTACATAAACATTAGTATTTATACCAACAAATCTAGGGCTGTTTAATATATATGGAAAGGATAAAAGGTACAAGTCCAAAATAAGTAAAGTATAAGGAATAAATAAGGGTACAAAAGGAATTAGGCCAAGAGAAGCTTCAGCATAGGAAATCTCCTTCACGTGCTTGGAGGGAAATGTGGCCAACATCAAAGAGAAGAAGACAAATTTGTACAATTATGAATATAGGATGCCAAGCTGATGCGTACTCTAGTCATGGTCAGCTTAGCTCTGGAAGGTCATTACTAGACAAGGGTTGAGGTGCAATCTTGTTAAAGGAGCTCAGATGCTCGACCAAATGGTGCTCAAGATCAGATGCCTAGTGCTCGAGGGCTGAGCTAATTATTGAGTTCACCAAGCAGTCTAATGAGTGCCCCTAGGTGCTAAGTTGTTGAGCTGCTAAGCTATCAGGAAGGTAATCCGAGGCATGTTTAAGTTAGCACTTTATGATCCTTAACAAAGAGTAGAGTATCGGCTCAATAAATGTAAGAGATCAAAAGTAAGCAAGAACTTGAACTCCTTAATGGTCGATCAGCAAGACAAAATTTTCCTAGTAAGGTACTTAAGTCATTAGGCTCAAGCTTGGGTTAGAGGTCCAATTGGTTGATTCATATTAAGCTTTCAGCTATGTTAGTCCCATCTAAAGCTAAGCAATCAAATTAAAGATTTTAGATTCAAATTCTAAACATTAGCACAAATACTACTCTACTTTAATAAATTGAATTGGGATATTCAACAACTTTAATGAATTCAATCATAAACTCGATAAATAGAAATCCAATTAATGTTAATATGGAGTTTTTAATAGGTTTAATTTTAAAGCAGTAAAGCTCTAGGTAAAAACTACTTTTTGCAAAATGAATAATTACCCAGGATTAACTAATTTACCCTTTCTAGATAAGAAATAAACTTAATTAATCCCTTCTAATTCCTAAATCTTAATTGAATTAAAGTGCATAACTCAACAAACCATAGTTATGGAATTAAAAACTCAACAAACCACCAATTTTTGTACAAGATCCATTAACTAATAATTTAGATATCCAATCCACAATCTCAATTAAGTACCAAAGAAATAGTAAGGATAACAATATCCAGAATAAGAATACATAGAGAGAAGAATGAAAACAACCTTTAAAGGGATTTCAAACCCTAATTCATGCTCAAATATTATTTCATATCACTTCAGATATTGAATTTCACAATGAAAATAAAATACTCTAAAAGTTCTTCTTCTTGTCTTCTAAACCCTAATTCTAATTGAATTGATGGAATAATAATGTCTCTCTCTTATTTACAAGGTATATATATATTACTCATGTATCTTTCTATGGATAACCTCAATTCTCGTGCAAAATACCAATACATGGTGTAGGGAATTATGCACATACAGCATGTATATTTTCCATGCAATACACAACCTCTAATCATGCTATACACGATGTATACCACACAAGAAAGACATAAGGCCTGGATAGATTTTTATACACGTCATGTAAGTGGAAATAAACTCAATACACTGCATATAGGGTTAGCAATTTGAGATTCGAATACAATAAACCTAAACACAACACGATATGATTCAATTTAAACAAATTAGTATATGAAAAATTTTAACACGAGACACATTTAAACACAATTAAATTCATGTCCAAGTTTTAATTAAGCTCCTAAATCTAGATAGAGGAAACGAGATACATTATATATTTTTCTGAATTTACATTTTTTAGAACAAATAATTTCTTTCTAAGTTAAAGAACTCAATTCAAGGTATAAAATATTTTTAACTATATATTTTTCTTACTACATTGTAGTTTAAAAGGCAAAAAATTATTAACACGTGTATATATTTTTTACTTTCTCCTTTGAAAATCCAACAAATAATGTAATAAATTTTGAAACGAACACTAATAGTAATATTACTATCGATTTAAGTCATTGTTCTACTTAATTTAATAATGTTATATAACTTAAATTTAGTAATGTTATATACTCTTTTTATTGCATCATAGTTTAAATGGACAAAAAGTTATGAATTCATGTGTAAATTCTATTACTATCTCTCTTGAAAATATAATAAACAATGTGATAAATTCGAAAATCAATACTGACAATAATATTAATATTTATTTAATTTAGTAATGTTACGTAACTTAGATTTTTGGATTTTTTATATTTAATAAGATTTTGTTTTACTAAAACTTTTATTTATATCATAATTTTATATTAAATATGAAAATACCATATCATTTGTTCTTATAAAATTTAAATATTATTATCCTTATTTTCCCTTCGTATCTATAAGTATTTTATAGATTTAATTATAACTTTGTAATCAATAAATAATATCAAACCTAAGATAAATAAGATACGATATAATAATACAAATTATCAGTCCTAATATAAACAGATCCAACTCAGATATGAGATACGCTAGATCACGGGTTAAGGTTTTTATACACAATTAATAAATAGATCATCTAATAGGTTTAGATTTTTCAGATATGAACCCATTTAAAAAAAAAAAAAAATCAGACACAACATGCAACATAACAACATGGATTGCCAACCCCAATGGTATGTATTCTCCTTTCATCAAAAATGCTTGGTGTATATTTACGTACATATTGTGTATTTCTAAGAACTCTTCAATTAGATCCAATTATCAAGCAATTCTCATCAATTGATTCATTTATCATGAAAACTTGATCTAAAAACTTAAAAATAAAATATAAACAAATTAAATACAAATAATCACTCAAAATACACTAAAATTTTATAAAAGTATTATAAATATAGTTATAAAATAGGTATAATTAGAATCAATCAAATCTCTTCAATTATTTCCAATTGGATTAACAGAAATAATGTAAGTGAAATAAAAAAGGTGCATTGATAGGGAAGAAATTCCTTCTTCAAGCATTTTTTTTTTTTAATTTTATTGAGAAGTCACAATTTAAAAGGTTCTTTCAATTTAAAAATAAAAAAGAAGACTTCATGTAATGAAAGTGAAATTACGCATGGTAATAAATTATGAAAGAAGAACATTGGTAAAAAAATATTAGTGAAAAGAGGATACATTGAAAATGGTACAAAGTAGTTATAAGCAAAAAGATACAAATTGAAAAAACTTTTCAAAATAAAATTTAAACAAAGGGAAAATATAAATAAATTATGAAAAATAGTAATTAATTGATCATCTTACTCGGTTTTCTAAAGTCTTCCCATATCGCTGTACCAAACCAAAAAAAAATGATAAAATGGACTCTAAATCAAACACCATGTAACACCAAAGTTCCTCTCTAAAGTGGCATGGCTTCACTATAATCTCACAAAGAGCTATTTACTTGAGGTTAAGTGGTTTTACGGTTTAAGGTGAGAGATAAGGGTAGAGTGAAAAAATAGAACAGAGAGAATGATGATAGAGAAAATAACAAAATGAAATTGTGTGATAGAGAAAGAAGAAAGGAGGCCTTTTTCTTGCCATTTTAAGATTACAACTTAGGGGAGGAAAATTCAACTTTAGTCAATCTCATCAGGAGGCTAATATTTACACTGCTAAACTATACATGATTTGATTTCTGTCTTTGTTTCTCTCTCCCTTCACTTTTATACTGTAACAGTATCAGTGTCACCATTTCCTTTACTCCATAAGGCTCCTGGTATACAATGCTTGAATGAAAAATGTCGAATTTGATCATCACTTTGTTTGGGAGAAAGTTGCTCGCAGTGATCTTTACATGCGAACAAACAATCAGATGGCAGTATTGGAGGGAGAGGGGAGCCATTCAGGAGGACTCTAACAGAAGTGGATGAGATACATAAAGGGATGAGCTTAATAATGGAAGTGGGAAAATTTAGTGTGTGCAATGTGTGGACTGTGAAATCCCATTCGATTTTATCAAATGCCTTCTTAATGTCTATTTTGAGCAACATGCGACATTTCCATCCTCTTTGTTTCCTTAGGATGTGTAAGATTTCTTGCAAAAGGAGAATATTATCAATGGCGGATCTTTTTCTTGATAAAGCTTGCTTGAGAAGGATGGATTATTGTATCCAATGTAGGACGAATCCTCTGACTAAGTACTTTTGCAAGAATCTTATAAAGCATGGTACAGAAAGGCTGGTATTGTGAAATTAAACTTGCTCCAATCTGCTTGGGGATTAAGACAAGTAGCGTTTCATTTAGTTCATTTGGTATCTCCCCTGTAGTGAAGGTGTCTTGGATTAATCTAATTATTAACTGTCCCAGTATTGGCCTACATTTCTTATAAAATTTTAAGTGAAGGCCATCGATGGCAAGTGTTTTTGATGATCGAATAGACTTGAGTGCTTGGAATATTTCAGTAGTTTAAGGAATTTACGCTAGTAAGGCAGCTTGCTCTTCTGTAAGTCCACCTCTTAGGTCAGAAGACAAGTTAAAACTTCGATGTGATAAGACTTTAGAGGTCATATACAGGTACAGAAGGGGGACATGATGTGATTCTGAAGGCCATTTGGACTGAAAATCCATTCATCAACCTGATTCTGTAAACACCAAATACGATTTTCAAGTGCCTAACTAAGACTAGATTTTGATAATATTTGGCGTTCCTTTCTCCATCCCTTAACCATTGTGTAGAGGATTTCATTTTCTAGAGATATTCCTCTAAGGATAGGATTCGAGAAAGCTCAGCATGGAAATGATTTTCTAAGTAGAGGAGCTGATGAGTTGGGTGCCTATTAATGTCAAATTCCACCGCTCTAAGTTTCTGTAGGATTTCCTTTTTCTTACTGCCTATCATTCCAAAGTGGTTCTTATTCCATTGGGGAGCTTCTCGCTTGAATAACTGCAAGGTTGAAAGGGCATTGTCATTACTTTCAAACCAAATTCATTGGACCAAATGAAAGAAGTTTGGGTCCAAGAGCCAAATTGGTTGAAATCGGAGAGGTCTCTCATGGGACCCTCCGTATGGTTGTACTTTGGTGCTTAGTCATAAGGGACCGTGATCGAAAGTTCTTTTGGACAGATGTTTGACAACACATTCGAGAAAAAGCCTTTTCCAAGCTAGATTAGCCTACACCCAACCCATTCAAGTTTGCACTAAGTGGGGTAGCTCTCGCCTATTAGACCAAGTAAATTGAGGTCCTACAAAACCTAGGTCAACACGGCCATAAGCTAACATACATGTCCTATAGGGTAGTGTTTGCGATAAATTGAAAGGAGCCCCACCCCATTTGTCTTCCTGGGCAATAATATCATCAAAATTGCCTATTAGCAAGCAAGGTTCATTACCTATTGTATTGTGAAAATTATACAGTTCTTGCCATAGAGTATTACGAATAACAGAATTTGGACTTGCGTAAATGGCTGTAAGGAACCAAGTGAGTTCAAAATTTCTAACCTGGACCATGACACGTATGTTTTGGATAGAGTGAGACATCACATTCACTTTGAGAGCCCCCTCATGCCACAGCAAGATGATGCCCCCCACAACCCCCGCTGTCCTTAGCTTCAGTTCAGCGGAAACCATCATACGAAAGTTGTAAAGCTAGTTCTACGGCTTCAGCAGCATCAAGTTTTGTTTCAGTCAGTATCAGCATATCCGACTGAAGTTCATGAACAATCTCTCTGATGGTGTCAATGCACCTTTATGAGTTCACTCTACGAACGTTCCAAGCAAGGATTTGAACAACACGCTCAGATATTGGCATGGTGTAGGTGTAAAGTTGAGTTACAGCCACTTGGTACCACTGCGTGTTCAACCCATCCACTTCTATCGTGTTCTTTGATGGTCGATATAGGCCCACTCAAAAGGCCATTGCTTTGTCTCTGTTGCAAAGTAGGAGCAGAACAGTCCTTCTCTCCATATAGTATATTGCTATGATCATTGCTGGCATTTGATACATGTGGGGTCTCAAAAAGAGCAGATGGATTGCCATGAAGATGGTTGCTTCCCACTATGATAGGATGTAGTCCGAGATCGAGAAGGGTAGTCGGAATTATCAGCTGGAGTTCCTTGATTGTGACAAGCCTTACTCCTGTTCTCGTCATTCTCGTGCATCCAAAAGGCTTCGTTACAAGCAATTGCGGTGCCTGGACTTATTCTATTGGAACTAGCAGGTTGTCCACTTCCGTAAGTTGATAGATCGTTGGTATCACTCTCATGTATTCTTGGCCAAGCGGGAAGTACATGACTCGTAGAGCCGATAGCAGCCACGGAAGATGAGAATTCTGGTGCAATACTCTAAGGTTGATGGTGATGAAAACTCTCTGATCCATGTTGGGATATCTTTTTGGTAAACTTTTTCGCTGTAGAGGACTTGTTTTCGTGAGTAAAAGAACGAGCTTCTAGGGAAATTAAGGGTGAGTTAAATAATCGGGGAAGGGTCCCTATAGAAGAAAGCGCCTGCAAATGACGTCGTCCATTCTCAGTTAGAGTGATGGGCAAGTGTGATTGAATTTGATTGACAAACGAAGTAGGCTTAGCAGGATCTGCTTGAGCATTGTTTGAGGAGTTAATGTGATTTTGTAATGCTTGTTGGGGAGTCCATAAAGCATTTGAGTTATTTGGGTTTTGGGTAAATGGGACATTTTTTGCATCATTAATTTGATGATTGCTTGGCAGTGTTTCATCGGGTATTCGGCCGAGTCACTTGGTTTGGTTTTTTAGGTTTTACTAGGATCCAATCTCTATAAGCGGTGCTCTGTTCAAGTTTGGCTTAGGGTTGTGGTTTTGTCAAAGAAGAAGGAGAGGGTTTAGGCTCAGTTACAACCCTTATTATTGTAATATCGTGTTGGTAGCCAGAAGCATTTAATGAGGACAGTCGGGTGATGGGGGACGATGATGAGCATGCGTCCCACACGTTAGCCTTTTGCTTAGAATTGTCATTTAGAGAGTAACTTTTGGGTGAATCTAACTCTATGTCAGCATCTACAGTTTTTGGAGTAGCATTGACTTTGACTTGGCTTTGAGGACAGAACTTGAGAGTGTGTCCGAGGTGACCACAATTGAAGCATAAACGATGGATTCCTTAATATTGCAAATGATATTTGATGCCATCCATGAGAATGGAATGTTTGAGAGGCTCCAAAAGGTTTATTTGGACACAAATTCTTGTGAAACGGCTTCGCTCTGCATTAACCGTATACGTGTCAAATCTAAGAACAAGACTAATGGCTTATCTGATTTTCTTGAGTGTTAACTATGCATAGTATTCTGGAGGAACCTCCGGAATTCGAATCCAAACTACTACTTGTGAGAAGAAGGAATGGGAAGCTTGAAAATTTGACTCTCATTGTCGCATTACCAAAAAAATGTTCGTTTAGTAACCGAGGGCTATTTTTTATAATTAATTTTAAGTCTTCTTGGTCATGGAAATTGACAGTGTAGTAGCCTCATCCATTACTTATAAGTTCAAAGGAATCTTTTAATTTCCATAACTTCGTTAATTTTGGGTACAAAATAGGATAGTCTAAGGATTTTCCAAACAATTTAATGATGAGAACGTGACGACCGCCATACTTGAAGAATTCATGTCTTTTGCATGCAGTCTCTTTGCTGAGCTCTCTTCAGAATCGATTTTACCTTCATCTTCCATTTCATCGAAGCTATCATTTAGAAAGAAATTATTTTCAAAACTATTTTGAAGTAGAGAGGCAGCCAGCTTTTCTTTATAGGACATTGGCCTAGATTCTCTATTTGTAGACTATAGGTGTGTAGGTATAAGTGCAAAGGTTACATACATGACACATGTCCTATTGCGTAAAACGTGACTAAAAAAATGACTTAATTATACATATTGGATAATTAGGAGAGAAAAATAAAAAAGAGGAGTAAGTAATTTAAATAAAGTTTTAATACTCATAGTGATAGATGGAAAAGCTAAAAAAAGCATCAAACTCCATAGCTAATGAAAAACAAAATAGTATTCTTGAAATATTCTAAGTGTTTGATCTTTCGAGAAAGGATTTTGATAAAGTAACGACATTTATTTCAAAATCTCTTATTGTCTAAATGAGGAAGGGAGGGGTATTTATTGGAGTTAGCCATTAATTTTATCCGTAGGATTGTGATATTGTTCAATGACCAAGATCAATCTCTTCCCTTAGCAAATCCTCTATGGGCTTGTTTGAATCTAGGTCTAGTAAAAGCCTTATTCGTAGTATGAGCTAATATTGAGAAATATCATATTGAACTAGTCAATTCAACAGCCCTTCCTTTAAATCCATTATGGCAAATCTCTTTTGATCATTTTATATATTTAGAATCAACTTTTTGAACCCCGTTACCTTAGTTTAAACAGTTAAATCTAATTAATTAAAGAGCTTAAAACCCAAACTTAAATATAGTCCTTTATATAAACTAACTATTAACCGAAGCAAAAATGTTATCCTAGAGAAGCATGCTAGCTGAAAGATTTGGATGCTAAGAATTTACGGCAAGGTCATGAGGGGCGGGGTGCAATTGTCTTGCAAGGCATTGAAGCAGCTACTTTAATCTAGGTAGTTGTCTATTAAATCATGTATTTCGTTCTCTTTTAGTCTTCATTTTTTCTTACTTAGACGGAAAGTCAGTTGCGCTGTTTGCAAGAAAGGAAAAGGAGAGCGAGTCATGTGGTAAGAGAATTCTCAAACATGCCAAGAGTCCTTTCCTTTGTAATGTCCTTATTATTAAGTTAAAGGATACCCTGATGGACCTTATTAAGCACAGAAAGAAAAAGGAAGTTTTAAATCCTTTTACATAATTATTTTTCATAATAAGTATGATTAATCTTCAAAAGTGAGATAAATTTTACATCTTTTATATATTTAAATCATTTTATGTATTCATAAATATAAATTTTGAGAAGAAAATTTCTGTGTGATTTTTGTTCATATCATAGGCCAAAGAGGGCCAATATATATACAATATAGACGCATTAACCAAACTTCTAAACATAGAAAACAAATATTCTAAATATACTCTTTACACAATTAACAGATATTTACAGATCCTAAAATATTCTAATACCTTCTAAACATAGAAAACAAATATTCTAAATATACTCTTTATACAATTGACAAATATTTACAGATCCTAAAATATTCTAATAACTTCTAAACATAGAAAACAAATATCATAAATATACTCTTTACATAATTGACAGATATTTACAGATCCTAAAATTTTCTAATACCCCCCCTCAAGTTAGTACGTGAAGATTGCAAACCCCCAACTTATGTAGAAGATACCCAAACTGCTGTGTCCCCAATGCCTTAGTAAAAATATCAGCGAGTTGCTTAAAGCTACGTACATAAGCAGTTTGAACATGTCCATGTTGAATCTCATCACAAATAAAATGACAATCAATTTCAATATGCTTTGTTCACTCATGAAACACGGGATTTGCACTAATGTGTAAAGCTGCTTGACTATCATAATACAACAACATAGGATGAGAGTGTACAACACCGAAAGACAGTAAAAGACCTTTTAACCATTTCAGTTCACACACAGTGGTAGCCATGGAACGATATTATGCTTTAGCAGAGGATCTTGACATTGTATGTTGCTTTTTAGTCTTTCAAGAAATGGGAGAAGTCCCTAACATAACAAAATATCCAGTAAGAGATCGTCAAGTTAAAAGACAACTCCCCCAATCAGAATCACAATAAGCATACAACCAAATATCACTATCAGCTCGTAAAAGTATTCCTTGTCCAAGACTACCCTTCCAATAACGAACCACGCGCAAAGCTGCTTCCCAATGAGCTTCCCTTGGTTGATGCACAAATTGTGCCAAAATATGAACACTATAGGACAACTCAGGTCGAGTAAGAGTCAAATAAATCAATCTTCCTACCAATCTTCGATACTTCTCTGAATCTACCAACAATGCATTTTCTGTTAAGGCTAAATGATGATTTTGTTCAATGGGAAAACCAGATGGTTTAGCACCCAATAATCCAACTTCACTGATAATATCCAAAGCATATTTGCGTTAGCAAAGAAAAATTCCTTCTTGATTTCGAGCCACCTCTACGCCTAATAAATACTTCAATGTTCCCAAATCTTTCATGTAGAAGCAGTGGCATAAATAATCTTTAAACTTCTGAATGGTAACTCCATTATTCCCTGCAATAACAAGATCATTGACATACACCAGTATACTCAAATGTATCTTATCTCGATTTAAAGTAAACAATGAATAATCAGATTGAGATTGAAGAAATCCATACCGCTTTAATGCAGTTGTCAATTTGGAAAACCAACATCAGGGGGCCTGTTATAACCCATAAAGTGATTTACGTAATCGACAAACTTTGCTAGGCTGTTGAGTAGAGAACCCAAGTGGCATCTTCATGTACACCTCTTCTTCTAAATCTCTATGCAAGAATGCATTATGAACATCCATTTGATGGAGTTCCCATCCCTTTATTGCTGCCACCGAAAAAAAAGTACATACAATAACCATTTTTGCAACAGGAGCGAAGGTCTCATTGTAGTCAATTCCTTCAATCTGATTATTGCCAAGAATCACCAATCGAGCTTTATAACGTTCAACCAAACCATCTAAGTTATATTTAATCTTGTAAACCCATTTACTGCTTATAGCTTGCTTTCCCTGTGGCAAATCTTCTACAGTCCATGTCCCATTAGCCTCAAGTGCCTCAATTTCTTTCATCATGGCTTCTTTCCATCGAATGTCTTTAATGGCCTGAATATAAGAAACAAGCTCCTTTTCGACTGTCATAACTATTAAGAAAGAACGATGTTATGGAGAAAATTTGTCACAATTTACATAATGTACTATAGGATAGGAGGTACCTGTAGATAGAATTAGATGGGAGGAACATGCAAAGGGACTTATTTGTTATGCAGTATATGTCACAAAATCTCGCAGTCGAGTAGAAGCTTCTTTTGTTCTATGACCCCGTCCAAGTTGTTCTGGAACTGATTTACCCCCCCCCCCCCCCCCCGGGGTCATTATTATCACTTTGAGTCACAGTCAAATTCTCAGGTACCTCACTTTCGTCTTCCTCATTCAATTCACCATTAAAAAGATTAGTGATATCGAAAGAAGCACCTTATACAAGATCTGGTTGCACACCTTCCTTATCAGCATATGGAAATTCAGATTCAGAGAACACAACATCTCTGGATACAAAATATTTTCCTGTATCAAGATCATAAACTTTCCACCCTTTTTTTCCAAAAGGATATCCTACAAATAAACAACGTTAACTCCTGCTAGCAAACTTGTCTTTTTCCCTATTTAAGTTCCGAGCATAACACAGGCACCCAAAAGTCCGAATGTGATTATAACTAGCAGGTTTACCAAATAATATCTTATAAGGAGTCTTTCCTCCTAATAACTTAGAAGGAGTCCGATTGATCAAATATACAGCCGTCAGAACACATTCTCCCTAAAATTTGATGGGAAGATTGGCCTGAAATCTTAAAGCTCTAGCCACATTTAAAATATGACGATGTTTCCTCTCAACACGTCCATTCTGTTGAGGTGTTCCTATATATGAGGTCTAATGTAAAATTCCATTTTCAGAAAAATAGTTATGCAAGCAAGCAAGCAAATTTAGTCCCATTATCACTTCTAACTATCTTCACATCTTTTTGAAATTGTCTTTTAGTCATGGCAAAGAAATTACGCATGATAAGTTCCACTTCTATTTTTTCAGTTAACAAATATATCCATACACCCCTAGAAAAATCATCAACAATGGTAAAGAAATACGAGGCCCCACAAGAAGCATTAACACAACAAGGTCCCCACAAATCACAATGAATTAATTCAAAAATTTCATTTGCTTTAGTGTCACTAGAAACAAAAACTTCTTTTGTTTGTTTAGCTCTCAAACAAATGTCACATGGTTTATTCTTTACTGAACTATTACTAAATTCAACTTGAGGAAGAGATTCCACAATTTTTGCAGACGGATGCCCCATCCTCCTATGCCATAATTCAAAAGAATCTACATAGCTTGTCTTGCATGCTTGGACTGATACTGTTGACTTCAAATAATAAAGTCTCTTGCACTGTTCACCCGCTCCAATCACCATCCTCGAGGTATGGTCCTGTATAACACAAATTTTATCAGTAAATTAGACATTACAATTAGAGCCATCAAGCAACTGCGACACAGATATCAAATTACAATTCAAATTTGGAATATAGAGAACATTGTCTAGTTTGATATGTTTTCCCAAGCAAACTAATCCCTCCTTCAATGCCATCACTTGCTCTCCATTAGGTAATCCAATTGAACATGCCACAATTTCTTTCAAATTTGTTAAACATTCTAAAGTATATGTCATATGTTGTGAAGCATCGGAATCAATAATCCAATTCAGATTATCCTTACCATTCATCTTCTCACTAGTATCCGATTTGCACGTGTTCAACAAATTAAGAAAGAATGACCATTGTTCTGCTATCAAGGTCCCAGAAGCTGTATTTTCTTCCGTTACTGCCATTGATGATGATGGCTACCCAATTACGTGAGCTATATTCACCTTTAGCGTATTACTTTGTCCACGCCCTGCACTTTGTCACCCTCGTCCACGTCCAGCCCCTTTGGGTCGGTCACCCCACCATTCCGGATATCCAATGAGCTGAAAACAAGTTTCAGAATCATGTCCCTCTCATTTGCAATATGAGTAAATGGCAGATTTGTCTTTCACTTCTGTTTTATACTTTCGCCCTCCTCTATTGGTCTGCACTGCAAAACTCACAACTTCTCCATGTTCCTCTTTCCCTCGTGAGATGTTTCTAACACGTTCTTCTTAGCACACCAACGAGTATGCCTTATTCAAGTTTGACAATGGTTCTGTGCTCAAAATATTGGAACGAACTGCTCCATATAATGCATCTTCCAACCCCATCAAAAACTGATGAAGCCTCTCTTCTTCTCGTTTCTTGTCAAGTTCAGCTGCAATATTACAATTGCGTCTTCCACAACGGCAGATGGGAATTTGCTCATAATTCGCAAGCTCTTCCCAAAGTTGTTTTAATTTCCCATAATAAGTCACAATCGACATACCTTTTTGTTTGCAGTTGGCAAGTTCTGCCTTGATCTGCTGAACACAAGGTCCATTAGCGATAAAGAATCGCTCTTTGATATCTTCCCATAAATCCTTTGCAATTTCCATATATGTTATGGTAGATCGCAATGTTGGCTCGATTGTGTTGAGCATCCATGAAACCAACATTGAATTCACAATCCACCAATCCTCTAATTCAGTGGAATCATCAGCAGGTTGATTAATCGTTCCATCAATAAATCCGAATTTCTTCTTGGCCCTCAACGACGTTCGCATCGCTCGAGCCCATTCATTATAATTGTCTCCTTTTAATTGCACCTGAGTAATTATATTATCAGGATTATCACTCGAAGTCAACAGGTAAGAGGAGGCTGGTTTCTTTCCCTCGCTAGTCATAGCATTTTTTTGTTTTTTTTTTAACCAATCTCTGATACCATATAAATTTTGAGAAGAAAATTTCTGTATGATTTTTGTTCATATCACAGGTCAAAGAGAGCCAATATATATATAACATAGACGCACTAACCAAGCTTTTAAATATAGAAAACAAATATTTTAAATATATTTTTTACACAATTGATAGATATTTACAGATCCTAAAATATTCTAATACTTTTTAAATATAGAAAACAAATATTCTAAATATACTTTTTACATAATTGATAGATATTTATAGATTTTAAAATATTTTAATAATAAAATATTAATTGAATTAACGGATTGCCGACTATGTTGACAGCTGAAACTTCTGTTGGATCTTTAGCCGGTTGGTCGTTATGGGAAAAGAATTTCGGTGATCAAATCTGAGAAGTTGGAGTGTCATAAATCGGCTCATCATGATTGTAGATATCAATAAAGGTGGATTTTAAAGCGTATCCGGGTATGGTCAATTTTTTTTTTGTAAACTACATAATACAACGTCCGGAATATAAACTTATTACCTCTTGCTACGAGACAAATACTTATACTATTAAAAGTCTTGACCAAATTAATTAAATTTATGAAATTGATAAGTTACAATTTACTTATGGCAAAAAAAAAAAAAAAGAAGAAAAAAAGGTTACCATTTACATCATACTGTTATTGCCAATAAAAATTTTGGAGTATCAAAGAAAAGACCTTTTTTTTTTTTAAAGAATGCAGACTAAAGAAAATAAATTTTGTATTAAAGTATATTGATACCATCAAAAACTTTTTTCTAAAATTTTTCTGCGTTTGCTATAATTAAAGGTTTTTTTCTTTTTTTTTTCCCTTTAGCCGGATGCTATAATTAAAGTTGAAAGTTATCAAATATTATTGCACCTATCTCAAAATGATGTAGTTAGCGGAAAGTTTTACTGGCAAACCATGACAGAAAATAATGGTCACAGTTAAAGGCCGGTAATAATGATTAACCATTGTGAAAAAATGACAATAATTAAATGGGGTTGATGATTTTTATATTTAAAAGCAGAAAATTAATTTTCTCATTTTACATTAATACTTTTTATAGTTGCTAACCATTACTGCAAGTGACATGCCATTAACATCACCATCATATTTATATTTTTCATAACGGAATTAATCTTGATTTCAAGTTCTCTGGTATTTGCTCTCACATGGTGAAACTATATTTTTATGAAAATAACAATATGGCTTTAAGCATGTGCTTACCAAAACATAATAAAAGAAATTTCCTAATTAAGAAAGAATACTAAAAAAATTAACGGCTAAAAATCTGTGTCAGTCAAGCATAAGCCTGTGGCACGCACATTCTAGATTCCACAAGAATTTTATATATTCGAGAATCCCTATAATTAGACCAGAAATAAACATGTCAACTAAGACGCATCAAGCTTTTGTCCATATCATACCCAGAAATTACAATGAGCACATGACGAGCTAGAATGGAGAATTTTAATATAACGAAAAGTTTATAAAATAAATTTAAATCATTTTGCATATTGACTTTTTTGTAAAAGGTATAATTAATCTTGAAAAGTAATTTTTATATATTTATAAGGCATTGATTGTGTTAAGTAATTGCCGACTATGTTGAGAGCTGAAACTTTTGTTGGGTTTTAGCAGATTTATGGTTTTAAGAACAGATTTTTTTTGGTGTTCCGAAATTTCGGTGTTCAAATCTTGTTAGTTGGAGTTTCATATATCAGCTCATGACGATTGTGGATATTATTAAAGGATGGCTAAATGGAATTGTTGGATTAAAGATTCAAATTATTGAATTAAGGGCTTCAGCAAGTCACAATTTACATGATATAGTTCACACAAATGAAAATTTTTATTGCCATGAAAATTCTTCTAGGAAAAAAGGGTATCAACCAAAGAAAGCAAATTATTTGCGGTTACCATTGTCTTTTAGCTGCAAGTAATAATACGAGATAAAGGGTTGTAATTGATGACTAATAATAGCAGTTAGCCATCAAATAAAAATACCAGTGAGAATAGGTATACACGATTTTTATATTAGAAGAGAAAATCATAATCCTCGTTTTCCATTCGTATTCTTTTTATGATTGCTAATTACCATCAAGAGTGGCTGGTTACCACTTGTTTTTCTACTATCACTTACCACTAAAAAATATTAGTATTTGCAACATTTTTAGAATACTATCATTATATTTGATGATAACAAAATTTTATTATAATAAATATAAGAAAAAATGTAAGATGGGAAATAAAAGAGAAGTTGAGTTTTTTTCCTTGAAAAGAGAAAAGGGAATAAGATTTTACCAAATTTAACTTAAGGCTTTCAATCTCAGTACTATTGAAATAACTAGTGTTAATAGTCGAATTTTATTCACTCGGCTATTGACATGCCAAGTAACTCCATTATCAACTAACGCCAAGTAACATAGATTCGTATCTGATTTGAATTTAAGGAAAGTAGCATAAACAGTTACCACTTGATACGGTTACATTACATAACTGCTCATTATTCATACATTTCAGGAATATACCTAATCGAGAGGCCTCCACATATCCAAATAATCATGCCATTAACTACTATTTCAGACACTCAACATTCACCTATAAATATATAAAAAAAAAAAAAAACACTATAAGAGATATTTGATAATTCACTATCACTTACTTATTCTCTTCCAATATTCCTTTACTGAATTAAGCATTAAAATGATCACACCAGACTGACCTTCGTACCTTGTAGCATCCTTTTTCTTTGTAGGATCAAAGTCTTAATCCAAAATCACCTAACAACATTTGGCACCGTCTGTTTTTTTTTTTTTTTTTTACCTATCCACATAGCAAGAACAAGATTAATTAAAAGTGCAAATGCTAATACTTGATCCCACTATCTTGAAGAAGGGAGTAAGCATAATGACAAACAACGTTTGGCTAAGCTAGAGTAACTTTGCCTCGATTTGACAAAAAAACACTAGGAATTAAGCAAAAAACATAAAGAGACCCTTAATCTCTTTCACATTAATGTTTACCCAAATCAAAACAAAGAGCACGGCTATCATAAGGCTGAGAACAACGACAACTCAATCTATTCATCTAAATTGCCGAAAAAGCAAGCCAAAGTTACAATGGCCCATGCGCTAAAGAAAAATGACAAGGGTAAGCAATTGCTGCAGGTGCACCATGCTGAACCTTCGCATGTTAACACTCCTATTGCAATGAGTAAACAATTTCAAATTAAGAAGAGCCCTTTCATCCCTAAGATTTTGGAGGAGGTTATACCACAGCACATCAAGTCGTCGCAATTTGAAACCTATGATTGGACGAGAGATCCAGAAGACCATTTAAAGTACTGCCACACTTTGACTAAGTTGTATGGTTTGAACGATACCGTGGCTTGCCAAGCTTCCCCCTCAACTTTGAGGAATGCAACAAGTATATGATTCAAACACCTAAAGTTGAATACCATTTCATGTTTCAAAGATCTGGTAGAAGTGTTCTTTCAATACTTCCTTACAAGCAAGCTTCCTGTTAAGGATTCTTCAATCTTCCTTAACATAATTAAGCAGAGATCAGATGAGTCTATTAGGGATTACCTAGTTAAGTTTATGGCTAAGATGGTCCAAATTGCAGAATTGGATACGAGTGTAGCTCTTAATACTGTCATTGACGGTGTTAAGCCCCACAGAGACTTTTTCAAGTCTTTTGCTAAAAAAAAGCCAAGAACTTTTGCCGAGTTCAAGGCCAAAGCCACATCTTACATCCGATAAAAGGACAATATAAAGGTTTAGCAAGAGGTCAATCAAAATAGAAGAGATAAGAAAAGCAACAAGAGGAGAAGTACGAAAGATCAACTCAGAATGGACAATGACCAATGTCCTAACTTCGAGAAAAAAAGGCTACGAATTCCAACATATTCAGTCCACACACCAATCAATTGTCTAATTTCTGACATATTGATAGAAATGCGTAGACAAAGAGGCATTTTGCAATGGCCATAAAGGATGAGAGGAAACCCATCAAGGTGAAATTCTAACAAATACTACAATTTCCATCGTGACAAAGATCATAACACTGACGAATGCATCCAACTTAAGAACACCATTAAGGATGCAATTCAGCAAGGGCAATACCGAGAATATTGAGCGACCATCTCAAAGGAGATGAGAAGACTATGAGAATGTTACTCGACCAACTATCGCCAGAAAAGATGCAAGAGACGGAAACACCAGTAGAGCACCTAGTGGAGCAATCAACACTATTGTCAACGGACCTTCTACTATAGGTCAATCAAGATCTTCAAGCTTGACTAACGCCATTAATTATGTTTGTAATATCCAAGGTAAGAAGGTCAAAATAGACAATACAATTTCTTTCACAGAAGAAGATTTTAAAAGCATTTAAAGGCCATATGATGATGCAATCATGATTAGTGTAAGAATTGCCAACTTCGAGGTTGAGAAAATTCTCATCGATACTGGAAGTTCGACAAACATTATTTTTCAACGCACTTTTGATCAGATAAGACCAAAGATCAAAGCACAACTAAGATCCTACAGTTATGATTTATATGCCTTCAACAATCAATCCGTCCAAGTAATTAGAGTAATCTCTCTACCAATTCAGATTGGAGATGATGAGCATGTCATGGAAGACAAAGTGGACTTCCTCATTGTCAAATGTTGGTCCCCATATAATATGACCATGGGAAAGCCGTGCCAACACTTATTCAACATCGTCCCTTCCACTACTCACCTCAAAGCCAAATTCCCCACTCATAAGAGAGTCAGTGTATGTAAAAGGGATCAACAGTTAGCAAGGTCTTTGTATATGAGGGTATTAAGGCGAGAAGAAGCTTTTTAGGTGGAAACTTGTCTAGAAGGAAAGTTAGTCAACATAGACAATGCCGAAAATGAAATGGAGGAAATTTCATTGGGAGGCGATCCTGAAAAGATGATTAAGATAGGGAAACCCTTGCCAGCAAACATCTATTGAAGTTTAATCGACTTCCTACAAGACAATGATGATGTATTTGCATGGTCCCCTTCGGATATGTCGGGTATCCCTAAAAACATCACGGTATGCAAGCTTTAGATCAATCTAAGCACAAAAGTGATCCAACAAAATAAGATGTATTTTGCCCTTAGGAAGCAAGTAGCCATAAAAGAAGAAGTCTAGAAATTCTTGAAGATAAGATGAATTCGAGAAGAGCCTTATTTGACTTAGTTAGCCAACTGTGTATTAGTCAAGAAGTCTAATGGCAAATGATGCATGTATATACATTTCATAGATCTTAACAAGGCTTATCCTAAGGATTGCTTTCCCTTACCGAGAATTGATCAAATGATTGATTCAACTACTAAGCATGCACTACTCTCTTTCATAGAAGCTTTTTCTGGCTACAACCAAATTAAAATAGACGAGGAAGACAAGTTCTACACATTAGCCGTCATTAATTTCGGAACATATTGTTATACAATGATGCCCTTCGGGCTAAAAAACGCTAGTACAACTTATCAATAGCTTATTACTATGATGTTTAAACTCCAAATACATCGAAATGTAGAAGTATATGTTGACGACATAACCATGAAAAGCACGACAGAGGATCAGCATCTTATTAATCTTGAGAAGACATACGTTACCTTGAGGAGATATAACATGAAGTTAAATCCGCAAAAGTATGTTTTTCGTATTACTTCGAGAAAGTTCCTAGGGTATATGGTCACTTGGCATGGTATTGAAGCTAATCCAAGAAAGATTGAGGCAATCAGAAATATGAAATCTCTTCATACTGTCAAAGAGGTTTAGGAGCTCATTGGGCAAATAGCTACCCTTAACAGATTCATGTCGAGAAGTGTGGACAGGTGTGCAAAAATCTTTAAAATTCTAAAGAACCCCAGAGATTTCAAATGGACGAATGATTGTGAAAAGGCATTCAATGAAGTTAAGGAATTTTTTGCGTTACCCACAATACTCTTGACACTTATCCTAGGAGAGAACTTATATACTTATCCGTCAGCTGCTAAGCGCTTTCTTTTACATTGGTCAAATTGATGGCAAGGAGCATCGACCAATTTACTACGTGAGTCATGTCTTGTAAGGAACAGAGCATCAATAGACGAAAATTGAAAAATTTATATTAACAATGGTTCTCTCGACAAGAAAGTTGAAACCATACTTTGAAGCTCACTAAATCATGGTCCTTACTTATCAACATTTGCAGCAAGCATTGCAACAACCAAATTCTTCGGGAAGGATGATAAAATATGCCTTGGAGTTGAGTGCATATGGTATACAATACAAACTTAGAACAACATTGAAAACTCAAGTGCTGGCAGATTTTCTGGTCGAGTTCACTGGTAAGGAAAATAGCATTGAAATTGCCAAGAAGCTCATATGTTATCTTTATGTCGATGGTTCTTCTACTAGAGAAGGAAGTGACGTGGGCCTTATTCTATAAGGAACCTACAATGTTAAGGTTAATTAGGCCTTGAAATTTGGATTTCTAGCCAACAATAACGAAGCAGAATACAAAGCCTTAATAGCCAAACTTAAACTAGCAAAGGAAGAGAAACTCAAAGTTTTCTTTGATTCACAACTAATGGTGAATCAAGTCAAAGGAAGTTATGCGTTGAGGGAAGAAAAAATGAGCAAGTACTTATTGATAGTACGAACGCTTACAGAAGAATTTAAGTCCTTTTCAATTCATAAAATACCAAAGAGTAAGAATATTGTCGTTGATAAGTTATCCAAGTTGGCTAGTATGGCATTTCCTAATCTGAGTGACAAACTCTTTATCGAGTTTCTTCCACACAAGAGTTTGTCCATTATCTTATAGAGCTATGGATTAGCTCTTTGCATGAGATAGAAGTCCTGGATGGATCCCCTTGTAGATTATTTAAAGGATGGTGTCCTTCTTGATGACAGGAAAGAGGCTTAAAGATTGGTTTATCAAGCTACAAATTACACACGGATAGATGATTAACTATACAAACATGGTATATCTCAACCTTATCTTCAATGCCTTCCTCCAAGAGATGCTCAACGGGTGTTATCTAAACTATACGGCGATGTATGCAGCAACTACATGAAAATACAAATATTGTATATCCGTGCACTGTGACTCGGCTATTATTGACTGACAATGAAAGATGACATGAGAACAGCTATTCGGCATTGCCTACAATGCCAAAAGCATAAAGCGTAGAGTCATGCACCTTCTACCGAATTATGCTACTTGTATAGTCCCTAGCCCTTTACTCAATGGGAGTTAAACATACTTGGATCATTTCTGAAGTCTACAACTCAACGACAATTTGTCATTGTTGCTGTGGATTATTTCACAAAATAGGAAGAGACCAATGCAATGGCAAGGATCACCAAATAGAAAGTTAAGGCATTTATTCTTAACTTCATAATATCAAGGTTCAGAGTCTCATTTATGATAATTATGGACAATAGACCACAATTTGACAATAACAAATTTCAAGCATTTTTTAGAAATACCACATTCGCTCAAATTACACATTTGTAGCTCACCCTCAAACTAATGGGCAAGTGGAAGCTATTAACAAGATCATCTTACACGGCTTGAGGAGGAAGGTTAATCAAGCCAAAGGAAAATGGGTTGACAAATTGCCGAATGTTTTATAGTGATATCGGATTACCTATAGAATCGCAATGGGGGAAATGCCCTTCAGATCAATATATGGTACGGAACCAGTTTTGCTAATCGAATTAGACCTACCAAATATACGCATGCAAAACTTCAATGTGATGACTAATCAAGTCGGCTTAACGACAAATTTGGATAATATTGAGGAAATTAGAGATGTCGCAAATGTGAAAGTTGCAGCATATCAACATAAGGCAGCCAGGTATTATAATCAGAAGGTAAAGCATAAGGTTTTTCAGCTTGGAGATTTGGTTCACCAAAAACTAGGCGCAACTAGCGTGTGAGAGAAGCAAGGGAAGCTTAACTCGAATTGAGAGGATCCTGTTAGAGTTTGAGAAGTCGTTGGCGAAGAGGCCTATCAACTAAAAAGGTTAAATAGATCTGTCATCCCTTGTACATGGAATGCTAAGAATTTGAAACTTTATTTTAATTAATTCCTTTAACATTATGAAGCATTTCCATTTGTTTTGTACAGCAATGGCCTAGTCATTTCAGAAGACAATTATGTTCAAAGTTAACTTTGATTTGTTTCTCTACTTGATTTTTTTATGATTGACAAATTATTAATAAGTTCAAACTATACGGTAAATGAAATAGTACTAAAGTTCAAACCTTTCGCAATCAACGAACTTTATAAATTAGTCGAAAAGCCAAATAACAAACTTTACAACAAGTTTAAATAAGACGACTAGCTCATGTCTCAAATGACTAACAAATAATGTCTCAAGAAAGACAACCAAATATCACATTTAAAATAAAACATGTCGACAAAATATCGCATGTGAAATAAAACATACCGAAAAAATAAGGCGTGTAAAATAAAATATACCAAGAAAATACAACATGTGAAATAAAATATGCTAGGAAACTATAAAGCTCGTGAAATAAAACATGCTAAAATTACCAAATTATGCATGAAGAAATGTGCATAAGATTAATAATAAAAACAATGGTAAATTTTCGACCACTCGACCAATGCTATCCATATAAAAGATAAACTAATTACAAGGGAAACAATCTTATGATTTATTCTTGGGTTAAGCAGAGACATTCTATCGATTAGAAGTTGGAGTCATATTAGAGCATATTTCCTTTTCAGTACTTGGGGTTTTGGAACAGGTGGATTTCTCTTTGCGCTCATAGAGGATTTCCTTGGACAAACGATCCTTGTTATCTCCAGGATCCTCAACACGAGCCTCGTTATCACTTTGCATATTAATCTCGACACTTGGATCTTCATCGACTTCTTTGTCATAGTGTTGACTTCATCATTAACGTCGGCAAAGTCCAAGCACGAGAGATCATAGTCAGGGTAAAACTTGAGAATTTCTTCTCTTACCACTTGAACTTCCTCAAACAACTTTTTTTTCAATAATCTCTCGTACTACTGACTTGCTCTCACGATTTCAAGTACCTCTTCAACAGAAGGCCCTTTGCTCGCTGCCTCCTCTAATTCAGCAATATGACTTTGTAGTCTAGAGTTATTAGTCTCTAGTTCCTTTATTTACATCATAAGCCTATCTTCCTCGTTGGTCATTGAGTTTAGTGTTCAGCCTAAACCCCAGTTGGTGTACACCGTAACTAATAACAAACAAAGCCGGTTGCTGAATGAGTCCAAACTTGCCAAAAGCTTGAAAAAGGAAGTGATAGGGAATATGCGAAAGGACATATATGAATGAAAAGTAAGTAAAAACCTACAAACAACCCCAATGAATATGACACACTAATGGAACTTCCGAGGACTTACTGTACAATTTGATATGATGCACGAATCGGTCCAGTAAGATTACTTACCACCTAGCCTTACTCAAGAGTTAAGATAAGAGTGATGCCGAGAGTAAACAGATAATGTTTACACAAGGAAGAAAAAATACTCAAGTATATTGATAATAATCAATCTACTATTTACTGGTACAAGTACAAGGGTTATTTATATCCAAAAATTTAAGGCAACATGGTTAAAAGGGAAAAAACAAAAAGGGCATTTCTTAAGGAAATAATATACAAGATACAAAAGGGTAAAAATGAATATTCAAGGAAAACAATCATTGGTTTAACGGATTCTACACATGATTTTGTATACGTAGCAATGTTGTATTGGTGATGTTATTAGAAGATGCACACAAAAAGTATGGTCAGCTTGCTTGTCCTAGCAATCAATCTATAGTCTCTCTCTCTCGTCTTCTCGACAAAGGAGATGCCGAGTAATTGGTCGACTCAAGTGTGAGTAAGTAATCTACAACTCGACATACTATAAAGAGATAGGCAATCATTCGGTTCAACATAAAGAGTGACTCGGTAAAGAAGTACTCGGCCTCAACTAGAGTTAGCCTCCTTACTAGAATTGTTTAGCCGTCTTATCCTTAGCCTTCACTTGCATTCTTATAGCAACTTGGTTGATGTGACAAGTGATTTTGTCATAGATGTATTTAAGGGATTGTGCCCTAGCTCTCGCATCAAGGTCCTCTTACACAAGCACAGGTACAAGGGTATAATCGAAGGATAACTTAGGATTAAAACCATAAATCACTTCAAAGGGAGTTTGCTTAGTGGTATTATGCATTGTTCGGTTATAAGCAAATTTGACTACTAGCAAGCAAATGTCCCAATTAGCTAAGTTCTTACCTACTGCAACTCGAAGCAATGATCTCAAAGTGCGATTAACCACCTCTATTTGGCTGTTAGTTTGGGAGTGATAGGAAGTACTAAATAGTAGTTTAGTCCCTAACCGACGCCATAAGGTCCTCTAGAAATGGCTCAAGAACTTCAGGTCCCTATCAGAGACTGCACTTTTCGTTATGCTTTGTAACTACACAATCTCCTGCAAGAAAAGAGCAACAATAGCTGAAGTATCGTTAGTTTTAGTGCAGGCACAAAGTATGCCATCTTGCTAAATCTATCCACAACAACCTTTACAAATATTTGCCTCGAGTAGTTCGCGGTAGTCTAAGAACAAAATCCAAGCTCAATTCGGTCCATAGCTTTGTTGGAACAGGTAGTGGCATTGTTTTTCCTTTCTCGACTCGACACTTAGCCCTTTTGCATACGATACAGCTTTCAACAACTTAGTGCACATCTTGCCCCATTCTCGGCCAAAAGAACAGACCACTTAGCAACTCATACGTTCTTTTCTCCCTAAAATATCTGGACAGTCTTCCATTGTGAGCTTCCTTGATCAGTAGTTTCCATAGTGAATAAGTCGGCATGCATAATTTTCCACCTGGAAACAAATAGCCATCTTCCACATAATACTCGTCAACTATTCTTTCATCAACACATCACGCAAATACGGGTCCAAAGTGTGGATCTCCAGAGTATTGCTCTTTGATACTTGCAAACCCAAATAATTCGATCTGTAGTTCACTTAGGAGTACGTGTCTTCTCGAAAAAGCATCTATAACTACATTGCTCTTTCCTTGTTTCTATTTTATTACAAAATCGAATCTTTTAAGGAATTTAACCCATCTCGCTTACCACTTCGATAACTTAGTCTGACTTCAAAGGTGCCTCAGCGACTCATGGTCAATATATATGACAAATTCTCTCTACAATTAATAGTACTGCCATACTTGCAATGCTCGGATCAGCGCTAAGAGTTTTTTATCATACACAAAGTAATTTAACTAAGGTCCTTTAAGCTTCTCACTGTAAAAGGCAATTGGTCAACCTTCCTTCATTAGGATAGTACATGTTCCAATGCCTGACATGTCGCATTCCAGCTTAAATATCTTCTTAAAGTTAAGTAAAACTAACACCGAGGTGGAGATCAATCTATCCTTTATCTCGACAAAGCTCCTCTCCTCCTTTTCTCCCCATCAGAAGTCAGTGTTTTTCTTCGTTAGCTCGATAATATTGAAATTCTTGATGAATCGTCTATAGAATGAAGCCAACCTATGGAAACTTCTTACGTCAACACAAGTAATAGGAGTCAGTCACTCGACGATTGCTTGAATCTTCTCGTCATCCACTCGTAAGCCTCCTCCACCTACTATATAGCCCAAGAATACTACTTCCTCCTAGAAAAAGAAACATTTCTTTAAGTTGCCAAATAATCTCTTGGTAAGAAGGATATTCAATACGGCTTAGTGATGCTTACAGTAATTTGGCATGTCAACACTATAGACTAAGATGTCGTCAAAGTACACCACGAAATACTTTCCTATTAGATGTCTCAGCACATGGTTCATCAACCTCATGAAAGTGTTCAGGGCATTCGACAAGCCAAACAACATGACCATCTACTCATAAAGTCCATGTCGAGTTTTGAATGCAATTTTCCACTTATCTCCCTACCTTATGCAAATGTGATGGTAGCCAGATTTCAAATCAATCTTGCTGAAGATCTTGTCTCTATTCAGTTCATCCAGTATGTCCTCCAATTTAGGAATGGGATACGTGTATTTAATTGTGATCTTGTTCACAACTCAGCTATCTACATACATCCACCAGGTTCTATCCTTTTTCGGCATTAGAAGCGCCAGCACAACACAAGAGCTAAGACTTTCTTTAACATATCCTCTCTCTAATAACTCACTAACTTGACGCTGAAGCTTAAAAGCTTATTCGAGACTCATTCGATAGGTAAGCTTTTTCGGTAGTACGGCACTGGATATTAAGTCAATTTAGTGTTCTATACCTCAAATTGAGGGTAACCCATCTGTTAACTATTCTAAGAACAGGTCGGCATATTCATCCAGCAACTCTTTTATTTTCTAGGGTAGTCCACCCCACTCCTTCATCTCTAATAGCTACTTGACCAACATGAAGGTTAGCATATCAATCTTAAGGGTCTCTTAGAGCTCAACTTTACTCATCACCGGAGCTTTCTTCGATCCATGAGTAAGTTTAGCCTACAATTTGTTAACTTCACTTGGTGGCATTAGGCTCAATGTGATCTTCCTGCTATCATTCTCGAATGTATACGTGTTCCAATATCCACCATGGATAACTCTCCTGTCTAACAACCATGATCTACCTAGTAACATGTGGGAAGCATACATGAGTAGTATGTCACAAAGAATCTAGTGAGAGTAATTTCCAATAATGATCGACAATAGTACTTCCCGAATGACATATAGTGCTCCTTTCTCACTCAATCAAATGCAAATTGTACAACCTAGGATATGTAATAGTCGGCAACATCAATTTTGTAATAAGGACAACCAATGCTACATTGGTGCAACTACCACTATCTACAATGAGAGCACACACCTGATTATTTACCTTACAAGTGGTATGAAATAAATTCTCTCTCTGCTCCTCCTTGCGTGAGGGTTCTATGTTCATTGTACGTCGAACTACTATGATCAATTGGTTTAAGTCCTTGGCAAATATATCTTCTTCAATCAACTATTTCTTAGCATCTCCTGTCTCGACAGGTATCTTGTTCTCCTCAAGTTCCTTGTCAGTACTCTCTACCTCCAACTTTGTGACATCTCCCTTAATTACTATAGTTCTTCGATTCGAGCAGTAAACAGCTATATGTCCGAACCCTTAGCACTTAAAGCACTTGATTCGACTTATCTTCCTACCAAACCCTTGCCCCTTCTCATAAGTTCGAGTCGACCTTTCTGTTGGCCTCGACATCTGCCTTTCAGGTTAGTTTGGTACTTAACTGAGCTTGATGACTTCCCTATTCGAGTCACTAGTTAGCATTCAAGCAAGTACTCAACTTCTTCTCTGTCTCTCCACTCTTTAAGTTATTTGAATGGCTTCATCCATTGTTGTGAATCATTGAAGTTCTACAACGTCCCGAATATCACCTCTCAACCACATGTTGAATCTAGAGCTTGTTTGCATTTACGGGTTCCTCCACTTTACATCAAATTATGACCATTTGGAATTCTTGAACATATTCATCAACTATTTGGCTTCCTTAGCTCAGCTCCAAAGCTGAGTGAAAGTATCTTACAAGTAAGTTTCTGGTACAAATTTATTTCTTAGTATTCTTTTCATTTCAAGTTAAGTATTAATCTCTCGGTAACCCTCTCACCTCCTCATAGCTTGGAAATTCTTCCACCATATAGCGACATATCTAGAGAACTCAATAGTAGTAATTCTTACCTTCTCATAATTCTTGTATTGGTAATAATTGAAAACACGCTCCACTTTCTCTTCCCATTCTAAATATTCATTGACATTCCCAAATCCATTGCATCTCAAAAGGTCAGATGCTCTAGGAACTTGAGCTCGCTCTTCTTTAAAATACTCTTCATCATCCTCTTCATCTAGTTCCCTCAAGTCTATCCTTCGTCTTACTCTCAAACTGGTCGAGCTAGGTTCTGACCTCTAACATATTGAGCGACTTGTAGGGTATTCTACGTGGCTTCAATCGGTCGGTAAGCTAACGTACGAACAGCTCGGGTCAAATCTACCAAGAGGTTAGTCACCTCACCTAGTCTCTCATCAGTGCTCCTAAGGTTTCCTTAAGACTGTTGTCCATGGTGGACAACTCCACTATTGTAATCTTTAGCACCAATGTTTACACTTGGATTAGTCATTTTCTCCCCAGATTCAAAGCCAAAACTCCTTAAGTAAGTGATATAGCAAACACTTCCACAAACTAGAATAATAACAGTTAACAAGCACAACAATCAAACGGACATAGTGATTTGCTCTGTTTCACAAACGCACAACAGAGTATAAACAAAAATTCAAACACAAACCATAACTCAAACAAAACATTCGATCTGATACCAAGATGGTGCGGACCATAGCTAAAAATAGATAAGGTCGATCTCTAAATGGGTCCAAGCTTACCAAAAGCTTGAAAAGGAAGTGATGGAGAATGTGCAAAAGAACAAATACAAATGAAAAGTAAGCAAAAACACACAAACAGCCTTAATGAATATGACATATGATATTCGGCAAGTGCACCTATCAATTTTAATAAAGTGGATATGAGTCTGAGTTGATCCCTCAGAGATTTTAAATACTAATATTAACCTTAACTCTATTATCTAACTGGAAAATTGTAATGGTTTGAATGAATTAAAAATACCGAAATTAACAAACTAGACTAATTATGAGACTTAATTAAGCAATTTAGAAAGCAATAAAACTAAGAATGACTTCAAGTATGCAATAATGTATTTAGGAATTATTTCCCTTAGTGTTTAATATGTAACCGCTTAAAATATATTCAATTCGGTTTCTATTATTCTTGACAAGAGGGATTCACAATTAAAGCTAATACCTTTCTCAAGCATATTAACCCTAATCCTAAATTATTTACCGGAATCTCTTCACTTAGTAATATAACTTATAATTGCATTAATGTATAATGAATTCCCACATAAATAATTAACTTTCCGGAAGAAACATGTATCTTATCTCTAAGTATACATATAATTCTCTCCAATTATGCTAAGATCTAATTACACATGCAATTTCTCAATCATCGTGCATAATATCATATATTGATACTCTAGAATTATCAATCAATAATTAAATAACATAATTGAATCAAGAAAAGATAGAAACTTTATTGAAAATTATAATTCAATCCAAGAGTCACATGAAACCCTAGGTTCCATAATTCTAAATACACGAATTCTAAGCTGTCATAATGAATTTAAAAACGAGTTCCATCAAAAACATAAAATAAAACATGAAAAACCCCTTTGATTGATGAACAATCTCTCCAATCTTGAAGTTGGTGTTGCTCTCGTCTTTTTCTTCTCTTTCTCCTTAAGTTTCTTCTCTTCTGTCGTGTCTCTTTCGTCTTCTCTAATGTCTCCCTTCTCCTTAAACCCTCATATTTCCTTTTATATATATATTACAAGGATTCTGTTTTCATCACCAGACACGACCTAGGATATGGCTGTGTCCCCAGGTCATGTAACTTTCTGTACCTGGCAAATTTTTCTGGATGGACACAGCCTAGGGACATGGCCATGTCCCAGACTGTGTAACTTCAAAATTTCATAACTTCTTCATTTGAACTCCAATTTGAGTGAAACTCGATTCCTATTCTTTGTTTTTGATCCTAGAACACGTTCAAACCTTGAAATCAAAATTTTATTCAATTAAGTATCAATTTCTTTAAAGAAAACCAAAAATGTAAGGGAAATACTATAAAATCACCATGTGAAATATGTTTAAAATAAGAGTTATCAACGTACCAATGGAATTTCTAAAGACTTACAATACAATTCAATATGACATACGAATCGATGAGATGAGATTACTCACCACCTAACCTTGCTCAAAGGTTAGGATAAGAGTAATGTCAAAAGTAAATAAGCAGTGTTTACGCAAGGAAAAAAAAATACTCAACTGTATTAATGATAATCAATCTGCTATTTACAACTACAGGTACAAAGGGTATTTATACTCAAAAATTTACAGCAATATGCCTAAAAGAGAAAAGATAAAAAGGGCATTTCCTAAGAAAGTAATATATAAGATACAAAAAGGTAAAAATAAATATTTAAGGAACACAATCATTGGTTTAACAGATTCTACACATAATTCGTCATATTGGTGATGTCGTTAGAAGATACACACAAAAAGTACAGTCGGCTTACTTGTCCGAGTAGGGGCAGCTTAGTCAGTCCGGAGTCTCTTTATCTCGTCTTCTTAGTAAGGGAAATGCTGAGTCATTGGTTGGCTCAAGTACAAGTGAGTAATCTATAACTCAACGTACTACAAACAAATGGGTAATCATTCTGCTCAACATAAAGAGTGACTTAGTTAAGAAGTACCTGGCCTCAGCAATAGTCGGCTGGAGTAAGAGAATTCGCATTGCTAAGCCTTCCAGTCCTTGAGCTCAACTGCGAGTCAAAAGCCTAGTAACCTGATTCCTATCACTAACACTCTTTCTTCTTTTTATGTGACTCCTCCTAAGGCTTGAGAGTTCATTGGTAGCCAAAGAGTTGCCAATTTTTTAGCAAGAAGTTCACCTTGATACTATTTTGCCTCCATCTCAACCCTTATTCTCGTGTTCTCAATGGCCATAATTTGAGCCTTTTAGGAGTTGTATGCATCCTTAATTTTCTACAACAAGTCGATATGGAATGATGAATTCTCTAAACCACCTGGAAGAATGCATAAAAAATTATTATTATTATTACCTTTTTCATTTCTTTATCGGCTTCATCTAAAGGCGTTAAAACATGGCTGTTGATCTGTAAATAAACAGGAGTGTTAGCAATCAAACACTCCTAACAATTAAAAGGATTCAATTGATACTTACATCGTATAGTTTGCCTGCAATGTGCATTTTACTGCAACTGCCGACCCTATCGACATTTTTCTTTGCGATCTATTTATCCTTGCAAAGGATAATACTTTCTATCAAGGCCAAGGATTTTATTCTGTTGCCCAAGGCCAAATTAATATGTAGGATGTTGTAGCTCTAGCACGGAACTAAATACTCACCAATTCTGTATTAGGGATGAATTCGGTACTATTGATGCCAAGAGCTTGGTTCCACATTACTACCATTACCACATTCACCCTTTTATCCAACTCCTTAAACTACTTAGTAGGAAGTTGACGGACGAGTTCCTTCCCACTTCTTTTGTTTGTACTCGGCACAACATCTATTGAGAGCAATGACCCTTTGGTGGCATCGAGATTGGTGACTTTAGCCTCGCTTCAGGCTTCGATTTCTTAGCTACCCTCTCTCAACTCAACAGTTTAAGGAATATTTTTGGCTAGAAGGGTCTCAATTTGTGCAGCCTCAACAAACCTAAGTTTCTCATTCCCTTTTCGCTTCTCAGTTGGATAGGAGGCCTTCTTTTAGGTCGTTACTTGTTTTGCCATACCCTCTTTTACTGCTTTTTTGATAACTATCGATCGAATAGCAACAACCGTAGAAGCCGTATGTTTGTCGACTTTTGATTTTTTGGCCTTCGCTTAGGCTAACAACTTGGAAGGATTTACATCCCTTACACCCATGTTTGCAATAAGAAGACAGAGTATATTAACAATATATGTAGAGAAACTAAGGACTTACATGCTCTATGCCAAGTGAAGCTCAAAGGCTAGATTATCCTTTCCCTAAGGAACGAGAACGACCTTCCTCTTGTAGCTCTACTTGGCACGGCTATCTTTCAGTAGCATGCCTTCTTTTCTAAAGAAGATTGGCTCTCCATTTTCATATCGCTTAATAATTCTCTCAATGTCCTAAAAAAACATCTTGTTTTTCCTCCTCTCCTAAATCTTCTTAGCCGCCGCAACATCATTTTGCATCGATTCAATGTCCTTGGTGCGAATTGATTCAATCCATTAGGTCTAAAAATCCAACTCTTCATCTAAAATAATAGATACAAACTTGTCATTCCACTTGTGGATCTTGAACTCCAATCCGTCTATAAACTTCCATTTGTACCTAACAATCACAAAATATCAGCCATAGCCCTAACTTTAACGTCTTCACAAACTATCTTGAAAGCTGCGAGAAATCGATAAGTGTTTGGTGAGAACATACTCGGCACAACTTGAAAATAGTTGAAGAACTACTTGATAAAAGCCGAGAATGGAAAGCTCAATCTAAAGTCAAGATACTTTAAGTAGATATGAAACTCCTGCTCCTGTTAAAAGCACACCCTTTCCTCTTCTCTCGACCTCCTAAGATTCCATATTTCGGGAAGGTCTTGCTAGTATTTGTTATACTTCAAAACAATAACTCTGTTGACAATACTAGCCACTTCGTCTAGTGAATCACTGAAGTAGATTATATTATTATACAAGTATCTTACTACAAATCATCTTTCTTTATCTTCCGGATAGTTATCTACCATAAGGGAGTTGATTCAAGCAAGTTTATCCTACCGCTTTACTACATTGTTAGTTGAACTACACAAGGAACATGCTGTCTTGCTCCTTCTTTAGAGGGGAGAAGTAGCCCCGGTCTCGATTGCTTTAGAATCTGAAAGAACAAGTCGATAAATTATGTTGCGAACCATACCTGATTTTAGCTATAACGAACATCACAGAACTTTTTGAAGAATTTAAAGGTGAAGATGAGATGTTAAGAGTAGGCAAAAACTTATGGATGCAAATGAAGTTGAAATATGTTTTTGGTATTGAAAAGTTCCTTAAATATGGATGATTTACCCTTGTAACTTTAACATGTTTTTGACAAAAATGATGGTGGGGATTATTAACATGTATTCCAAGACAAAAATCCAATAGTTATCAAGGCTCTGACAATTATTAGTACCTATGGTGTAATTATGATTAGGGTAACAACTATCTTACGTATTACCATTTAATCTTCTGACAAGCGAGAAAATTGAAAAGTTGCGACCTTTCGGACAAGATGCGATCCGTCTCTCTAAATGGAAATCAAGGGACTTCCCACATTACTCGACATTTGAGAAATTATTCTCCACTCAGCCTCACAGAGAATAGTAAAATATTTACTCCCTTAGTTGAATGTTCGAACACGGGAGTTGGGGGGGGGGGGGGGGGCAAATGTTGATAATCGAATTTCATTCACTTGGCTGCTAACATGCTAAGTAACTTTATTCTCGGCTAACAATAAGTAACATGGATCCGTATCTAATTTAAATTTAAGAAAAGTAGCATGAATAGTTACCACTTGGCATGATTATATTACATAACTACCTACCATTTCTACATTTCAAGAATGTACGTAATTGAGAGGTCTTCACGTATCTCAATAATCATGTCATTAACTGCTATTTTAAACACTCGATATTTGCCTATAAATACAAAGAAGAAACACTGTAAGAAATATCTAATAATTCACTATCACTTACTTAATCTCTTACAATATTCCTTTACTAACTTAGGTATCGAAGTTACTACACCGGATTAACTTAGTACCTTATAGCCTTCTCTTTCTTTGTAGGATTAAAGTCTTAATCCAAAATCACCTAACAACAACTAGGCTTTGAATCTTTTTTAAGATAAATTGTAAATTCACCTCATTTTATTTGCTTCATGTGAACTTAACTCTCTTATTTTTAAAATTGTATGCTATCCCAAAAATATTTTTAAAAAATGTGCATCTATATCCCTAAATGTACATCTTTTAAAGATATGGGAGTTTAATTACATGATTTCAAGTATAAGAGGCAAATTGCATATGAAACGGATATTAAGACATGTATCCACAATTACTTTTTTCTTTTAATTTTTGGAATAAAGAGGATAACTAATTCAATGAATAAATAATTAAATAATTGATTATAAAAAACACAATCCGTACCTTTCAATCAAACTTAAAGTAGTGTAGCTTTATTATAATATAATAACACTTTCTCGATAGAATGGAAAATATATTATTGTTCCCAATGTTCATGAAACATGTAGTTGGCAAAGGTGAAATATATTATTGTTCCCAATGTTCATGAAACATGTAGTTGGCAAAGGTGTTAAAATAGAAAATAAAGAAAATTAAACAAGCAAAATTATAATATCCTACCATATAAATGAAAAAAAAAATCTTTTTAAATTTTTTATAGCACCATTTCACTAAGATTCTTTTCCCCCTCTTTTGAACTTTGGTCTCTTTTTCTTGAAAGATATGAATTGTGTAATACAAATTTTGCCTTAAATAGCTCAAACTTTAATCATCTCATAATAAATTTTGAATTTTACTTCTTTTTTCAATATGCTAATATTTATTATATTTTTTTTTACCTATCAACTTTTTTTTAATTTAAGTTGCCATCTTTTCTTCTTAAATTTTTTTTTTAAATTAGAAATTATATTACAAATACACTCCCTTATGTTTACTTAGCCTTCTTATCTTTAAAATCACATACATAAACCCCTAGATGTTTTTAGAATGGGTATTTTGACTAATTTTACAACTCTAAATAGGTTTAAATGCACATTCTTAAAAGATTGGATGGTTTAAGTACATGATTTCAAAGATAAAGGAACTAAGATAGCATTTGACTATAAAAACTAAACTAAACAAATAGAATTAGATGATATAAAGAGTATAAAACAATACAACCTTATTTTACTATATTTAGTTTGCATGATAATGAATATAAATTTTTGTAATATCGCTTATTTGATATGCATATGTATTGAACTTGTTATTGTGTTTTAACATTTATACTCTCAATATTATTTAGTATATATTTATATTATTTAAAAAATATAATTTGAAGGGGCCATAAGAAGGTAATTTTGAAATTTCAAAAAACTTATACTTTTATCTTGTAAAGTTTATTTTTGTATTGTACTTTAGACAGGAAAATTTCTAGTCATTTTGTCCATTCCTTAATATCCTTAGTTGTCTACTAACCCAATTGAAATTATAAATCAAACATTGGATAAATAATTTTATCTAATCTAATTTTGTTTCATAAATTTTGTTTAATCAAACGATAAATGCATATAAAATTAACGTAAATGGGTGCATTTATAATTCACTTTTTTTCTTTTTTTTTTCTTTTTTTCTTTTTTTATGAAACAAGCACACTCTTACGTACCATGTAGAGATTTGTTTAAAGGATTTATATATCTAAATTCTATTTTCTTCTTTGATAGTATTTTCTTAGCATATGTAATCACATGTCGTGAAACATTCATTGTGTGACGGAAAAAGTATTAAAGAAGGGAAAAGAGAACCCTTAACAACATTAGTTTAAGCATGTGCTTATGAAAAGTTTGTGTTGGCCTACATATGTCACTTTATTAGATTCTACGAGAATTTTATATTTTCAAAAATCCCTGTGATCAGAAATATACAACTAAAATAAGCCCTAAATTTTGTCCGTATCATACCCAAAAATTACAGTGGGCACACGACGACAGGAGAGCTAGATTTTGAGACATTGATTTAATATTAATGTGGGTTTAGGACTTTCTATTTAATTTGGTAAGAGAAAATGATCGGTCTAAATCTAAGGGCATTATGGCCCATTAAGATGTGGAAACGTTGAACAGAAATAGAAACTGACCTTACTTTGGTCAGTCCAAAACATTATAACATAAGGAACACCGAAAGCTGTGGAAAACAGGTGTTCCAGATCAATCAACTTATTAAACACAGCAATAGGATGATTCCAACATGCTACCACACTTGACATTCCCGCAACCTCCACATACAACCCCTATCTCTCTCTCTCTCTCTCTCTCCCTCTTTCCCCTCTCTGTCTCTCTCATTTGCAGACATAACATAACACCAATTTTGCATTTTTCCACATTCAAAGTTGTGACCTGCTTCCCTTAACCAACTCTGTCTATAAAAAAGCCTCTCCAAGACAGGAACTGCTACCTATCTGCATTGTTACTCCTTCTTCAATTGTGTAAAGTTCTGAGCTCTTCAACATTTTGAGACTACCCTTTTAATTAGTCATCTGTTTTTGTCTACTTTTTGACCTTGTCAAGGTGAAAAAGGATCTGGGTGTGCTAAAGTTTGGACCTTTGATGACTACATCATCTGGGTGTTCATGGTTCCTAGAGTTTTAGGGCTTTGAAGAAAAGGGTATCGTGAATTGTGCTTCTAAAGCCTCAAGGTTTGATTAATTGCTCAGAATTGTTTGGTCCTTTTTAGCCCCTCCTTATATGGGTAAAATGGGAGCAGGTAAAAATGGGATGTATTATCCCATAATTGGTATTACATCATGTGTGGCATTCTTGTACTTGTCATTTGGTGACTTGAGTTTCAAATACTATGTTGCAAAAAAGATGGATTTTGTGGGAAGAAATGGGACACATTTTGTGGTAGATGGCGAATCATTTTATGTTAATGGTTGGAATTCTTATTGGCTAATGGGTCAGGCTGTGGAGGAATATAGTAGACCTAGGGTTAGAGCGATGCTTCGAGCCGGTGCTAAGATGGGTCTCACCGTGTGCCGGACTTGGGCTTTTAATGATGGTGATTACAATGCCCTCCAGGTTGCACCTGGTCAATTTGATGAAAGGGTTTTCAAGGTAATATATCTGCAAGGGAAGTTGCTTTAGTAGGAAATTCTTTTTTTCTTTTTCCCTTTCATGTTGCATAACTGTCACATTTTATGCGCTTTAATGTAGCAAAGATTAAAAATATAATAAAATGAAAATAATAGTGCAGATACGTTTTATGTTCTTCAATTATCCTGTTTTGAGCATGCTTGCACTGATATGTTTTTGCTAATAATGAAACTTCACCCTGAATTTGTAATTATGCAATTTGCGAGAATGGATATTTGGTCTGCAGACAGTTCACTCATAATTGATTTTTCATCAATTCTATAAACTGATCAAATCCTCGCTCAATTATCCTGTTTTGAACATGCATGCGATGATATGTTTTTGCTCATAATGAAACTTCATACGGAATTTGTAGTTGTGTGATTCCAGAACAGTGGATTTTTTATCCGCCGATTGTTCACTGGTAGTTGATTTTTCATCAATTCTATGAACTGATTAAGTGCCCTGGCCAGTGGTAATGCTGAGCTCAAGTTGGGAAGCTATCTATTATAAATAATCTGTCATGAATGATAAATTGATGTGGAGGAGTGAATTAGAAATTAATTACCACAGTTATTAAACTAACATCTATTTTAATCTATTTTCTGCATAAGCAATCTTGAACCATACTATAAAGGGTTACTTCTTTACATGGACTTGCAATTAATTCAGTCTTCTGCTGTTTTAACCTGCCCATTCAAAATAGTGCATGGACTTCAATTCGATGTACATCATCGTGAGGCTCTACTTTACCTTTTCCTTATTATACTCTTGCATTTATACCGGTCTTACACCATCCATCACTTAAGACCACACAGGTTGTAGAAGCCAGATGTTGCTGCTTCTGATTTCAGTTCTTGGTCCCATCTCTTTTCAGCATTGTCACTTTTGAAGTTTAATCCCTTGGTTGAGTTTAAGCTTCCAAATAAGATGGTTATTGTGCTAAACTTAAGTTGTTATTAAAGAGTTCAAATATTTGCACATTGCATAGTTATTTCAGCTACATTTAATGAAGCTGTCCACTTGATGGACTTAAAATCAAAAAGTCTCAGGTCATGGATGAGGGAGACTATTAAGTAATGATAAATATAAAAGCACATACTACATCTATAAGTTTAAACTTTTAGATTGCTTAGTTATGGTGCTAAAACCCCCTTCTAGGAGTATCATACGATTTTTAGCAGCATCACATGGTTTACTTGAAATTCTCATGAAACTCTTTGATATCTTTTAACTAATGTACTGGAGAAATGCTTTTGCTCTGTTTTTAGTAACATTATCAGTGTGACAGGCTTTGGATCAAGTGATAGCAGAAGCAAGGCAGCAAGGAGTCAGATTACTTCTCAGTTTAGTTAATAACTTGAAGCCATATGGTGGGAAGACTCAATATGTTAAGTGGGCATGGGAAGAAGGTGTTGGTTTGAGTGCCTCAAATGATTCCTTCTTCTATGATCCTTCCATTCGTAAATATTTCAAAAACTATGTCAAGGTATGTTCTAAGTATCTGCATATTTGAAGAAAAATGTTCTCAAGGTTTCTGGCAGACATTTTCCTTTGATGAGAAAATGACATAGATCCTGAGTTAGACTCTTGGGTCTCTTCTCTTAACTTTGAACTTGAATATTTATGATTAGAAATGTCCTCTTCACAAGCTGGAAGTTCTGCAATACTCTTACACGGTCATAAATCATTTAACAAGTACAAAGTGATATACTGGTAGCATGTATTGCCTTGTGATTATTTTTCCTTTACCATAAGACTCATAAGTAGTTTGCGGCAAAGCTGCATTTTTATGCTATGAATATATGCATGATTGTTAAAATCACAATTTTATTCAGACGATTCTACAAGTTTAAAATTTTAGTAGGCTCTTCTAAGTTACATCAAGATTAAAATCACTTTCGTGTAAACTCTAGTAAAATCGCAAGTCTACACATTTATAGGGTTTATCGATTCTACCAATTAGAGATCCAGGCTCACAGTTGCTTTGAGCACTTGCAATTTTCCCTCTATGCGGAATGAAGCAAGGTTCAAAGGGATAGGTCCAATCTCTAGGCTACACATAATTCGTATAAAAATATGAAAACATAAAAAAAAAGAAGAAGAAGATGTGGTGGAGCTCCTAATACCTTATGATCAAAATGAAGTTGTTCATGCAATTTTGGATACCTAAAGGCCTGCCCTCTTTGTTGGATATTCTCCGTTGAAGTGACAATGGCTACATGCTATAGCTGACCTGAGTCTTGATAACACAAATATCGGATAAATTGAAATAAATCATAGTAGAGAGAGGAGCTATTCGGTTACTTTGATCACCTATTAGATTTTGTTCTTCATGGCATGGTTCTTGCAACAGTAATGGGGTAATTTTCTCTTGACTGATAGCCTTTCTGTCAAAATGAATAATAATGTGCTTCCTTATACCAGGGCTCGAGTTCTGAGACAGGTTAAGCTGTAAGGATTTGGTAAAGCATTATTAGATGCAGTAGACAAAGCATGAATGTGTTTTTGCAAGTTGGACTCTTATTTTCTGTTAAGACTTGTAGGTACATAGATCTTGATTTGATGAAAGGTTTCCTTTCTCCATTGATAGTTACTGAAGGCATCTACTGGAATTTCGTTTTATTCTCTTGTTTTGACAACCTTTTAATGCATGAGCTTTTAGCTGAGATCTGCCAAACCTTAGTGGAATAGTTTCCTTTGTAATAACTAAAATATACACTAACTTATTGTGTTTACTCCAGACTGTGCTAACAAGAAGAAACACCATCACAGGGATTGAGTATCGGGATGATCCTGCCATATTTGCATGGGAATTGATTAATGAACCTCGTTGCCTGACTGATCCATCTGGTGACACTCTCCAGGTAAGCACAGATTAATTTATAGTAATGTACTTATAAGTGCCTTGACATTGTTCATAATGTTGAAATTTTATGAAGTTCTGATAGTTATTATTTGTTTTGAATCAACTGAATGACTTATGAATGCAGGAATGGATAGAGGAAATGTCTACTTTTGTGAAATCAATCGACAACAAGCACCTGCTGACTGTGGGGCTGGAAGGATTTTATGGTCCTAAAAGCCCCAAAAAGTTAACTGTCAATCCAGGAGAGTGGGCAGAACAACTTGGAACTGATTTCATACGCAACTCCAAGCTCTCCACCATTGATTTTGCTTCAGCTCATATCTATCCTGATGAATGGTTAGTCTTTTTGCTTATTAAACTTATTAGAATGACTTGGTCCTAAGTTGTAACTGGATATCCTTGTAATCCAGCAGCTTGATATATACAAAATGAAAGAAAATCTAGCAGAATCATTTCTTTGTACATCTGTGTGGCAGGTTTCATGAGCAAGAATTTGAGGACAAACTGAAGTTTGTAGAAAAGTGGGTGCGGTCCCATATTGATGATGGAGATGTAGAACTGAAAAGGCCAGTCATGTTTACAGAGTTTGGATATTCGAAAAACAACCTGAACTACCATCCATCTCAGAGAGACAAGTTTTACCAAACAATTCTTGATGTTATATATAAATCTGCTAGGAAGAAAGGGGCTGGGGCTGGTTCATTCGTATGGCAATTCTTGGTGGGAGGAATGGAAGAGTATAATGATGTTTACGGGATTGTACCGTGGGAAAGGTCATCAACATATAGGCTGTTAACAGAACATTCATGCAGGTTGTCCAGTATCAGAGGAATCAACCGGCTAAAGGGAAATTTGAGAGAACTATGCTTGGGAGAGTGATGAGAGTACATATTTCTTGGAAGGATAAAGTTTCCATCTCCAAAATTGTCTCTATCCGTGTCCTTTAATTATCATATATTGACATGTAGGAAGAAAACTCAATAAGGATATCATCTTTTGTCCTCAACACGTGATTGTGCGGGAAACAGGTAGAAGCATCGATTGTAAGGTCCATGTGATGATGTGATGCTCTTTGAAGCAAAGTTGTGTTACGAAAGTTTACGGGAGATATATGGTGCGCTTTCATTAGGTTTTATATATGGATTCATTTTATACTCTTTTATCTTCGTGGAGGAGAGGATTAGAGGTGCCTCATTGTATTATTCTGTGAGAGTGAAGCATAATATTATTGTGAAAGAAATCATACAAGATGATTACAATTACATGAATTGCAGCACATTTTTCCAGCTGTTGGACAGATCTATCATAAATATGAGGTTCAATGTTACAGCAAAACCTTAATAACTCATGGCCCAGTTACCAAATTAATCTTGAGCAAAGCAAAACTAAATCAATGTATTTCATCCGGCATGCCGTGCACATAGTAAATAGTGGATGATTCGATAAGGTCAATTCAATAAAAATTACAAGGCACAATTTAACCAAAGCCAACTTATCTCCATCTCTGTGCCCCAAAAAACATGGCCAAAGCACGCCGTCCACTGCTGTTTTCGGGTCATTATCTGGTCCCGATTGTCTTCCCCTGGTTTCCTAGTGGTAAAAGTCGTGTTCATAACGGACATATATCCACCGTTCAGACCCTTTTTTAATTTCCAACAAAGTAAAGGAAAAGATGATCCATTAATTACCCATTTTAGCTAAACAAGTTACAGAGTCGAGTCAGTAATGCCTTAAGCACAATTTTCGTAACATTTCTCAACATATATGCATCATAAAACCATTGAGAACTTGTCGAACCTCATTTTCATTTTTAGAGTTCCCATTACATTTCTGCACCAACATAAGAAAGTTAAAACAGGAGATCCAACATTCTATAACTCATTTACTAATATCCTCCCATATTCATTAATCACATAAACCTAAAAATGCAAAAAAGAAAAAAGAAACAAGGACATAAAACTGAAAGTCACAGAACAAATCTAAATTAACCCTATATCAAATCCCAGAAACAAACATCAATTACATATCTTCACTGCCCACGTTTGGCCAATCTAGGTGAAACCCTAGTACTATTAGCACCGCTAGAAGCATTCTCTTTTTCTACACCTTTCTTATGTCTCGATGATACCCTAGTTCCGTTCTCATTCTGAACCTCTCCTGATTTCTTCTTACTTTTCTTATCGATCTTCTTAACTTCCACATCGTTCTCTCTATTTACCTCCGCAACCACACTCATAATAACTTCTCCAATTCCACCATTGTCTTCATCTTCCACTCCCCGCGTTGTCCGCTGCAAAAACGAATCCTTGGCCGAGCCCTTTCTGGACCCAGCAGCTTTCTCATTCTTCTCACTCGCTTTAGCCACCTTATCAAACTCATCGTAAAGTTTCCTCACTGGCTTTTTCTTCTCAACCCTAACCTCCTCTTCCTCCACTTCTTCTTCCTCACTCTCATCGATCAAGGCCGTGTATCGCCTTCTCTTGACGGCAATTGGAGCAGGAGGCGGTGAAAAAGAGCCATACCTTTTGTTCCCAATCTCAGATTTCTTCTTCCACTTGGGATCATCTTTTAGAACCCTAATTGGGGTTTTGTTCTTCTGTTTCTTCTTAAGCTCAGCACGGAGCTTGTTGACATTTCCTTCGATCCTGCCTTGGAGACGGAGGCGCTTGAAGCTGAGACCACCCATGGACCAGTGGGCCTCGCTAGCCCAAGAAAGAAGTGGATCGAGGACCGGGGCAGGTGGATCGACACGTTCAGGGTTGAGCTTGACGTCATTATAGAGCCGCGGGCGAGGGAGGCTGCTACCGTAGAATTTGCCGGGACCTAGAGAGACTACCATTTCAGAATTAGGAGAGAGTTTTAAGGTTTGATGGGATTTGGGATTGTGGGTTGCCCGGCGGTGGATTAGGGCTTTTATATAGAGTGGTCCCGGAGTGGCGGGAAGGATTTGGCGCGAGGAGTTTGGCGCCAGTAATTTAAAGAAGGTGATGGTGGGAGTGTTACACGGGGTGTTATAATCCTCATAAAAGGCCCATTCTTCTTCAAAGCCCTAAGCCTTACTGAATCAATGCTAGAAAACTTCAATATAAAACTAAGGGCAAAAAATAATCATTCTACACTCTTCACACGATAAGCCACCTCCTGTTGCAACTCCATAAGCCACGGAACCATCAGAATTTAGCTTAAGTCTTTCATATGCAGATCTCTTCTAAGCAACATGACAAATGTAGATGGTTTTCTTTGAAATTGCAAAGTCCACTTTATTGGGACCCATAGAGATTGTTTATTGTTGTTTGTTTGTAGGATAACTTTTGAATATTGCATATAAATCAAAGCAAAACTTATAAACAAAAAAAAAAAACTTATTTATTATGCAATAACCCTCATATATGGCCTTTAGTTCCAATAACCATACATGTTAGCAAAGTATAGCTAAAGCCTTTAATTCGAGATAATCTTTTTGCCTTAAATTGGAGGTCCATCAACGCAACAATTGTTAATAAGAATTGAATTTTCCGATAATAGGAAGACAACAAATGAATAATTAAAATCATATACACTATATCATTATTCAATCAGGTAATTAACATACCATATCAATAACATATAAAATGAAATCATAAGAGTTGTATAATGATACCCTTTATTTGAACCTCTTGATCATCTCTTCTTTTGATTACCATATTATTTCATTCTCTATTTGAACTTTGATTCAATCGCTCATGCTCTTGTATGTACTTGATTTCCTTATTTCTAAAAGTACCTTAGTCTTACAATCTCTAAAAGCACAATCTTGTCAATTTACTTGTTAGACTTAAATTAATTAATTAATTAATTCTCACTCCAAACTAAGTTAATCATTTCCAAATAGTATGATCTTCAATTTGCCTAACATTTTCCATTCAAGATTCAATCTTAAATCCTATTGTTTGCGATCCTTTAGATCTCCTTTCTAATGATGTTCCATACTAAAGCACATACTTTTGAAACACTTAGCCATATTTATCAAACCACCTAACATTCTGAGAAAGATCACTACAGTTTGCACCAACCATAAACCTATGCATGTGATCATTTCTATCATTTTTTATACCCTAATAAATTTATGCATGATTGTGTCATCACGAACTTGGTCCATTTACTTGGTTTATCAAAAGAATTTAGACTCAATTTGATCTTGTAATAGCCACGAACTTTTGAATTACTTCTGTTCAATCAGGTATATATACGACTCCTTCATAAAGGATAAATGAATTCTATCTTAACTAGTCATTAGTACTTACCAATAGGAGAAAATTCATGTTATTTCATGGCAATATCAAATGTACATAAAATTGAATTTAGATCATGATTAATTATTGTAAATTACAATTGCGTTTGTTAGTATCATAATTGGGTCTTTCATATCATATGCTCATTTCAATCTTGTATTTTATCTGTATAATAATTGCCTTAATAATTTCATGCTATACTAAAAATCACTTACTTTACTTATGAGCAGTTTGAGTCATATGGAATAACTATCTTGGTAATAACTTATTAAGTTTTATTGGTATCAAAGCTCAATTGTTCATACACAATGTATGCAACGATCTCAATTCTAAAAATTTATTATGCTATTTCTGAAGAAAAGGAAGTAATAACTTATGAATGCATTATTCCCTGAATTTTAAATTTTGTCTAATAATCCATTGACTCAAGCTTTTCCATGTATATCTTTCCTAAACCTAGTTCTCTAGTTAGTGAGAATGACTAAGGATGAACACATGTAATAATTCTGTACCCATGTCCCTTAAGGCACCAAACATTCATAGATCTTTCTTAGATTGACATAATGTTAGCAAACCTTGTAGAAGACCAAACATACTCAAGCATCGACATCATATATTAATCGAATGAAACTTTATTATGAATTGGTGCTGATAAAAATGTACATAATATGTTACAAATATGCCTTTAATGATTAAGGTCTCATAAAAACTTTATTTGATATTTAGTGCAAACTGTGGCTAAGAATAGATAAGGTCGGTTGCTGAATAGGTCCAAGCTTACTAAAAGCTTGAAAAGAGGTAATGGGAAATGTGTGAAAGAACAAAAGTGAATGAAAAGTAAACAAAACCTACAAACAGCTTTAAAGGATACAACGCACTAGTAGAATTGTCCAAAACTCACGGTACAATCCAATGTGACGCACGAATTGGTCCGGTGAGATTACTTGCCACCTAACCTTACTTAAGGGTTAAGATAAAAGTGAAATGAAAAGTAAACAATCGGTGTTTATAAGAAGAAGAATATTTAGTGTATTAATGGTGGTCTCTATATCTCAACTACAAGTACAAGAGTTATTTGTACCTGAAATTAGGGCAACTTACCTAAAAGGGAAAAGACAAAAAGAGTATTGTCTTAAAGAAATAATGTACAAGAATACAAGAAGGTAAAAATAAATATTTAAGAAAAGAAAAAATTAATGTGATAGATTCTACACGTGGTCCTGTACACGTGATAGAGATACATTAGTGATACTATTGGAGGATGTAAACAAAAGAGTACTATTAGATTACTTGTTCAAGTAAGGGTGGTTAAGGATTAGTTCGGGGTCTCTCTTTAGGTCTCTCAACAAGTGTAATGCCAAAAAATTGTTCGATTCAAACATGAGTGAGTAATTGTGAATGGTTTGGTTGTTGTCTCAGCTATCTACAATTCAGCATACAACTTTAGAAATGGGCAATCATTCAGCTTAGTATGCAGAGTAGCTTAGTAAAGAGATACTTAGCTTCAGCAAGAGTTACTTGAAGCAAGAGGATCCGCCTTGCTAGCCCTTCCAGTCCTCAGGCTCGATTGTGAGTCAAAGGCCTAATAGCCTAATTCACATCATGCCCTCTAGGTTGATTTAGATTTGGGATCAAATATGAATGGTCTTTGATCAACTCTCCATCAAGGTGATATGGACTAAGGTCGGCAATGTTAAAGGTATTAGAAACCCCATAATCTTTGGGCAATTCCAACTTGTATGCATTGTTGTTAACCTTCTGGAGAATTCTAAAAGGTCCTTCAGCTCTTCTAAATAGCTTATTCCTCCTTTTGCTCGGAAACCTTTCCTTATTGAGGTGTAGCCACACCAAGTCTCCTGCTTAGAATTGTTTTGTTATTCTACCATTAGCCTTCTCTCGCATTCTTCTGGCAACTTAGTCGATCTGTCGAGTAACTTTGTTGTAGATGCGTTGAAAGGACTGTACTCAGGCTCTCGCATCAGGTCTTTTCGCTCGAATTTAGGTATAGAGGTGTGATTAAGAGGTAACTCAAGATTGAAACTATAGACAACCTCAATGGGGGTCTGCTTAGTAGTGTCATATACTGTTTGGTTGCAAGCGAAATCGACCACTGGTAAACAGATGCCCTAGTTAGCTAAGTTCTTGTCCACTGTAGCTCAGAGCAATGATCCTAAAATACAATTGACTATCTTTGTTTGGCAATCCGTTTGGGGGTAATAAGAAGTACTAAATAGCAGTTGGTCCCCATCCGTCGCCACAAAGTTCTCCAGAAATGGCTTAAGAACTTTAGATCTCTATACGATACTACACTTCTCAACATGTAGTGTAACTTAACAATTTTCTGTAAGAGAAGAGAAGTAATAACCGAAGCATCGTTAATTTTGGAGCAGGGCACAAAGTATGCCATTTTGCTAAACCTATTCATGACGACCATTACAGAATCTTTTCCTTAGGCAATTCGTGGTAATTCGAGAACAAAGTTCATGCCCAACTTAGTCCATAGTTTCGTTGGATCAGGCAAAGGCATTACTTTCCCTTACTTGGTTCGGCATTTAGCCTTCTTGCACACGATACAACCTTAAACAATTCGATATACATCACACCTCATTCTCGGTCAGAAGAAACGACCATTCAACAGTTCATAAGTCTTTCTTTCCTCAAAATACCTAGAGAGTCTTTCATTGTAGGCTTCCCTGATTAGTAATTCTCTTATTAAACAAGTTGACATGCATAATTTCCCTCCTCAGAACAAGTATCTGCCCTCTATATGATACTCGTCCACTATCCTCCCGTTGACACAATACGTAAGTATGGGTCCAAAGTGATAGGAATCAGCTTACGACTATTTTTAAGCTGAGGCCAACCCATCCCAAGCTGAGACCAATCAACTTTTGCCGAGGCCAAGCTAATAATGGTAGACCGAAGGGAAGAAAAGGAGACACTGGGCACCAAGTCTATCGTCTGCCGAGAAGTTAAGAGACTACAAGGTCGAGGATTCAAGACCAAAGAACCATTCAACGCGATACAGAAAGACTAGTGCCAACTAACTTTAAAACTCTATAATTATGGGCCAACCTTTCTGATGTCTTGACCAAGTACTGCGAAACTTCGGGGTCTCCTTCCCGAACCCGAACATCTAATTACTGACCCTGCCCAGTTTGGATCTTGCTCCTTTTAGGACATACCGAATGACAGGACATGTCACATGACCGCATGCTGACTTCCTCTATAAAACGCATAGTTTTGTATTCTTGCACATATTTTCTTTATGGGTCCATTTTTTAGGGTTTAAGGCCTTGTACATTATTTACAGTTTTGCTACTAGAGTTTAGAACTTGTTATAAATAACATTTGTAAATAACAGAATAGATAGAAATACAATCATCAAACAGTGAAGAATATTCCTACACTTAGAACTTTCTCGTTTCTAGCAAAGTTACTTTTAAGCTCTTAAAGCTAGCATTGCCAGATTATTGAGTATTGATCAAACTCTTTAATCTTTCCTGCGTTCTTATCGATCTTGTACTTAAGATTGTGGTGAACCCTCATTTAAGCAATTTAGTGAATCGCATCTAACCCTTCATTTGAAACCCCGAGCAACATTTAATGTTCATAAGTCATATTAAACCCTATTTTGAGCCCATTCCTTGATTGTGTCTGTGTCTTAGTGTGTAGTATCCATACACATTCACCGTCGAAACCACCCATTTTACTTCCGGTTTGTCATACCCATTCAACCCATTCTGGGTTCGTGACCCGCTGCCCATATCATAAAGTGTAGATCCTCAGCGTATTGTTCCTTAATGCTTATAGACCTAAACAATCTCATCTGCAATTCGGTAAGGAGCACATGTCTTCTCAAGAGAGCATTTGTAACTACATTGCTCTTTCCTTGTTTATATTTTATTACAAAATTAAATCCCTCGAAGAATTCAACCCACCTCGCCTACCACTTCGACAACTTCATCTTGCTTTGAAGATACTTCAGAGACTCATTATCAATATAGATGACAAATTCTCTTGGCAACAGATAATGCTACCATACCTACAATGCTCAGATCAGTGCTAAGAGTTCCTTATCATACACAGAGTAATTTAGCTAAAGTCCCTTAAGCTTCTCATTGTAATAGGTAATTGGTCAGCTTTCCTGCATTAAGATAGCACCTATTCCAATGCCTAACGTATCACATTTCAACTCAAATATTTTCTCAAAGTCAGATAGAACTAGTATTGGAGTAAAGGTCAACCTCTCCTTTATCTTGGCAAAACTTCTCTCCTCATTTTCTCCCAATTGGAAGTCAGTGTTCTTCTTTGTTAACTCAATAAGTAGTGCAACGAAAGTGCCAAAATTCTTGATGAATCTTTTGTAGAATGAAGTCAATCCATGAAAATTTCTCACATCAACACAAATAGTAGGAGTTGGCCACTCGACGATTGCTCGAATCTTCTCGTTGTCCACTCGTAAGCCTCCTCTACTTACTACGTAGCTTAAGAATACCACTTCTTCTTGGTAAAAACAACACTTCTTAAGGTTACTAAATAATCTCTCAATACAGAAGATATTTAGTATAGCTTGGAGATGTTCACAGTGACTTGGCATGTCGATGCTGTAGACCGAGATGCCGTTAAAGTACACCACAGCACACTTCCCTAATAGATGTCTCGACACATGGTTCATCAGCCTCATGAAAGTGTTGAGGGCATTTGACAAGCCAAATAGCATAACTATCCACTCATAGAGTCCATATCGAATTTTGAAAGCAGTCTTCCACTCATCTCTCGGCCTCATTTAGATTTAATGGTAGCCAGATTTCAGATCAATTTTGCTGAAGATTTTAGCTCCACTCGATTCATCTAACATATTTCTTAACCTGGGGATTGAATACCTGTATTTGATTGTTATCTTGTTAACTGCTCGGCTGTCAACACACATTCGCTAAGTACTATCATTTTTCGGCATTAGGAGCACCAGCATTATGTAAGAGTTGAGACTTTCCCTAACATACCCTCTCTCCAGTAATTCATTAACTTGCTATTAGAGCTTAGAAGCCTATTTGACACTCATCTGATAGGCTGGCTTATTCGACAAAGCAGTACCAAGTGTTAAGTTAATGTAATGTTCTATACCTCGAACAGGGGGTAATCCTTTGGGTAACTATTCTAAAAACAGATCAGCGTACTCATCTAGCAAGTCTTTTACTTCCTAGGGTAGTTCACCTTGCTCCTTTAACTCTAATAGTCACTTGACCAACATGAGTGTCGGCGCATCAGCTTCAAAGGCCTTTCGGAGCTTGGCTCTACTCATCATCGGAGTCTTCTTCGATCCATGAACAAGCTTGGCTTGTAGTTTGTTAACTTCACTCAGCGACATCGGGTTCAATGTAATCTTTCTACCATCTTTCTTGAACATATACATGTTTCGATATCTATCATGGATAACTCTTCTATCAAACAGCCATGGTCTACCTAGCAACATGTGTGAATCGTATATGGGTAGTACGTTATAGAAAATCTAGTTAGAGTAATTTCCGATAGTGATCGGCTTGTCAAGTGACATATAGTGCTCTCCTCTCACCAAAGTAGTGCAACTTGTACGACTTCAGGTATGCAAAAATCGGCAACTTCAATTTTGTGATCAGGTCGACTAACGCCACATTGGTACAACTACCACTATCCTTAATGAGGGCACACACCTGATCATTCACCTTACAGGTGATATGAAACAAATTCTCTCTGCTCCTCCTCATATGAGGGTTAATGTTCATTGTACGTTGGACAACCAACATCAATTGATCTAAGTCCTCGGCAACACATCATCTTCAATGAGTTCGTTTTCCTGAGAAACTTCTTTCTCAGCAATGCTCTCCTCTTCAGGTTCCTTATTGGTACTCTCCACTTTCAACTTTGGGACATCTCCCTTGATGACCATAGTTCTTCGGTTTGAGAACTAAACAGCCATATATCTAAACCCTTAGCACTTGAAGCACTTGATCTAGCTTATTTTCCTACCAGATCCTTACCCTTTCTCATAAATTTAGGTTAACTCGTTATTGTCAGGTCGACCCTTCTACTCGGCTTGGACATCCACCCTTCAAAATGACTCAATACTTGACTGAGCTCTGTAACCTCCTTTTCCTGGTCGATTAGTCAGCAGTTTGGTCAGTACTTAGCTTTTTTTTTTTTTTTTTTGCCTCTTCACTCATTGGGCTATTATAATAGCTTCATCCATTGTGGTAAATTGTTAGAGTTCCACAATGTCTTGAATGTCACTCCTCAATCTAGTAAGGAACTTAGAAACTGTTCGTGTTGGTGGTTCCTCCACTTTACAGCGAATCATAAGCATTGAAATTCTTAAACATGCTCATCAATAGTATGGCTTCCTTGCCTCAACTCCTAAAGCCGAGTAAACGTATCTTGCAGATAAGTATCTGGCACAAATTTGTTTTTGAGTATTCTCTTTATCTTAGTCCAAGTATTAATCTTTTTGTATCCTTCTCGTCTCCTCATAGTCTGGAAATTTTTCCACCCCATGGGGGTATATCTAGAGAACTTAATGGCAACAATTATTATCTTCTCGTAATCCCCATATTGGTAATAGTCAGACATACGCCCCACCTTTTCTTCTCACTTTAAGTATTCATCCGCATTACCAAACCCATTGAAGATTGGAATTCAAAGCTTCACATAGTCTGATGCTCTGGCTGCTCAACTCACTCTTCTTCTTTGTAATACTCTTCCTCATTCTCTTATCTCATGTCTCCTAAGTCAATCCTTCCCTTTACTCGTCCGCCTACTCATCTACCTCGAACTTATCAAGCTGGGTCCTGACCTCTCATAGGTTGAGCAACTTGTAGGGTGTTATGCATGGCTTTAGTGAGTCGATAAGCTAATACATGTACAGCTCGAGTTAAGTCAACTAGGAGGTTAACCACCTCACCAAGTTTTTCATTAGTACTCCTACGGGTACTTTGAGACTATTGACCATAATAAACAACACCACTGTTGTCATCTCCAACATTAACGTTAACACTTGGTTCCGTCATTTTATTTGATAGATCTTAGTTTCCAACTCTTCGATCAGGTGTTTAAGCAAATGCTTCTACAAACCAGAAATTTAACAGCTAGTGAACTCAATAATTAAACGAACACAGTAATTTGCTTTATTTCATACACGCAAAACAGGGTATAGATAAAACTTCGAAACAACCTACTACAACTCAAGCAAAACCTCCTCTCTGATATCAAGATGGTGCGAACAGTGACCAAAAACAGATAAGACCGGTCGCTAAATGGGTTTAAGCTTATCGAAAGGTTGAAAAGGGGTAATGGGGAATGTGTAAAAGAACAAAAGTGAATGAAAAGTAAGCAAAACTCACGAATAACTTCAAAAGATATGACATATCAATGGAAATTCCAATGACTCATAGCATAACCCAATGTGACGCATAAATTGGTCCAGTAAGGTTACTCGCCACCTAGCCTTACTTAAGGGTTAGGGTAAGAGTGAAATGAAAGTAAACAATCAGTGTTTACAAGAAGAAGAATATTCGGTGTATTAATGGTGGTCTCTATATCTCGACTACAAGTAATATTTATACCCGAAGTTAGGGTAGCTTACCTAAAAGGGAAAAGATAAAAATGGTGTTGTCCTAAAAAAGTAATGTACAAGAATACAAGAGGGTAAAAATGAATATTCAAGAAAAATAATGATTAGCGTGATAGATTTTACACGTGGTATTGTACATGTGATAGAGGTACGTTAGCAATGCTGTTAGAGGATGTAGACAAAAAAATATGATCAAATTGCTTGTCCAAGTAGAGATGGCTAAGGATTAGTCCAAGGTCTCTCGACAAGGGTAATGTCGAGCAATTGGTTGGCTCGAACATAATTAAGTAATCGTAAATGGTTTGGTTATTGTCTCGGCTATCTACAATTTAGCACACAACTTCAAAGAGATAGGTAGTCATTCGGCTCGACATGCAGAGTGACTCGGCAAAAAGATATTCGGCTTCAGTAGAAGTTGGTTAGAGCAAGAGGATCTAATTTACCAGCCCTTCCAATCTTTGAGCTTGGATACGAGTCAAAAGCCTAATGTAGGCCCTAAAGCCAAGCCAAGTAACCGTATGATTGAACTTAGAACCCAAGGTTTAGGGCGATCTGTTAAAGGATCCGATTAAACCCAAATTATAAACTATTGAGAAGAATATTAGTAAAAATGACCCCGTAAACTTAAATTTAAGAAAATAAGTAGTAAAATAGGAGACTATAAAATTTTCAAATTTTAAGCATAATAATTGCTAATTACCGAAAAGGCGAAAAGTGTAATCTAATAACTAATAAATTATTAGAGATAGATTATATGTATACTAAAAATTTTAGAATGACCAAAATAATAATTAGAAATGTTCACATGTATTTACGTGTAGATAAAAATACGTGAAATTACCTAAATTGGCCAAAAACTAAGTAAATAATTAAAGAAAATTATAAATTAATTATGGAAAAATCAGAAAAAATCAGAAGAGGATAAGATGAATCAAGATCAGGTCGTGGTAGGTCTAAATCTACAAAAGAAAAATTAACCAATGAAAATTAGACAACCTAAAAGTCAAAAATCAAGGAAAATGGGTAAAGTCTTGTCAAATTAATGCATAATAATTACAAAAATCGTCTATAAATAGGGAAAAAATTTCCAAAAGTCATTTGGACAGTTTAGAATTTGGGAAAAATAGGAACACTGAAAAAATCGAGAGAAAATCCAGAAAAAAAAAAAAAAAGAAAACCGTGCAGATTGGCCAAGTGAGCCAAACCTACCTCTCACCACCACCTGGGACCAAGCCACCACCACCACCCCACTCCAGACCCATCGTCTGGGCCAGCCGACAAGCTTGGATGGGGCTTGGATGGCCAGAAAGCATCGAACCGGGTGAGTCCCATAATTGTCCCGATTTTGTAAAATTTAGTAAAATTAGTTATTTTACCCAGAAAATTTTGAAACTTGTTATTCTGAGGTGTTATTTTATATAGATTTAGGGAAAAATAGTGATTTAGTTTAATTATGTCTAAAAATATAGGGTCCTTAAGAAATTATGCAAAATCGAGCATGTTTCGGTTTAGAAATAAATAACCTTAGAAGTGTAGTTTTGAGCCCAAAATTTTTGTGTAGATTACTTAGATGATATAGAACAATGCTACGAAGCTCGTTTTCAAAAATTAATTTTTGAAATTTTTAGATATTTTTTAGGCCCTAAAATGAGGCATAAAATGGGTAATTTATGATTAATTAAGCAATTAAATGATTAATTTCTGATTTAGTGAATAATTATATATTTTAGGATGTTGAAATCTGATGGAGTATGATACTAGTAGCATTTAGGGTATTAGATGTAATTATTAGGTTAATTATGTAGTAAATGATTAATAGGGAAAAATAGTTAACTTTAAGTTAATTTTGTAAATTAGAGAAATTAGGAGTAAAATCTGATTTAGGATGAATTTAGACATGTTGAAATGATAATTGATATTTAGGGATGGTAATTAAAGTGATAGAAATATTAGAAATGCATTATGTACAAAACAGGCAATAATGCATAATATGTAATTTTTGAAAGTATAATAAATAGAAAATATTAGGATAAAAATTGATATTATATAAATAATAGGGATATATAATAAATTTGATAAGAAACTTGAATTTATGTAATTATATGGAAAATGCAAAAATTTCTCACATTAGGAGTGAATTTGGTACACTAATATGGATTTAAGTGTACCGGGTAAAATAAATACTGACTAGGGGTAATGAAGGTATTTAGGAGATCGGGAAGTAAAGTGATTAATTTCACATTATGGGTTGAAACGGATTTCTAGGGTTGAAATTTAAAACATTACTTAGAAATCGAATTAAAACCTAATTTTGAAATCGATGCGAAAACCGAACCTGAACCTAACCCCAAACCTAGAATAATTGTAAAAGACTTAATACTGAGATAATTAGGCATATTAAACCTTAAACAAAACCTAACAATAAGCGTTATAGGATAAAACGAATCTATAATAGTTATATGAAAAGCTGAAACTACGTTTGTGTTATAGAGATGATCGGCGATGGCTTGAGCAAATCGGACCTCGAGTGAGGGAGCGAGGAGTCGAGGTAAGTTGGGATTAATACGATGCTGTATATTGGAGGCTTAAGATTATGCTTGTTGTGCTTGCTAGATAGTTGAATGTGTGCATGTGCTTGATTATGGGTGATGCTATGATTCTATTTGTTGCTCTGGCATGTATTGTATGATTTGTATGAAATGATTGATCACCCCAAAGTAGACTTAATCAAATATATGACTAACAATCATAATCGGACATGCATGGCAACCCATTAGGGAAACTTAGACTCTCCGGCCAAATACCGACCCCTTCGAAAGGGATAGCGTAGGATTGCATAATGGTCCCTTCTTCATCCTCAGTCGAACTAAGTAACAAGAGAGGAGGTCGCAGCGAGAGTGAAGTCAGTGGTTCGAAGGTAGTTGCGGAAGGAGCGAGGTCTCTATTGCACAAGCTTGGGTTTGGTCGTGAGCTGCTGTTGTATTAATGGCAACTCCTCAACCTGGATTAGAGCGGACGCAATTTCTCTAATCTCACGACGAGCCAAACAACATCGTATGATGGCATTTGCTTGCACATGCATTATACCTAATAAATTGATTGAAAACTTTGTTGTGTTTGTAGTATAGTTTTAAGTCCTCCATCATAACTTACTGAGTTGTGGTTGCTCACATCCCTATAAACGTCGTGCAAGTGCTGGCTAAGAAGCGGCAAACAACTACTCTGAAGCTAGCAACAGCTGGATCCTGGGGAGTGAGGAAAAACATTGAAGAATCAACACATATTTTATTACTTTTCATTTCTGATTAATGTAATAACTGAATTATAGTGACTATATATAACTTTTCTCACTTTCTTAGGTAAATGAATTATTTAAATTACAAACTGTTTACTTCAAAACGGGTTAGTCGTGGACGCCTTGTATAGATCAGGTCTAAGATAGCGGTTGTAAGGCCAACTTCTATCTTAGGATGGTTTACACGGCGGAGCTGTTATGACTCTGCCGCTTCGAGGCGTGACACATAATAACCTAATTCTTGTAACTATTTTACCACTAAGTGCACACAAAAGCACCACAAAAGTCCCTTAATCTACTTGTACTTCAATATTACATTTTTACTGTACTTCACTTAAGATATAACTCTTACCTAAACAATTACAAGAAAGCAATTGATTTCTTTGATTTTCTTTCTTCCTTTGGTCATGTGCTAAGCACTCCACTTTAATAGATAAAGCACAGGCACTAAAGGTGTTTATAAGTAGCTAATTGCTTCATTAAGTACCGACAATCTTTAGAAAAACCTTCTTGTTTTTTTCCATTATGTCTGATAAGGTATCGAATTTCTTTCTCGATCAACATCGCTGTTGTGCATTTTGATGGCTATTGATCCATACCGTTACTCTTTAATTTTTAATAATAAATAAAATACTATATATATTAATAATAAGTTAATTATTCATATTTCAAGACTTTTTAAAAAATATTTTAAGTATTAGTTTGAGAAGTAATACTAACATGAACGTACAAAAGATATAAAAGAAATGCTAGGTAATTTTAGTTAAGTAACCATGAATAAAATGAAGAGTTGCTTAACAAGAAAAATTGATTAGAATACTAGTATAATATCCTAAATAGTTCTTTAGTCACTTCAATGATGAACATGCCTTTGTAGGGTCTTAGTGATTGAGAGATTGTTACATTCAACAAAATCCCTCTTTTAACATTACATTAACATTATCATCTTGCTTTTAAGTGAAAGTTTGGGATATTTCAAATCAGTTTATATTGTATTTCAATTGTATAATAAATTTATTATGTATTTTAAAAGGTGTATTATATTGATATGACATTATATATCTACTATGTCCATGGTTATTTGCCTATATGCTTATTTTAAGTAAATAAACAACATAACTAAATATAATGATAAATAAAAATAAAACAAAGAAACATGAAAAGATTATTGGATAACAAGTAATGTGATAATAGAAGTATTTATTTTTTGGAGCATATATTATGGATGCTTCTTTGGAAATATAATTTTGATATTTGGAGTGAAGAAAACATTTCTCCAAGGAAGCCTCATGTTTCGAAACCTTGTAAGTGGATATGATAAAGCACGAAAACACTTAAATAAAGACAAAAGAAAAAAATTATATTTTTCCAGGTTGATTGCAGGTTTTATAGAAAGAAAAAAATAAATAAATGGAAAGTTCATTTTGACCTCCTAACAAATATACAGGCATTCATTAACCTATTTCTCGTAAATTTGAGTACAATATTAGTCAGGGATTACTCATGGGGTGAAATAACCAAATTTTAGCTAAATAAATTAGTTTTTAGCCCCTATTATTGCCTTTGAAATGTGAAAAATGAATAGCATTCCACGAGAAAACAAAGTGGAAGTGGTGCATATATCCAATATCTGATTACTATAATTAAAACATGATAAGCCACTTGACTATTTAAAATGAAATTAATTTTTTTTTGTTAAACAATTAAATCAAAATTTTCATTAAAATAACTTCTTAACTTTATTTTCTGAACAAGGTAAAAGAAAAGCAAATAGCATGATGGCCCAACAAAAAAGCAGTAAAAGAAGGGGCCCACAACCCATATTTTCTTGGAAATGGATTTTTTAAAGTATTTTAAGTAAACTTATAAAAATAAATTTATATAAAAAATCTCTATTTCCATCGTCTTAGCCATAATTATTTTTTGAGAAGTGCCACATGTGACAAGAGCGATTTTCCGATTTACATGAAGCATCATGATTTGTATTACGCTCACGATTATTGAAATTGTATATGCTAGATAATTTTCTATAAAATGGGTAACTAAAGGTCGTTATATAAGATTCTATAGAAGTGTCTTAGACACCTAAATATTGATTTGGTTTCGCAAAGGATGTAAGGTATCGAGCCTGTAAAAACTAAATTCACAGATTAAATCTACTTAAGTTATATCTAATAATTAGAGGGTGATTGTAAATTTGATCCCTTGGAATCTTTTTAAAAACTCACTTTTTCTTTACTGAAAAATGACTTCACCTATTTCATACCGATGACAGACAACTCCTACCAAAAGTGCTCCCAACGTCAAAGCCCACCGAAATGTCTGATCGAGGCCTCACAAGTCATTAAGAAGCTCAACCCGAACCATGTGGGCCTATCAAGATGCTTACACGTGTCCTGAATAAGTCTATGCCTCATCTTCTTCTCGAAAGATCTCCAAACACCCCACACGTACTCGACCTATCCATAATGCTCGCACGAGGCTTGTTCTCATTTGCTCTAGAGACCATGATCAAAGAAGCTATCAAGCTACAAGCCGAGCACTTGCCATGTCAATTGTCCAGTTTCTCTCTCTTCATCTAATGATGATTAACTACCTACTACATGGCCTACTTCCTAATCGTTGAACTAGGGTAGCCACCCGCTACCGAAGTAAGGTGGCCTTCATCGATGGGATAAGTCTATCCCTCAAGTCTTTACTAGTCAACAAAGGAAAGGATGCCCCATCAAGTACTAATGTCGAGCTTGAATTTTTTGTTTTCTTTATTTTAATTTAATTTTCTATTTTTTGATTAATACTAAATTTTAACCAATTCAATATTAATCATCAACTAAAGAAATTAGGAAACTCCGATTCTTTTAGAAAACTTTTAAAGTCGCTATCCAACCGGAATCAGGAAAAAACAAAAATTGTAATTAATTGAGTGAATTGACTACAATTTAGCTATCGGTTTTTTATTTTAATTTGATAAAAAAATAGAGGGTTTCGAATTCGAGATCTAACCTATTAAACCTTAACGAGTACTACTATTTATTTTCTGAAATTAGATTTATTCTTTTAAATTGTTCTTTTTTGATATTTTTAAGAAAAAATAAAAACCAAAAGAAAAAAAAAACTAAGTTTCTAAAGATTTTAACATCGCCCCAAAGGTGTCTACGTATCTACTAGTCGGGATCAGATGATTGTAATTCTTTCCAAAAAAGCTTTTGTGTGTTGATTTATTTTAATTTTTGAAAACCGATCAACTTTACGTATTTGTTAATTCAGTTTATTTAGAGAAAATTCTAAAAAAGCCCTATTTCTTGATTATTTTTATTTGCAGAAAAAAAAATTCTCTAAAAAGTCCTAGTTTTTTTTAAAAGGGTTTTTTATTAATTTTTTATTTGAAAAAAATAGTTTTCTATGGGAGGAATCCTAAAAAAACCTATCCTAAAAATTCCTAAGCTATATATATATATATATATATTTATTTATTTATTTACATATTATGCTATCAACATAAATTAGTAACTAATAAGTAAAATAATAATAATATATATAAAAAAAAAAATTGAACAACCGAACTTGAACTTATTGTTTAGTGTATGCTGTAGACATTGGTGCTTCAACGAAGTGTGCTTGGCGTGGACAGTGTGGCTGTGGATGTGAAGCATTATATCGTGCATGTGTATGAACTAGTGTGGAGAGGACAGTAGCTATTGCATGTCATACGGCAACGTCAATATGTGATGTGCAGTGGCGGCGTTGGGGTTGTTTCGAATATGCTGTTGTCGTAATGTGTGAGAGTAGACAATGGGTGAATGTGTGCTAATGTGTTAGCTACAACGGTGAAGATGAAATGTTGTATTGCTACTTGGCCGTGCGTGTAATGCTATGAGCTCGGTCAAAGTGTGTCCGTGGGGGGCTATGGGCATGCAAGGAGTGGACAGCATGTGCAGTGTTGAAGTGTGAATTGCGTGAGGATGGGCATGGGGTGTAGCGGTAGTGAATCAAGCGATCGGTGGAGTGATAGTGTTTGTGTTGTTGCTGTGTTTATCGTAGGTGGTACTGATCGCGAATTGGATCTATGTTGATGCAATTGGATCAGTGGCTTACGTGGAGTTTGGCGAAGATTGCGGAGTGTATGGATGGTGAATTATAGTGGATGTTGCGTGCTAATGTGTGTCGCGACTGCTGGAGTATAGCCGTATGCGTTAGATCCTGATAAGTGAAGTTGTGTACAGGAAGTGAAGTGATTGTGTTTGTGCAGCATAGCCGTGAACGGTGGAGTGGCAGTATAATGGCTAATTTGTGTTCAACAAGTGAAGCAGTGTAGTCGATGGACGTGAGCTGCTGTTTGTTTGGAGAGGGTGCAGAAAGAGTATTTTGGGTTTTTTTCATATATGTCATTCTCTTTTATTTATACCGCACGATCCTTATTTATAAAACTTGGAAAATAGATCCTTTAAATTATATCAATCCTAATAGATTTGAATCTTTTATATCACTTCATATTCGATTTAACAAAAATCAAATTAGATCCAAATCTTTTATATTGATTCAAATCCGATTTGATAAAAATCAAATTAGATTTGAATCTTTTATATCGACTCGAATTTGATTTGATAAAAATCAAATTAAATTTAAATCTCTTTATATCGATTCAAATTCGGTTTGATACAAATCAAATTAGATTTGAATCTCTCATATCTATGTCACATTGAATTAAAAAAATTTGAAAAAATTTAAAATTAGATTTGAATCTCGTACGCTCAACTAATTTTCACAAAAAGAAAGAAAGAAAAATGAAAAGCATATAGTGCTTAGTGAGATTCAAACTCATGAACTCAAGCTAATCCAACGCCAATATTTAAATACTTATCCATTAGGTTATTGGTCTATACCTCAATATTTAGTGCAATTAAATTGTACTTAAATCACGTGACTTTCTAAAATAAGTTAATTGGACTAAACTAAAACTAAATTAATTGACCCTAAAATATTTTACTTTCTAAAAATCTATTTTCCTAAAAAACTTTATAATTTTTCTTTTTTTCATTTTTTGTATTTTTATCATTTTTCAATTTTTTAGTTATTATTTATTATTTTTTTGAATTAGGACCTTTTAAAAAAAAACAAACAAAAATGAGAGGGTGTAGAGGGGAAAGGATGCAAAAATCGAGTGTCTACAATTGGCAATGTTGCCTCATTGGATCCTGTGCTAGCTAGCCAAGATCTGCCGTGTATTATCAATAGTAATAACCTCTGACCTATAAATAAGAGTAAGATCTTCCGATAAAGGGATCGACACTTGTTTCTATCCTCTCCTAAAAACTCATTCTTATAATTTTTCCCACCATTATCATATTGCTCTTCTTACTAACTTGAGTGTCGGAGGGCCTTCATTGACCTAGCTATAGGAGGCTTTGTGTAAGTTCTTTGTTGTCCGTGGCTAAAGGGTAGCTCAAAGTTGACTTAAGAGACATAGTGGTGATTACCACCATCACCATTTGGTACCTACCGTTTACGTGAACTTTTCAACATAGCAAGGAGCAAAAACATACACTCACTTCTGGCATTGCCAAGTGGTGGTAACCAAGCCAACATAGACCTAACACCACTATTAACAGAGCCACAACCCTCAAACATGGAGCAAGTAAAAGTCATGCTAAAACAAATCATGGAGACTAATGCCAAAATATTATAGGAAAATGCATAATTAAGACAGCAACTGAATGCTGCCTATAACTTAAAAGAAAAACTCAACCTTAACGATAGAGTTCACCTTGAAGACAAAACTAATAACTCTTTAAGCTAATAAAGTAGGTGCCCTAGGTGCTCATTTACACCACCTCTAAACCCTGTACGCTTACGTGATGTTACTCCAAACGAGCATCGTCTATAATCAGAGTTGCGTTAACATCTTAACAACAACCATGGCAAGGTACACGTCTAGGGTACTTAATTTGGAACAAGCAAAACCCGAAGGGACCCTTCTCCCGAATAGTTGCCCAAAAACTTAGATGATATTAACGATCGGGAGCTTGATGAACATATATGGGGTGCCTCTAGTTTACGTAACCAGAAATGCCTTGAGTCCTTTGTGAGGCAATCAAACATGGCTACTAACAAAAGCCCATTCACTACAGGCATCCTTAAAGAAACCCTATAGCAAGGTATGTGCGCCTCCCTCACCTAAACAATTATGGTGGATCTAGCGATCTCGACAATCATCCAATACACTTCCACACGATGATAAGTCTTCACAACTTCTCGCTGCAATAATGTCCAAGGCCTTTCCAAGCACCCTAATAAAGGGCACATTGGTTTGGTCCTATCAACTTCCAGGAAGTTGCATTCATTCTTTCGACAACTTAGCCACTAGATTCCAGCAGCACTTCCTGAGTAGCAAAGTATTGCATAGGGACTCATCCACCTTGTACATCATACGACAACACCCCAATGAAGCACTTTGGGCCTATTTAGAGTGCTTAAATAGCGCTAAGCTGCTTATCCCCAAAGTGGAATCAGACATAACACTTCAAGCCATCATGTTTAGCTTAAATCAGAGCAACAAGCTCTTTGAGGGCATGGTACTATGCTAACCAGAAACCTTTAAGGAATTCATGATGATCGTCAAGCAGCACATAGCATAAGAGGATGTTATTCGATCTCCCCTCGAAAGCAATAGGCAACACACTATTAAGAAGATTACCCTACCTATTCCTTAGAACAACGAGAAAGACGTAGGTAAAAATTTGTGGACTTTGCAAGCTATACACCACTCACTTACCCACTTGGAGAAGTATACTACAGAGTCCGCGAATACCTACTAACCGTACCACCCATTAGAAAAATACCCAAGGCCTTTACCTTAAGCGAATTTTGTGACTACCACAAAGCATAGGGCCATAAAATAAATGAATGCAAGAACCTTAAAAACACGATTGAAGACCTTGTTCACAAGGGCTGCATCGACTATCTTGTTGCTAACGAAAGGAACCTCCCTCGTCTAGCCCAGTGGCATCACATGCAGGAATCACAATAGCAACAACAACTACAACTCGAGTAGCAAAACCAACAAGATAATGTAGAGCAAAGAGGTCATATCGGACAAGTATAAACAATCACTAGTGGACCCGACCTGTCAGATGAAGACCACTCTACCCAACTAAAGCACAAGGTGTTTTCAGTCTGAGTAAAGAAACCATGAATCGACACCACCATATCGTTCAACGACGACGATAAAATAGGTATCTAGTATCCTTACATCGACCCCTTGGTCATTAACACCGAGATAGGATACTTTAATGTCCCCACAATATTCATGGACAATGAAAGCTCGGTCGACAAACTCTTCTTCTTAGCTTACAAACAGATGAAGGACTAGCTCGATGAACAACTCTACCTATACAAACAAAGCCTAGCAAGTCTAAGAGGTAAAACAGTCCTAGCAAAAGGACTTATCACACTTCCCATCAAATTACGTGATGGTGACCACATCACATCGCATCTCGTTGACTTTGTAGTCGTTGACCACTAGTCCCCATACACTGCTATCTTCGGATAGACTTGTATAAGGGTTGATTCTAAATTGTAAACCAGCTCGGCCTGGGGGGGTATAAGCTTGAACCAACTGCTGAACCATAGAACTTTAAGGGCCCAAGTGATTCAATCATCTAAAACCACCCTAATTGGTGGGCTATGAATCCTCACCAGTTCAACCCACCCCTAAAAGAAAAGAAAAATGAAAAAACACATCAACATGCACTACATCCCGCCAACATACCCATTGTTATTATTTTCCCCTCCTACATCAATTATTCTCCCATCCTTATCATTTTCTTTTTTCCATTCCATCCTTCCCATCATAACCTTACCCCACCCACTACGCTCCAAGTCTCCAACATACTTCCACTTTCAAATTTCAACAAATATGAGGCTACTACCTTCTTTAATTGAACATGCTAGTGCTAGGGTCAGATATCATATTTAAGTTCTTTGTGAATGGAGAAGGAAAATTTAATGGTTCAATGCATTTTGCATTGATAGAAAATTTCAATTTACAGGTGAAGTGAAAGTGATGCATATCGTTACCAAGAATAGATAAGGCTGGTCGTAAGGATGGATCCAAGCTTACTAAAAGCTTGAAAGGGTGATGGGGAACGCGCGAAAGGGGTGAAAGATGAATGAAAGAGTAAACAAAACCCACGAATAACTCCAAAGGATATGACGTACCAATGGAACTTTCGAGGACTCAGGGTTCAGCTCGATATGATGCACGAGATGATCCGATGAGATTACTTACTACCTATCCTTGCTTAAGGGTTAGGATAATAGTAAAATGAGAGTAAATAAACAATGTTTACAAAAGGAAGAATATTCAGCGTATTGATATTAATTCTCTTGTTGTTACGGTTACAAGTATAAAGGGTATTTATACTCGATAAGTTAAGGCAACTTGCCTAAAACAGAAAAAACAAAAAGGGTATTGTCTTAAAGAAATAATGTACAAGAACATAAAATGATGAAAATAAATATTCAAGAAAAGTAATGATTAATATAGCAGATTCTACCTGTAGTCCCATACACGTAGCAAAGATGCGTTGGTGATGCCATTAAAGGATGCAGACAAAAGAGTACAATCGGATTGCTTGTTTGAGTATGAGTGACTGAGGATTAATCTGGGTAGTTCTCTCAGCAGGAGTGATGCCAAGCAAGTGGTCAACTCGGCCTTGAGTGAGTAAGTGCATAAGGTTTGGTAAATGTCTCAGCATTCAACAATTCGGCACAAAGCCTCTAAGAAGTGGGCAATCATATGGCTAGTCATACAGAGTAGATCGGTAAAGAGATACTCGGCTTTGGTAGAAGTTAGTTGGAGCAGGAGGATTCACCTTGCCAATCTTTCTAGTCCTTAGGCTCGGCGACAAGTTAAAGGCCTAGTAGCCTAATTCCTATCATCCCCTCCAGGTTGATTTGGATTTGGGATCAAATCCATGCGATCTTCAATTAGCTCTTCATCAAGGTGATATAGACTGAGGTTAACAATGTTGAAGGTGTCAGAAACCCCATAATCTTTGGGCAGCTCAAACTTGTAGGCATTGTCATTGATCTTCTAAAGAATTTTGAAAGGTCCTTCAACTCTTGCAAATAGCTTATTTCTCCTCTTGCTCAGAAACCTTTTCTTACACAAGTGTAGCCACACCAAGTCTCTTAATTGGAATTGTTTAGCTATTCTACCCTTAGCCTTCTCTCGCATTTTTCTGGTGGCTTGGTCAATTTATCGATTAACTTTGTTATAGAGGGGTAACTTAAGATTAAAACCATAGACAATCTCGAAGGGTGTTTTCTTAGTGGTGTCATGTATGGTTTAGTTGAAGGTGAATTCGACCATTGATAAGCAGATGTCCCAATCAACTAAGTTCTTTCCTACTATGGCTCGAAGTAGTGATCCCAAAGTACGATTGACTATCTCTATTTGGCCATTCATTTAGGGGTGACAAGAAGTACTAAATAGCGGTTTGGTCCCCATCCCTCGCCACAAAGTCCTCTAGAAATGACTTAAGAACTTTCGATCTCTGTCGGATACTACACTTCTTTACACGTTGTATAACTTAACAATTTCCTACAAAAAAAGAGAAGTAATAGCCGAAGCATCATTAGTTTTAAAGTAGGGCATAAAGTGTGCCATCTTACTAAATCTGTCCACGATAACCATTATAGAATCTTTGCCTTAGGCAGTTTGTAGTAACGCAAGAACAAAGTCCATGCTCAACTCAGTCTATGGTTTTATTGGAACAGGCAAAGGCATTACTTTCCCTTGGTTAGCTCAGCATTTAGCTCTCTTGCACATGACATAACCTACAATGACTAGATGCACATCTCACCTCATTTTCGGCCAAAAGAAATGCCCATTCGACAGTTCATTTGTTCTTATTTCTCCAAAATGTTCGGAGAGTCCTTTACTGTAAGCTTCCTTAATCAGTAATTCCCTTAGTGAATAGGTCAGCACACATAATTTCCTTCCTTAGAACAAGTATCCCTCCTCTATATGATACTCGTCCATTGTCATTCCATTGACATAACGTGTAAGTATGGGTCCAAAGTGTGGATCCCCATAGTACTGTTCCTTAATGGTTGCAAACCCAAACAACTTGGTTTATAGTTCTGTCAAAAGCACATGTCTTATTGAAAGAGTATCTACAACCACATTGCTCTTTCCATGTTTGTATTTTATTACAAAATTAAACCCTTTAAGGAATTTAACCCATCTCGCTTGATGCTTCGACAACTTTGTCTGACTTCGGAGATACCTTAGAGATTCATGATCAGTATAGATGATAAATTCTCTTGGCAATAGATAATATTGTGATGCTTGCGATGCTCGGATTAGTGCCAAGAGTTCTTTGTCATACACTGAGTAGTTTAGTTAAGGTCCCCTGAGCTTTTTACTATAGTAGGCAATTAGTTGGCCTTCCTACATTAGGACAGTACTTATTTTAATGCCTAACGCATTACATTCCAACTCAAATATTTTCTTGAAGTCAGGTAAAACTAGTACATGGGTGGAGGTCAACCTCTCCTTTACCTTGACAAAACTTCTCTCTTCCTTTTCTCTCCATCTGAAGTCAATGTTATTCTTTGTCAACTCAATAAGGGGTATGACAAAGGTGCTAAAACTCCTTATAAATCTTTTGTAGAAGGAAGCTAGTCCATGGAAACTTCTCACTTCGGCACAGGTAATTGGAGTTGGCCACTCGACGATTACTCGAATCTTCTCATCGTTTACTCATAAGCCTTCTTCACTTATTACATAGCTTAAGAATATCACTTCCTCCTGACAAAAGCAACACTTTTTAAGATTGTTGAATAATCTCTTGGCATAGAGGACATTCAATACAGCTCGGAGATGTTTATAGTGACTCGACATATCGGCACTATATACTAGAATGTTGTCAAAGTACACTACGACACACTTTCCCATTAGATGTCTCAACACGTAGTTCATCAGTCTCATGAAAGTGTTCAAGGTATTTGACAAGCCAAATAGCATGACCATCTACTCATAAAGTCCATGTTGAGTTTTGAATGCAGTTTTCCATTCATCGCCGGCCCTCATGTGAATTTGATGGTAGCCAGACTTTAGATTAATCTTGCTGAAGATTTTAACTGCACTCAATTCATCCAGCATATCTTCCAAATTGAGGATAAGATACCTATATTTGATTGTTATCTTGTTCACTGCTCGGTTGTAAACACACATCCGCTTGGTATCATCATTTTTCAACACTAGTAGCACTGGAACAATACAAGGGTTAAGACTTTCCCTAACATATCCTCTCTCTAGTAATTCATTGACTTGTCTTTAGAGTTCTGAAGCTTGTTCGGACTCATTTGATAAGCTGGTTTATTTGATAGGGTGACGCCGGGTATTAAGTCAACGCAATGTTTTATGCCTCGAATAGAGGGTAACCCTTCAAGCAATTGTTTAAGGAACAAGTCAGCATACTTATCTAGTAACTTTCTTACTTCAAAGGGTAGTCTACCCTGCTTCTTTAACTCCAATAGACATCTGACCAACATGAGGGTTGGTACGTCATCTTTTGATGGCCTCTCGGAGCTTGGCTCTACTCATCATCAGAGTCTTCTTCAATCTGTGAATAAGTTTTTCCTGTAGTTTGCTAACTTCACTCGGCAGCATCGGGTTTAGTGTAATCTTCCGACCATCCTTCTCAAACACATACGTGTTCTTGTATTCGTCATGGATAACTCTTCTATCAAATAGCTATGATTTGCTAAGTAACACATAGGAAGCACATAACAGAGAATCTAGTCAGTTTAACTTCCAATAGTGATCAATAGTAGTATTTACCGAATAACATGTAGTGCTCTCTTTTCACTCAATTAGTGCAACTTATACGGCCTCAAATGTGCGATAGTCGGCAACTTTAACCTTATGAGCAGATCGACTGATGCCACATTAGTGCAACTTCCACTATCCACAATCAATGTGCACACTTGATCATTTACGCTACAGGTGGTATGAAACAAGTTCTCCCTCTACTCCTCCTCGCATGAGGGTTCCAAGTTCGTTGCTGATAGCTTTTATTTTAAATACATTTCATATGGTGATTTTATAGTATTTCCTTTACATCTTTGGTTTTTTTTATAAAGAAATTGATGCTTAATTGAGTAAATTTTTTATTTCAAGGTTTGAACGCGTTATTGGATTGAAAACAAAGAAAAAGAATCAAGCTTCACTCAATTTGGAGTTTAAATGAATGAGTTATGAAATTTTGAAGTTACATAAACAATAGGAGAAAGTAGAAAATTTTGGTCAGAAAGCAGCAAATTTTGGTCAAAAAGTTATACAGTCTGGGATACAACTGTATCCTCAGGCTGTGTCCATCCAGGAAGATTTTAAGTGTCAAGGTCAGTAAGTTACAAAACCTGGGGACATAACTGTGTCCTAGATTGTGTCTGGTAACGAAAAAAGAAACTTTACAATACATTATAAAAGGACTTACTAGGGTTTCGTACATAACTTTAGACATTCAAAAGAGAAGAGACTGAAGAGAAGGAGGAAAAAAAGACGAAAGCAACACCTAACTTCAAGATTGAAAAGATTTTTCATCAACAAAAAGGGGGTTTTTATGTTTTATTTCTTGATTTTGTTGCAATTCATTTTTAGTTTCATTATGATAGCTTAAGATTCTGGTTTTTTAGATTGTGGAACCTAGGGTTTTATGTGACTATTAGATTTATTGATAATTTTCAATAAAGTTTCTATTTTTTTTTATTCAATTATGTTTGTTTTAATTGTTAATTGATATTTTTAGGGTATCAATCTATGATATTATGCATGATGATTGAGAAATCACATATGTAATGAGATCTTAACATAATTGGAGAGAATTACATGTGTACTTAGAGATAAGATACATGTTTCTTCAGGAAAGTTGTTCTTTTGTGTAGGAATTCATTATACATTAATGCAATTTTGAATTATATTACTAAGTGAAGAGATTCCGGTAAATAATTTAAGATTAGGGTTAATATGCTTGAGAAATGTGTTAACTTTAATTGTGAATTCCTCCGGTCAAGAATAATAGAGATTAAATTGGATGCATTTTAAGTGATCACATGTTAAATACTAGGGGAAATAATTCCTAAATATGTTATTTGCCTTCTTGAAGTCGTTTTTAATTTTATCGCTTTCTAAATTGCTTAATCAAGTCTCATAATTAGGTTAGTTTGTTAATTTTAGTATTCTTAATTCATTCAACCTATTACAATTTTCCGGTTAGATAATAGAGCTAAGATTAATATTGGTACTCGAATTCTTTGAAAGATTGACTCGAACTCACATCCGCTATATTAAAATTGATAGGTACACTTGCCTTGTATCAGTTGCGCATCGAACAACCAAGATCAACTGATCTAAGTGCTTAGTAAACACATCCTCTTTAATGAGTTCATTTTCCTGAGGAACTTCTTCTTCGACAATGCTCTCTACCTCTTCAGATTCCTTAGCAATACTTTCCACTTCTAACTTTGAGACATCTCTTTTAATGACCATAGTCCTTCGGTTTGGGCACTGGGCAGCCATATGTTTGAACCCTTGGCACTTAAAGCACTTGATCTAACTCGTCTTCCTACCAAATCCTTACCCTTTTTCATTTGTTCCAGTTGGTATGTCACCTTCTATTCTACCCTTTTGGTTAGTCCTAACATCCACTCATTATATTGGCTCGATATTCGGTTAACTTCAATAACTTCCCTAAACAAGTTAGTTAGTTAATGTTCAAGTTGGCATTTGGCCCCTTCTTTGCCTTTCCATTCATTGAGCAATTCGTATGGCCTCATCCATTGTAGTAAGTTAGTGGAGTTCCACAATGTCTCGAATGTCATTCTTCAATCCAGTAAGGAACTTAGAGAGTGTTCGTACTGGCAATTCCTCCACTTCACAGAAGATTATAAGCATTTGGAATTCTTAGACATACTCATCAATAGTTTGGCCTCTTTGTTTCAGCTCCTGAAGCTGAGTAAAAGTATCTCGTAGATAATTATCCAGCATAAATATATTTCTAAGTATTCTCTTTATCTTAGGCCAAGTATTAATCTCTCTGTATCTTTCCCATCTCCTAATAGCCTGGAAATTCTTCCACCACATCATGGCATATTTGGAGAACTCAACGGTAGCAGTTCTCACTTTCTTGCAATCCTCATAGTGGTAATATTCAAAAATACGTTCCACCTTCTCTTCCTAATCTGAGTATTCAGTCGCACTTCTAAAACCATTGAAGCTCATAATCTGAAGCTTCACATGGTTAGATGCTCTAAGTGCTCAAGTTTGCTCTTCTTCTTCATAATACTCTTCATCATCCTCTTCTCTTATGTCTCCTAAGTTAATCCTTCTTCTTACTCATCCACCTACTCCTCTACCTTGACCTTATCAAGCTGGGTTCTGACGTTTTATAGGTTAACTAACTTGTAGGGTGTTATGCATGGCTTTAGTAGGTCGATAAGCCAATGCATGAATAACTTGACTCAAATCCATTAGCAAGTTAGCAATTTCATCTAGTCTCTCATCTGTACTTCTTGGAGTACCTTAAGATTGTCGGCCATGGAAGGCAACACCACTGTTGTCATCCCCAATGCCAGCATTAACACTTGAGTCCGTTATTTTCTTTGATAGATCCAAAATTTAACTTCTCGACTAGGTGTTACAATGAACACTCTCACAACACTATAGTTAAATGAACACAATGGCTTGAAACAAACTACTACAACTTAAATGAAACATTTGCTTTGATACTAAGATAATGCGTATCATAATCAAGAATAGCTAAGGCCGGTTGCAGGGATGGATCCAAGCTTGCCGAAAGCTTGAAAAGGTGATTGGGGGAATGCGCGAAAGGGACGAAAGATGAGTGAAAGAGTAAGTAAAACCCATGAACAGTTCCAAAGGATATGATGCACCAGTGGAACTTCTAAGAACTCATGGCACAACTTGATATGATGCACGAGATGGTTTAGTAAGTTTAATCAATACCTAGCCTTGCTTAAGGGTTAAGATAAGAGTGAAATGAGAGTAAACAAATAGTGTTTAAGAAAGGAAGAATATTTAATGTATTGATGTTAATTCTCTCATTATTACGGCTACAAGTATAAGGGGTCTTTATGCCTGATAAGTTAGGGCAACTTACCTAAAAAAGAAAAGACAAAAAGATTATTGTCCTAAAAAAGTAATGTACAAGAATACAAAAGGAAAAAAATAAATGTTCAAGAAAAGTAATTATTAGTGTAGCAAATTCTACACGTGGCAGAGATGCATTGGTGATGCCATTGGAGGATCCAAACAAAAGAGTACGATCAGATTACTTATTCGAGTAAGGGTGACTAAGGATTAGTCTAGGTAGTTCTCTTGGCCTCTCGGTAAGAGTGATGCCGAGCAAGTAGTTGTATCGAGCATGAGTGAGTAAGTGCATGAGGTTTGGCAAATGTCTAGGTATTCAACAATTTGGCACAAAGCCTTTAGGAAGTGGGTAATCATACAACTAGTCATGCAGAGTAGATTGGCAAAGAGATACTCGACTTTAGTAAGAGTTGGTTGGAGTAGGAGGATTCACCTTGCCAGTCCTTTTAATCCTCAGGCTCGACTATAGGTTAAAGGCCTAATAACCTGATTCTTATCAAAAAGCAAGTTTCAAAATTTAGACGTTGTGGTTTCAAAGTAAAATAATTTCAAAACTTTCAAATTTTAAACAATTTGTGTATCTACCATTTCATTTACATATAAATTGGTTCATGGAGAAGTAAATGCTCCTTCACCAAAACATTGAAATGCTCCAATTATTCTACCTTTACAATTCACAATTCTAAAGCTCTCTTAGCCTACGAGTGAAGCCACATTATTCTTATTTAAGTCTTCTCGCTTGTTATATTATATTTCGCTTTAGTAACTATGAGTCTACGATTTTGTTTTTTGATAAATAATTTCTATTTTTCATTGCTTAAAAGGTTCTTTTGTCCATAAATTGTAAATCTTTCTTCTACTAAAAAAAAAAAAAAAAATTATCTCCATGGATTGATTATTACACCGTACTTTTTACAAGAAGAAACATAGTTCCTCCTCAAGTGGGACAGGTAAAGAGGAGGCTGTGGGAACGTGTACGTCGTCCGTACCATAGCGATTTGATGACGTTCTAGCATACCTAGAGTACAAGTATAACCTTAATGAGGAGGGGGCACACGAGGTGATGGCAAACGTCAACCACCAAGGTACACCTCCTCTTGGATTTAAACCTCTATACATGAGTATCCTTACATGACCAGTTCGATTTAAACCTCCACGCATGAGTTGTCTCGTAGCCATATTCGAGGATGAGGAGGATGAGATCAAAATAATTCTTGAGACAGAAGAGCAACATATAAGTCTGTATGTACTTGGCGGTTTGAGGCCTTCAGGCTCAAGTAAGCTCCTTAAACTTGGTAAATCTAGTATTTTCACTACATATTTCTATAAAGGTACAAATGAAAAGAGGAACTTGTGCGTGTTCTACAACTATTGCAACGCGATCTATGCTTAGAAGACGGGAGAAGGGTAAGATCTACGCTTGGAAGATGGGAGAAGGGTAGGGTACCTAAATAGGCACTTGAGATCAAAGCATCCTAGGGAGATGAGAATATACAGTACACAACAACAAATCACCTAAGGTGGTAGTTCATTTGGGCAAGCGCTAATAAGGTACAATCAAAAGAAGCAAAAGTACAATCTCATGCAATACTTCGCCAACATACACCCGTCCTTCAATGTGGTGTGTTAAAGTGGCAAAGTCGATATAAGCAAGGGATGTTTAAACCCAGCTCACAATAGTTAAGCCTTAGCACTTTGAGCTAAGTCATGCAGAAGCTTTACCATAAAGGTAAGTTGGAGCTTGTAGGTAAGTTTGCTTCACTCAATACGTTAGTGTCCATATGTACCGACATATGAACGGATCCTTTCCATAATAATTCTTACATGGGTATAACTTTTAATTGGATCGATGATAATTGGCAACTAAGTAAAAGACTATTGGAACTGAAGGCATTTAAGGAGTGCCACACAATGCAAAACATTTATAAAATTATTAAAGAAATCCCAAATGAGTATGGTATGGTAAAGAAATTTTTTTTATTGGTTTTGACAATGCAAGTGTGAACACAGCCTCCATAGCAAATCTACAAAATCTTTATTAACCGATGCTTTGGGGGGGGGGGGGGGGGGGGGGG
>JAMXBB010000003.1:98915461-99160046 GCA_024138015.1 Lumnitzera littorea
AAAAAAAAAAAAAAAAAAAAAAAAAAAAAAAAAAAAAGGGGGGGGGGTGGTTTGTTTATATACGTTGTACATGTCATATTCTTAACTTATGTATTAAAGATGGCATTGCAGCTTTACAAGACTGTATAACCCTAATTAAAAATGTGGTGAAGATAATAATGATGAGGCGATCCCTCCACAAGAAGTAAAGGAACTTTCATACGAAGCATAGGAAGAGGCCTTAAAAATTTAAAATTGGATGTGCAACACTATTGGAACTCTACATACAAGTTATTGCATAGTGTTGTTCCTTACAACGAATTGCTATGTGACTTCGCAATATACAACATACGTGAGGTTGACATTCACTCTAGCAACTAAGATATATGTATCCAATTGTTGAAGGTTCTCAAAGTTTTTCATGATGTGACTAAGACTTTCTCTTAGGTGTATAAGTTGAGTGTTTACTTGGTCATTATGTTAGCAGTCAATATTTTTGGCGTGCTACTTAAGGCATGTGAGGACCCAAACCTACACGATTACGTTTATGATATGGTATTGAAGTGGTTATCTTATTATAAAGAAATTCCTCGTATTTATCTCATTACAACTATTTTAGATCCCTGTTGTAAAGCTAATCTGCTACTGATGTATTTGAAATTCCCCACAAGATATGTACATTTGGAAGCACAACAAGAGGTTTCCACAGTAACAACTGACATAGAGGAGCTTCTCATGATATCAAAGTTAGTATGGTGGCTAGTCATCAATCTCTTCATCGCTACCCCCCATAGAACGTCACTACTAATTTATGAGCGAGCAATTGCTAGCATATAAATTGAAGTGGCAACAGTCTGGGGGGCCAATGTCCAAGACAAATATGAATTTTGGGTTCTTTGAAAATATCTCCATTAAGACTTTCAATAGCTTGGAGTGGTGGTAAAGGTACGTAAGGGGCTATTTAATCCTATCTTGCATTGTATCTTAAGTACTCGCCATTACCATATCAATAGTTGCTGTTGAGCATGCATTTGTACAGAAACTTCTGAAGGCAGGCTTTATCGAGGAAGAAAGGTACCCAAATTAGCTCCCCAACATGGTCCTCATAAAAAAATCAAGTGGCAAATGGAGAATGTGTATTGACTACACTAACCTAAACAAGACATGCCTCAAGGATTGTTTCCTTCTCTTGAGAATCAACTAACTCGTTGACTCTACCTCAAGCCATGCTAGATTAAGTTTTATGGATGCTTAGTGCCTACTCCAGCTATAATCAAATTTGCATAGCCACCAAGGACCAAGTTCACACTTCCTTTGTTATGGACTTTGGCACATATTACTATAAGGTCATAGCTTTTAAGCTGAAGAACATTGGAGCTACTTACCAACATCTCATAATTGCAGTCTTCAAACCTTAACCTGGAAGAAATGTCAAGGTCTACATTAACAACATGATCATCAAAACTAAGACCAAAACTAACCACATTGCCGACCTCTAGGAAACCTTCGACATGTTGCAGAAGTATTAGATGAAGCTCAACCTCTAGAAGTGTGTCTTTAGGATAGGATCTAGTAAGTTCCTCAATTACATGGCCATGGAAAGAGGTATTGAGGCCAACCCCAACAAGATCCAAGCGATCAAAGATATGAAGGCTCCATAGAAAATAAATGAAGTCTAGTGACTCACTAACAAGATAGTTGCCCCGAATCACTTCCTCTTACAAAGTGCCAACAAATGTTTTGATTTTTCTACACTCCTAACTAATCAATCAACATTTCACTGAACACCCGAATGCAAGGCCGCTTTTGGAAGTTGAAGGAGTTCCTCTAAAACCTACTAATGCTATATAAACCAGTCTCTAGCAAAGAACTCTATTTATATCTCAATGTCAATGATCGAGCCCTCTCCCAGGTACTTATTCGAGCAAAAGGGCGCGAACATAAGCCAATATATTATGTAATCACATCCTTCAAGGCCCCAAGACTAGATACACTTGAATTGAGAAGTTTGCTCTCATTGTTGTCATAACGATAAGGAAACGTCCCCTATACTTTTGGTGTATCCCATCATTGTCTTCACCGACCAACTTATAAGAACACTGCTATAGAAGCCTATGGTCAAGTATTCCTTGAGCTTAGCACTCATGGAGTCCAATTTCACCCTTGCCGAGCCATCAAAGCATAGGTCTTCGCAAATTTTATCGTTGAATACACCAGCAAAGAAGAACCACCTACTCTAAATGATACCCCAGTTTGAACCCTTCATGTAAAGGGGTCCTCTACTAAAGGTGGGAGTAGAGTAGGAATAGTCTTATAGGGCCCTTATAGCACTAAAGTTTTATATACCCTCAAATTCGAATTTTACGTAAGAAACAATAAGGTCTAGTACGAAGAACTCATAACAAGATTACAAACTATGGTAAACATGGGCGTAGAAAAGATTAATATATACTCTGACTCCATGTTGGTCGTTCAATAAGTTAAAGGAGAGTATGAGACCAAGAGAGATAACATGGTGAGATATCTACATATGGTGTGAGACCTAGCTGCAAATTTCTCCTCATAGATAATTAATAAGATCCCTTAAGTAAAAAATTTTGAAGCAAACGGGCTGTCCAAGCTCGCTTCTGCACCACTACTAACCCCTAGGGAATCCATTAAACACGTTTTCCTCCAATTCATGCCATAGGGCACAATAGATGAATCCCCCCAGTAAGTCTTGCAAATCATGACCACAGCAATTGACCACTCCTAAATGACCCCCAATACTAAATACCTCAATAGAGGCATCCTCCTCAAAGATAGAAGAGATATGAAGAGGCTCTCAAATAATGCCACCAACTACACCATTATAAATGGCGTCCTATATAGGTTCAGATATGATCTGTCCCTCCTTCGATGCTTAACCACTAAAGAGGGGCTCCATGTCCTTAAAGAACTCCACTCTGACATTTGCAGCAATCATATACAAGCCTAGGGCTTATAAATTTGAGCCCTTCGCCTCAATATTATTGGCCAATCATGAAACATGATGCCAAAGCCCTAGTCCGACAATGCTACACCTGCAAGAAGTATGCACTTATCAACTAAGCACCTTGCTTGAACCTTTACCCCATCACCAACCCATAGCCTTTTGCCTAATGGGGACTCGACGTCTTAGGCCCCTTCCCTAAGGCATCAAGTGGAAGGGATGCGATTAGAGTAGATTCAGGATAGATCTTATAAAATACAAATCCTTCCTTATCAGGTTTGACATCTCTTCGATTCTTGTAAAAACCCTATAGAGTTTTACCTCCTATTCACAGAACTTGTTTCTATAAGGTCATGAACCTAAAGGGACGAGTTCTATAGATTTCACACAACCCTATAAGGTTGAATTTTCATAGGGTTTAAATGAGATAAAGGAGACAGTGAAGTAGAAAGTAGTTAAGTGGGGATAAGGTTACACATAATGACTTACACATAAATGAAATTTGAAAACTAAATATGTTGTATAACGTAGAACTAGTATAGGGTATGTGTGGTGCATAGATTAAGAATAAATATTTTTCTATAGTCTAAAACCTAACTTTAAGCCCTATATGGTTTTAAATCATGTCCTAAAACCCTATAAAAGCCTTATATAGTATTACTTTATAGAATTTGTATCAAGTTAGGTGAGTCGGATCTTATAAAACCCGCCACTATTGATTTTGGTGTCTCCTAGAACCTTATAAGAGTCTTATATGATTTTCCCTTCTTTTATCAGAACTTATTCTTGTAAAGTCAAAAACCTTATTAGGACGAGATTTTATAGAGTACAAACGATTGTATATGAACAATTTTTCATAGGGTTCAAATGAGATGAATGGGAGAGTAAGAGTTTAAAGTGACTAGGTAGAGTTAGGGTTATACTTACTGATTTACACACAAAAGAAATTTGAAAATTAAATGTCTTGTATAGTGTAAAAATACCAGAGGAAGTGTATGGTGCATAGGTTAAGAGAAAATAATTTTATTAATATTTTATTTTTTATTAGGCTAGGTTTCCCATTTGGTTATTTTGTAGTCCTGAAATCCGACCTTAAACCCTCTGGAGTTTTGAGTCATATCCAAAAATCTTATAAAGACTTGATTTTCATCGAGTCTAAGAGTCAATCCTATAATAATGTACCTAGTTATATCTCTAATGGGTACCCTATAATGATTTGCCTGGTTATATCCTTAATTCTAATAATCCCGATCAATAAGCTTATGAACTACATAAAATATGAGTTCAACTTAAGAGTATATCTCTCGATATCAATTTACTCGAAAGGACAATAATTTTAAAAACAAATTGAGTTTGGACAATCTTAATCATTTTAAGCTCAAATTAATGAATTAACATATTGATGCAAGCTCAATGTTAAGGTACAAACTTTAATACTTTTTGTTATTGAATTAAATTGAAAATTCGTTTAATTCCTTAATGAAAAAATTTCCTTTTTTTTTTCCTCTGCTTGTAGATGAGTAAAATTGATGTTATGCGTGTAATGACATTTAAAAGATAAGACAAAGGCTAGGCTAAGAGCAATAGCCAAAGCAAAGCCATGCAAGGAAAATGACAACTAAAAGATAGCTTATTAAAGATGATGTCATCTAGATAGCTCATACAATATGATCCCACAATGCTAAGATAGATATCTAATCCCTTAAGCTTGCCATTTGATAATAGCAAGTAGGTAGGAGTAGGTTCATATTAATATGACATTTCAAAATTGGTTGTTCTGAAAATTTTTAATATTATTTAACTTGATTTTGCATAGAAAACACATAAACGGATAAATTAAGTTCAAGCAACTTGCATACTTCGATAATAGCTATTAACATAAGAGTTCAACAAGAAGCCTATTGACGATATTTCTCATAATGTGACTTTTGTGATTTTGAGCCACCGTATCAACACACATATGGTAGAAACAATTAAAATATCGTCTTTGCTATCTGAAAAATACAATAATGATGCATAAAAAGAAAGCCCTAATGAGAAGAATTATGGAAGCTTTTAATGAAGTGGAAAAAAATTTACTATGGATTGAGTTTTCAACATCGAATCATAAACTATGTAATATGTGACAAGTGTTTTAGCACATGATACCTTGTATTTCTCCATCATATATTGAGTGCTTGTCAAGATATAGCTTATAGCCAAGTTTATATAGCATTATCCTCATAGGTAGTTTCCATTTTAAGTGCAAGCTATGACTAGATTATTTGCAACATTGATTTTTCATATCTATAATACTCTTAAGCCATTTGTTCCTCATTTTCATTATATGTAAAGATAAATTGTATTGTAATCTTTTGAAAGAGATAATCTCGTGATTGAGTGAGCTATCCTTGTGTAAGCTTTTGAAAGAGATAATCTTGTGATTAAGTGGGCTATACTTGTGTAATTCGATTATTTTGAGGATTAAACTTGATATTAATAAATTGGTATGTAAATTCCTCTTTAAGAGGCATTGGCAATAGTGAGAACTAAATTGCTAATGTCAAACCTCTATTCTAAATAAGCATGTGACCTTCTCTACTCTCTCTTTTATTATCATATTTTCTTTTATCTCTATACTGGGCTAGAATGATTTTTGGCCTTAAATCTTGTGGTAACTTGGACTTGAACACTTTGTTGAATGACAAGGCTTAAGAAACTGGAAATCATGGATTTGGGATCGATATGAATAAAAATCCATACTTAAATTATACATGGGAACTTAAGATTTTCTAAACACAAGGAATAAAATTTGGTACTTTCAAGGTTTTTGGAATTTATGATTCTTATGGGCTTAGGGTTAAGGGAGAAATTATGGTGATCCCATGAAAGCGAACCAACTCCCTACATAAGCAAAACTTCAAGTTAGGAAATGACCGTCAAATAAATACTCTCTGAAGTGTAAATTGAATGGATCCATGAACATACCCATTTTTGAACCATATAAAGATGTATTCATTTTATAGGGATTTTTTCATTTTATGTCCTAATAAGCTCTTCTACTAGGTGGAAAACATTACAAATTGCAAATATCGATGATTTTTTTTAACATCTCCAATACTAAATACTAACCTTATTTTCAAGCTTTATATATTGATTCGAATCATGAAGGCTAATTGGAAATCTTGAATATTTTAACAAAAATATACTTAAAGAAGAATTTGTCATTAGGAGTAATATTTTTTATTTTTTTACTATTATGCCATTAGGTTTTTTTGGGGATTGCTTATATATTTTGGTTGTAACAAAACCTTAGGCAATGTACTAGCTCTAATGAAAACCTTAGAGTCTGTCTTTAAGCATCTCTTAAAACTTAGTAAGTCCTTTGGAGAATCGTAGTGTTTGACTAGAAATGTTATCAATTCCTATTGAGATTGTGTTGATTAAGGACAATTTTTAATTTAATTGTGATATCTTTGACTTGTCAAGTAGTTTTAACAAATCCTAATTCGAATTTATCTATTGTGGCAACTTGTTCTTATTGATTAAGTTAAGTTATAACTCCCTAGGAATTTCAATTATGCTTATATTCATTACAATAGGAATTGTATTCAAGCTTTCCCCAGCCCCTTCCCATCAATGTATAATAAAAGTTCATTATATCTTTACACTAATGAATATTGTAGATACGTAGAGTACTACTTCCTTTAGGACAAAATACAAATATGTTACAAATAAATAAGATATCACAACTACTATTAAATTAAAGGACATAGTCATTGTAAAAAGAAAATAATACATAACTAAATCCTATAAATCTAAAATAAGCTTAACAACTAATTATTAAATAGCTAAATAAAATAAAATAATAAGTCTTTATGTAGAAAATCTGTCCATGTAAGATCATGCCCATAAGCAACCAAAGTTGGCATTTAGAAATTGACCGTTATCATCACCCCTTACACTAAAGAAGATTCACCTTTATATATTAAAAGTGTATCCTCCAATGTAAAAAACCATCTTATTAATGGAAATTTTGAATATGAGCTAAATAAAAACTCCTAGCCATTTTAAGCTTAGGCATTGTTACCAACATAACATGCCTCAATACATGCTAGGAAACTGCTTTAAACATGCAACTTCCATAAAATTATAGCAACAACTCTGTGAACAATAACTATGTCAATAACTCTAATGGTGCCTACCTTTAGATCATGATCTTAATATATTCATATCGCATATCTTATGACCTTAATAACAATTTCTTACAGTACCTTTTGTTATCCTTCCACTCGTTGCATATTTATTTGACCAGTTTCATATGTATGCTCTAAACATATAACCACCATGATGGCAAAACTAGTAACGTCAAACCTCAACTACTTTGAAAAATGCTAAACCTATCGTAAGCTATAATGATGGATGTACAACCATATAATCCCGTAATAGTCCAGATATCCAATCTTTGGAAGTACCTATAAAGACTAAAACTTTCATATACTATTACATCCCTTGCACTACAATCAAATGTAGTAAAATACCACTTCAATACAAACCACCACCAACAAAACTCTAATAAGCTCTTATAAGCATCTTATATGGTTTAACAAGCATAATAGAATTATAATATCAACTAATTCCTTGTGATCCCAATAATGGCTTATGATAAAGCCATTTGAATGGTGGAAGATGAAAATACAAGTACCTTTAGTTACTACTAACTCCAAAAGTTAGCAGTAAAGATGGCACCTCAAGAATCATTGGATGTAAAATGATAATCCTCATGTAGCAGCGAGTCGAAAAACATAATGGGTGTTCACGGATTCGAGTAGGTATGAAGAATAGGAAGTAAAACAAGGGTTTTGAAGGCGAATATGTATGGATATCATGCACCAAAACAGAAATACAATCAAGGGTTTAAGCTCGAAATAGGATTTGATACAACTCACAAACACTAAATGTCATTCGAGATTCAAATGAGGATTAGATGTAACTCATTAACCGATTCAAATGAAAGGTTCACCACAATCTTAAGGCCAAGATTAATAAGAATGCGGGAAAGATTAAAGAGTTTAATCAATACTTAATAACTCGATAAAAGCAAGCTTTAAAAGCTCAAGAGTATCCTTTGCTCGAAAAAGGAATGTTCTCTGTATGGGAATGTTCTTCACTATCTTTGAACTACCTTTTACGATTACAAATGTTGTTATTTATTGTAAGTCCTAGACCCTAATGGTAAAATTGTAAATAATGTATAAGGCTTTAAACCTTAAAGAATTGGGTCCATAAATAAGAATAAAGAAAAACATATACAACAATATAAAACTGTGTTTAATAGAATGAGACGACATGTAGTCACTCGGTCAGTCCAAGAAAGAGCAGGATGCGAACTAGATGAGGTTAGCAGTTAGATGTTTAGGTTCGATGAGGAGTCTCTAAAGTCTTGCAATGCTTGGTTGAGGTACTAGAAAGGTCGCTCCATAATTGCTGAGTACTAAAGTTAATCGGTACTAGTCTCTCTATACTGTATTGAGTGGTTCTTTAGTCCCGAGTGTTTGACTGTGTGATATCTTAGTATCTTAGCAGATGGCAAACTTGATGCCGAGTGGACCTTTTCTTTTTTTTTTTTTTCTCTCGGTCTTTTGTTATTAGCTCGGCTTCGACAAAAGTTGTTCGACCTCGACCTTGAATAATTTGGCCTCAGCTTAGAATAGGTCAGCTCTAGTTTCGGGCAGGTCGACCTCAGCTCGGAGATTGTTGTCAGTTGATTCCTATCAACTCCATTACCAACCTCACCTACAATTACAAAAGCCTATTATTGAATAGCTACTGAAGACTACTACTCATTTGGCTTACTCTCTAATTCTACCCTACCGAAGTTCTTATTAGGAAGATTCATCTAGAACCTTGCAATCTTAACGCTATTTGAACTCATAAGTGATAATGCTAGCCTTATTCTACCTTTTACAGAAGAATAACAATTATAGTAATCATTAAGAGTTACTTCCTTATCACATGCCTAAGATTGTCCCAACAATACATGGGATGTAGTGGTAGGTATTGCCAAAATATTTATTGGGTATATAGAGTGAAACTCTCACTCTATGTAAGCTAATTCCTTATCATAGTCAGTGATATAAGCTAATTCCCCATCCTTTTAACAAACATGCTATGGCTAAGAATAAGCCTGTAGTTGGAAATTTCATCCTTTCCACCATAACCTTAGCAACAATGTTAACCAAATACTCATGGTCAATTATGATTATACTAACTATATTGTCAACGTAGAATATGAGATGAAACAAATTCTTTACCTACTTGTCTTTAATAGATGGAATAGCTATTTCACTAAACCGTGTTATGTTTGACATTGGCAAACTACTCCTTAAATCTCTTATTAAGAGCTAGTCCATATCAAAATTTCAAATATCAAAACTTTCCTCTAATACAGTACTAATTTGATATTTTAAATTAGTATATGGTTATAAACATAACCCTTATGTTGTGTTTCTCATGGAAACAAAGTATAAAATAAGGAAGCTATCCACCATCAGAAGGCACTTGAGATGATGTAATGCCTTTTATGTTCTTCGTATTGGTCGTTTCGCTTTATGGTGGTTTGATGAGATTCAGATAAACATCCATGGTTTTTGCAAGAATCAAATTAGAACTTCTTTATGTTTGCAAGATGGCTTGCTCTTCTTTGAAGTTTCCTAGGCATATGCAGATTCTAATCCTTACTTTAGACATGTCTTATAGAGTGATTTGGAAGTAGTCGGTGCACAATGTAATCACCTATGGTTATGTATTAGAGATTTTAACAATATTCTTTTCCACAATGAAAAGGAAGGCAGTGGACCTAAAAGTGGTAGACTAATGGAGAGGTTTGGTTTTATGATCTAAAATGCTAGACTTAATGATTTAGGTCTTAAGGAGTCTGTAGATATCTCATTTTTGCCGTTTTTTTTTTAATTTTTTCGTTAGTTGAGTTAGGTTAAGAAATAAAAAATAATAATAAGGAAAAAATAATAAAAAAGGAAAATTAAAAGAAAAAAAGGAACAAATGAAAAAATAAAAAAGAGAGTCAAGTTGTATCGTATCAAGACATGTTATATTGAGTCAAGTTGTGATGTATCAAATTGTATCGAATCGAGTCGCGTTAGATCGTTTAAGATCAAATCGGTGATGGCGTGTGATTAATTTAATAAATTTTAAGTTATTGGAGAACTAAGCTTTATTAAAATAATTTTTTATTTAGTCCAATATAAAATAGATTTTTTATCTAAATTATATTGGGCTAAATTAAATTTATAATTTACTAAGTGGATTATTGGACTAAATCAAATTAGATTGAATTAGACCCGGTAAATAAAAAGCCCGGATAGGATTTCTAGAAGTTAGATCAATTCTTTACTGTATCTTTTGTTTGTTAAAGATCAAATCCATAATTAAAAGATATGAAAAATCCAATTATTGGTTTATAAATAAAGATTTAACAATAGAGTGAAGGAGATTTTTCTTTTTATTCCCACATTTAACTCCAAATTTTCGCAAAGCCAGACGAATTCGAACTTTCCATAATCCGAAGTCTAAGATCAAATTCCAAAGCCAATCCAATTTCGACCAGATAACTAGCCAAAGTCCAAATTCCCTGAAGCAATTGATCTCCGAAGCTTGATGTCAATTGTAAGTCCCACGGCCAACAATTAAATCTCCGAGCTGACGCAAGTCTACGCTACAACGTCTAACGGACTGATAATTTCTGAAGCCGAAGTCCACGTCCCATGCTCCAACATCCAATTTTGACTTGACATATCAATTCATCCCTCACTACTTTTGAACATAACCCAACAATTTGAACGTCAAGCCGAAATCCGAAAGCCAACCATAAGCCGAAATCCAAATCCAACGATAAGCCGAAGTCCAAATCCATCATCAAGCAAATAAAATCACGAGCCCTTGATCGAAGTCCACATCTTCAATCCAGCGAAGCACACGCGATTCGATCAACACGACACGTATCCTTAATCCAGCAATTCTAAACAATAAACACCTGATGCAATTCAATCTCAATCCTCGTCCTACAAATAATCAAATCATGTACGGCCTGTAGGTAAAGTTATTTTATTTTATTATTTTTATTTTGATTATTTTACTAACCTATTTTTTGTTTTAGTACAATCTTTTTTATTATTATTTTTATATTGTATGATATTTTTTAAATAATTTCAATGAAATTTAGTTAAATTAAATTTTTAGTAAAATCTAGTTTTTTTTTTAAATAAACGTATTTTCAACGTATCTTATGGTTAAGTATCTTATGGTTGAGATTTAAAAAAGATACACGTACCGAGATACGTATCTTATGGTTAAGATTTGGAAAAGACACATGTCTTGCGGTAAAGATACGTATCGTGTGATTGAGATACGTATTTTATAGTTAAGATTTAGAAGTGATATGTATCTTACGATTGAGATTCAGAAAAGATATGTATGAAAGTATATATTTAAATCGTATTTTTAACATATTTTATAATTAAGATTTAAAAAAGATATTTTGACACGTAATGATTTTAAAAATAAAAAAAATCTTAATTTGGATTTTTAAAAAGATTTAGTTAATTAGCGTTTTCTTTAATTAGTGAAATTAGATTTCTTAAGTTTTTTTTAAATAATAATAAATTGTTAAATAAATGTAAACCTGGCTCGATTTTCGAAATAAAAAGAATTAATCTACTAAATATTTTATAAAAAAGAACTAAGGCCAGTTTGATTTCGACTAGTAAGTAAGCAGGTATGCAAGTACTTTTAGGGCAACCGTATAAACAATAATTTTTTTCCTTTTTCATAGAAATACGTAATGATAAAAATAATAAAAAATTCACTTTAGTTATTTTTTATATATTTAGGTATATTTTAGAAAATTATAAAAATAAAACCCTATTAATTTCTCTTTAGTTTTTACATGATGACTTAATTTTAATAGGTTAGCCTCTCTGATTTAATTTTCTAAAAACCATTTTCTTAGAAAATCTGCAAATCAATAGCCCAAATTAGGATTTTTCCACCCAAAAATTCTAATTTCATTTTTTACTAGTTAAATTGATTGGCAACTTCAATTTTTAAATTTTTTTAAAAAATATTTCCTTAATTTAATATCGAGTAACTTATATTAAGTAGGTTGGGCTTAATATAAATTAAATTAAAAAAACCGAAATAAAGCTTGATAAGGTCGAGCTTCACCTTGTCAAACAAAAGAGATGGCTACTTGGTTAAGGAAAAAATTGATAGAGCATTGGTTTTTGAGAAGTGGCTTATAAAGTACCTAAGAACCTAAGTCTTACAAAGTAAGATGATTGGATTGGATGATGTGGCACTCATTGTAGACTCATGTTTCGATGATAAGAAAGGCAAAAAGGAATTTAGATTTGATAGCAATTAGACCTCCTTTAGTAGCTATAGTGATGTCATTAAGACGGTGTTGAGAGAACACCTACCGGTTGGATACCCCTATCTATTAGGTTTTAGATTGAAGAAGTGCAGAATTAAATTGTAGGAGTAAAGTAAGAATTCCTTCCCCAATAACAAAATCAAGATACGGGAAGTGCAGAATAAGCTATTAGAAATTCAAAGCCACATATATTAGGCGGATGTAGAGGTCGAAAAAAGGCTAATCGAGAGGTTACATGTGATTTGGAAAAGAGAAGAAATGTTTTGGCAATAAAGGTCAAGAGTGAGTTGGTTAAAAGAAGGCGATAGAAATACAAATTTTTTCCACCAATCTACCCTCATGCGATGCTAGAGAAACAAAATCCTTAAGTTAAAGAATCTTAATGGCGGATGGGTTGAAGAAGAGGAGGAAGTTATGTTGACCTTCCATAGATTTTATGTGGACTTATTCAAAACAAAAGGAAAGAGGGACTGAGGTGACGTTCTTTAATCAATACCCAATTGAGTCACCTTTGAAATGAATTGTAGCCTCGATAGACTTGTATCAAAGGACAAGATTAAGTGTGCAACATTTCAGTTAGGCGCCTTAAAATCTTTTGGTTTGGATAGGTACTTAGGAATCTTCTACTAATGTTCTTAGCAGATTGTGGGCAAGGGCGTAGTAGATATGGTCCAATCTTTCTTCAAAACACGTAGCATTCCTTCATTCCTATATCTTACTAATGTCGTGCTCATCCTGAAAATTGCATCCTTCAGGAAGTAGGTCACTTTAGGCTAATAAGTTCGTGTAATTTTGTCTACAACATCATATCTAGAGTCTTGGTTAATAGGTTGATACCAATCCTTTAAAATATCATTTTAGAATATCAAAGTGAGTTTGTTTCTGGTCATATCATTCATGATAATATTATAGTAGCTCATGAAGCATTCCACTTCCTAAGAACTAAGTAAGCAAAGAAAAAAAATCTTTTGTAGGCTAAAACTTAATATGAATAAGGCTTATGACCAAATCGAGTGGGATTTCCTTAAGGCTATCCTTGCTCGATTTGGCTTTTATCACAAGTGGATTAGATGGGTAATGGAATGTGTTACCTTAATATTATATAGGATCACAGTTAATGGAAAGACCGCTGGACAGTCTAGCTTACAGGGGGGGCTTAAATAGGGAGATCCTCTCTTTCCTTACCTGTTTAACATGGTAGCTAACGTTCTATCTCAAAATATTGAGAAAGTAGTAGAGGATAATAGAGTACTTGGGATGAGAATTAGGTCTTATCGCCTAGTTCTATCACATTTGCTTTTTGCTGATGACTTACTCTTCTTTTGCAAAGCTAACGTAGAAAATGTTAGATCCTTGAAGAAAATTTTGTAGGACTATTGCAATGCATCAAGATAGAGAATCAAACTTTAGAAATCAAGCTTATTCTTCAATAAGCATACCCCCATTAAGAAAGCAAATGAGATTGGCACACTTTTGGGAGTGCCAGTAACTATCAATCCAGGTGAGTACATAGGCTTTCCAACTATATGAAGGAAGAACAAATAAGAAACTCTTCGGTTTGTTAAGGAAAAATCCTCTCAAAATTAAATAGTTAGAAGAAGAGTCTTTTGTCAAATGCAGGAAGAGAGGTTTTAATCAATGTTATAGTAGGTGCCATGCCTACATATTCCATGAGTTGTTTCAAATTTACTTCAAAGTGGTGTATGGAAGTTAACTCTCTTATAGCCCTATAGTGGTAGGGACAAAAGAATGAGGAAAGGAAGATTCATTGGCAAATTTGGATAAAATAACATTACCCAAGACATATGGAGGCCTTAGGTTCAAGGACTCGAATGATTTTAATTCAGCATTGTTCACTAAGTTAGCTTAGTAAGTGGCTAACAAATTGAAAACTTTTTGGGTGAGGATTCTCAAAGGTATATATTTTGCAAATTCTTCCTTTTTGCTGGCATTAAGAGGAGTAAGAGATTCCTAAGGATGGTCTAGCATTTTACATGGCAGAGACTACCTCTTGAGAAGGGCTATGTGGTAAGTAGGGGATGGGCAATGAATTTGGCAAGTCGAGATAGATGGGTTCCCAGCTTAAGTGGTCATGTTCCAATGCTCAAACCAAGTTGTACAAACGTAGACCTTAAAGTAGTTGATCTCATGAATATAAGGACTAGAACATAGGATATACAGGAGCTCCATAAGTAGTTTGACCAACATATAGCTAGTGCTATTCAAAAAATTCATGTTCCTTTTGTTGGTGTATAGGACTACCTTATTTAGCTTATAATTTCATTAGATGCAGCTCGTTTCTTTTTTCTACAGGGTCATCCTCTTCTCATCACATTGATAGAGCATCTTGGAACCTAATTTGGCATAGCCCAAGCTTACCAAAAGTCAAACAATTCATTTAGAGGGCTTTAAACAAAGCTTTGCCAATACAACAAAACTTAGCTCGAATACATCTAATGTAGTTTGAGATATGCTGTTTCTATGGAGATAAGGAGACAGTTGAACACATGCTATTGGGCTGTCCTTAGACTTTTAAGATATGGTTTTCTACTTTAGGAATTAGAGCCGAGAATTTGTTAATTGAATCGATAGGTGGATGATTGGCTCAAATCTTATGTTAAAGGAATATATTAGAACAAGAAGGGCAGGTACATTGGCTTTGCTAAGCTATGCATGGTTCTATAGAGTTTATGGAAGGGAAGATGCAAAGCCATTTTTGAGAATCATGAACTAGACATCCAAGGTGTTTTATGGACTGCTCATTTTGCTATTTTAGAGGTGGAGATCATTTAAAGGAAGACAAACCTAATCAGTTGCATGCTTCAGATGGTTCCTTGTTTGGTCTTTAAACCGTGAGGGGTTAGCAACAACAGTAGGACGTGGCTTATACTCCTTTGGATGTTGCAGTTGCTTCATCTCTTAGAAATCCATGTAGCAGGTTACGTGAAGCCAACACAACATCTTGTCGAAGTCTAACACTTGTATATAAACCAAAATCTCTTGTGGCCGGTACTTTTAGCTACGTACCCCATCAAATGGAAGCCAAACATCCTTAGATAGTACCCTAGGTATTGTTATCAAACTCAACTGTGACAGTGCTTTGGATCCATCTTCAAGTGAAGTTACATATGACTTTATAATTAGAAATTACTTCGGTGAAGCGTATGGAGGAGGAGGAGCAGCTTGTCATGCTAGTTCGCCGGATGTCGCTGAAGCTTTAGTCATGTTTGAGCTGTTTGTTATGCAAATATAAGGGGATGGAAAGATATTATAGTTGAATTGGACAACTCTATAGTCTATGATGCTGTCAACAATCTAGAGAAAGCCTCTTGGTAGCTGTTTGGTATAATTTAAAATCTAATATTGATGAAACAAAAATTAAGCTCTTTCAATCTAAATCTTATTAGGAGACAAGCCAACGGGGTTGCAAATTGGATAGCTAGAAACATGAGATAGAAAATGTGCCATTTGAACTGGGTGTTTGATTCCCATCTTCTCTTGAGTGTTTTGATTTTGGATGATGCAAAGTCTAAAGTCTGTTAATGTTTATTCTTATATTGAGGAGATTTCTAATATAATAAACTCACTTGTTTAATATCAGATTTCTCCTTATGAGAAAAAAAAAATTAAAGCCCTTAAGTTAAGGAATAAATTGATCTAAGAAAATGATAACCAATATATATACGTGTGCGTGTAAAAAAATGTTTTAGCAATCATGAAAGGAAAATTTTCAAATATCAATATCTTTCAAAGGTACAAGTGAAAGCGAAGAAATTTTAAAGTTTGACCTTTTTTGTTTTTTTTAATCCCAAAATCCCCATGCCCTAGTTTTGCCCTCTTTCCTTCCATCTATTCCCTCCTAAAACCCTAATCTCCTTCTCTCTTTCTCCTTCTGTACAATTAAAACTAATGGGGAAAAACAGAGACAAAAAGCCGAAACACACGACCGAAGAAGAACCAGAACTCGAAAACAAACGAGAGAAAGTAGAAGAAGAACTGAGCTTTGAAGAAATCGGTTTAGACCCCCGTTTAATTCGCGCATTGCTAAAGAAAAGCATCGAAAAACCGACTCCAATTCAGCAAATCGCTATTCCGTTAATCCTAGTGAGTTTCTTCTTTCTACTAAACCTATATATTTATGTAAAAGATGTGGATTCGATATATACAAAGTTCCCTTTTATGCTATCTGTCCATTTACTGCTGATTTTGAGCTGAATTGAATGGTACTTCTCTTGCACGTTCATGCTGCGAATCATATACCGTCGTGTGCTAAGAATACTCAGCACCGCACCGGCTCATTTGCTTGTTTATTCATAGATAGCAGCATGTGATTGGAGTGGAGCTGGAGCAGAAGTGAGACATTGGCAGCATACTGAAAACAAGGAAATTTTATCCGTTATGTTATTACATAGATAATTATGGTTCAATATGATTAGCATGGCATGTTTACTGAGAAAGTTGAAGCTAAGATTATAAACTTCTATGATAAATGTTGGAAAAGTTCTCGCCATTGAATTTTGATCACTTAGTCAATTTATTCATTTTCTTTTGGTTTGGTCACATTCTGATTCTTTTATGGGACAAAAATGTCTCACCATTAACCCATAAAAAGGGAAAAAGAAAATTCTTTGATTTATTACGTGTCAGTAGGCATAGATGACTCAAGCGATTCCATCCATAAGCATATACCGTTAGTAATTGGTTGTTACCTTTTTGTTCCATACATAGGAAGGTAAGGATGTTGTCGCTCGGGCAAAGACAGGTTCTGGAAAGACATTTGCTTACCTTCTTCCTTTGCTTCAGAAGCTGTTTAGTGATTCGAGTTCGAAAGCCAAGTCTGCACCAAGTGCTTTCATTCTGGTGCCAACTCGGGAGCTCTCTCAGCAGGCAAGTCCTTATAAGTACTTTTTAGTTGCCCCTGAAAAAGAAAATGAAGATTGTTGAATAGTTTTCATTTCCTATTACTATTTTTATATGCACGGTACATTTGATGAAGAAACCCTTGACTTAGTGTCAAGGCCTAAAAATAATATGGCAAATTGCTTAAGGCTCTAGGTTAATTTCCAAGAAGGCTACCTCTTGAGGTCGCCTATATTTAACCTATGCATGTGTCTAGTATGGTGGTTTAAGTGCCCCTCTATTAGCTGTCAGTTCTCACTTTATTTATGAGCTTGAAACTTAACATTTTAGGTGACTTGGCATTGCCTATCACATCATCTAACAGCATGTAGCTAGCTGATTTTTTATCTGTATACACAGGTTTATTCAGAGGTCACATCCCTCATTGAGTTATGCAGGGTCCAGTTAAAAGTAGTACAATTGACAAGTGGTATGCCGGATTCTGATTTGGTGTGTACCGACATTCCTTCCTTTTTTCAAATCTATACGAACTATTCTTGTTCTGGACATATTCACTTCTCTTTCATGCTTATACAAATTACACTTTTAACCAGTTATTTGTACCGTAACATTTACTTACTTATACTACTATGCTTGATGTTGCTTGCAGAGAGCTGCATTGGCTGGCTCAATTGATATTCTTGTCTGTACACCTGGTTGCATTCCAAAATGCTTGTCATCAGGCGTGCTTGAATCTGGGTCAATTGGTAGTTCACTTGAAATACTTGTCCTTGATGAGGTAAGGTGGTGAATGGAGTCTGTTCAGATCTGAGACCTCTTTATTTTGTCTTATGGTTTTGCAGTTATGTTGACTTTATATTGGGCAACTTCAGGTACCATTTATCTGTCAAATTAGTTTAGTTCACCTTACTGAAAAACAAGTGTATAACTTGGGAACTACTGATTTCAGATAGTTGAGATGAATTTTCTTCTGAGCTATTCAGTGGCATGTTTGATAGAACATCCCAACTTTTCAGCTTTTGGAGAGTTAAATTGTAAAAATGTTATTGCCGAAAAGATAAAAGGAAAAAATAAAAATATCAAAAGAGCAGTGTGTCTCTAAGATCTCATTGTGGAATTGCACCCTTGTTGATGGTCTTCTCAAAATTTATACCCTTTCTCATTTGGAAGATCATGACTTCTGTGAATTTCAGGCTGACCTTTTACTCTCCTATGGATATGGAGATGATCTAAGATCTCTCACAGCCCATGTCCCTAGGCGTTGTCAGTGCCTCTTAATGTCTGCTACCTCAAGGTTTTTCGTTCTCTTTCTTTTCTTTGTTTTCTTTATTGAGTTTGTAGTAAGTTTATATGCAGTATGCTTCCAAAACATCATCTAATTACAGCCTAGATTATACTTTCTTTTTATGGTCTGGTCAGGTGAGTTAGCTAAATTGCATTTCATTTCATAAATCAATGTACTTTTGAATTTATGTTATGATTAGTGTATAATGGCTGATTTTTCTGCTATCCTGCAGTGCTGATGTTGAGAAGCTCAAGAAATTGATTCTGCATAACCCTTTCATATTAACTTTACCAGAAGTTGGAGATGTTAAAGATGATGTTATCCCTAAGAATGTTCAGCAATTTTGGGTAATTATTGCTGTTGATCTTTGTCATATTATGAACTTTCGAGCCTAATTGTCTATCACAACATTCGAAATTATTTGCTTTTGTCATGAAGCCATGTATAGGAGTTCTTGCTTGTAGATTAGCATTGTACTGTAAGATGTTTAACAATTTAGGGAGACTGGTTGTCAAAAGAATATAGGACAACCAGGAAAAAAATAATTAAGGAGTCATATTTGTCATGTTTTGAAAATGGTTAAGGCTTTTCTTTTGCAACGTTTAATGCAAATGGATATTGAAGAAAAACTGTTGGAAGGAAAGGAGAACAAAGGAATATAACTTTTACTCTTGCTTGGATATAAAGAATGGAAATGGAAAGAAATAGGTAAACATTTTTTCTTTTCTTATTTTGGTTAAGGTAAATGAAAGGAAGAGAAACAAATAATAATTGGCCTAAATTAACCTTCTAGATAATGATTGGTTAAGGTAAAAATTTTTCCTTTGTTTTTTTGTTTCAATTTTCTAAAAAAAATAATTTGTCCAAATTAACCTTCAAGATATATGATGTGATTTTGCAAGTAGCTCTTTTTTTGGATATTTTTGTATGTTTATCAATTTTTCCACTGATTTCCTACAGTATCTTTCCAAATCTTGAGAGATACAAAAGTTGCTGTAGAGCGGAACTATACCTCTCATTTCCATCTCTTACAAAAATAGCCAAATACATTATTTCTTCCCTTTTCAACTGGTTTCCTTTGATTTCTGCCAACTTCCATCCACCCAATCATAATTTTTAGCTGCTTTTGAAAGATTTTGCCTGGGTTCATCTACCACTTCATATGTCTACTTTGAGCCACTTGTGTTACATTTAGGAGCTTGGCAGAAGATGACCTATTGTGTTGCTAACTAAAAGCATTTCCTGTGCCTTGAGAAACAATTTTAACAACTGAAAGAACTATATTGAGTAATTACCTAATTTGACTTGTGACTTGGCTGATGTTTCTATATCAGTTGTGCGATTCCAGGGCAAGATACTGCTCCTTAGCATACTAAAATTCGAACTTCTTGCTCTTGGTTTTGGAAGAAATTATTAAAGTTACGACCCTTGGTGCATGAGCAATTTTGATGGAAGGTAAATGATGGACTGTCAATCTCACTGTGGTCAGATTATTGGTTGCCAAATGGTCCTCTCAACTCCCTTTTTAGTGCCTGTGATATGGCAAACTCTGGGATGCCAAGCAACGCCAGACTTTATTCTTTGATGGAGAGGCCTCCTTGGAGTTTGCTTGCAGGGCTATATGGGAAAACCTTCAAGTTCCTCACTCCATTAGGCAAAATCCTCTCCAACTGGACATGCTTTGTTGGGGGCCTTCCCTTGTGGACAGTTACACTAAAATGTGGCTACAAGTTTTTAGCTCTGGCCTATCCTAGTGTCTCATGGCAGAAAGTTGTGTGGAATCAAACCACTATTCCTAGACATGCGTTCTTTCTTTGGCTGGAAAGGCTGGGAAAGTTTCAGATTTGGATCGTATGTCGAAATGTGGGATCGCTAACTCCTCCACTTGCTACCTTTGCGTGAATGGATAGGAAGATGGTGGCCATCTTTTTTTCAACTGCCCCTTCACATTTTAGGTTTAGGTAAAAGTCTGTCAGTCTCTCAATTGCCCTTCTTGTCTTACTCAGTTCCAGTGCTACCAGTGGGCTAGTTGCTACAGCAAACTCAAAAGTCACCTCACATCAGAGCTTGGAGAGCATCTCTAGCTGTAGCTGTTTATTGCAATTGGAGAACAAGGAATAGTGTCTGTCTTGGAAGGCAATCTCCACACCCAAACTTGCTAGCCAACCAGATTCTAGCTAATGTTTGGCTTCATTAGAGCGTTTTTGAGTTTACTCTTGTTTCCACAGTGTTTTTGTGTACTCTTTTTGGTTGTGGGAGTAGCTGTGTAAACCCTCTGTTGCATTGGCGACTGTATATTCTTCCTTAATGAAATTTATTTACTTAACCAAAAAATTTCTTATGGGATTGCAGATTGCATAGCAATCACAGTTAACATATGACCTTGGTGAACATAGTTATCATGGTCACAACACATAGCAGACATTAATATGTAATTCTGAAGGTGGTTTTTTGGTGGGAAAAAAAAAGGGTGCCTTGACAGCAGTTAATAAAAAAAATAGGATGGCAATGTTAAGCACAGGATGAGATTCATAGTGTCATGTAAGCTCTTCTTCTATTTTGAGATCTGAACTCAAATTAATGGACAGGTCTCACCATTATACCATTGTCCTGCTGAAGAAACGATAGCTGCTAATAATTATCTTTTTTTTAAATAATTAAATACTATTGATTATTTCATTATTGCATTGTTTTAACTCCGTCATTTGATTGCCATTTCTCTTTCAATTAGATCTTCAGCGAAGGATCTGATTATGGTTACCACCAAACAAAAGGATCTGGATATGTTTCATTCTGTTATCAACCTGCTGAAACTTATAATTTTTTTACATTTCAGATTTCGTGCAAGGCCAATGATAAATTACTTTACATTCTTGCACTCCTGAAGCTTGAGTTGGTTCAGAAGAAGGTCTTGATATTTACAAATACCATTGACATGGGTTTCAGGTTGAAATTGTTTCTTGAGAAGGTATTCTTATGTATGTTTCTTGTTTTGCACTTACACATGCCATCCTCAATTATCTATCTTCATTCTGTCATTTACTTCTTCCTGGTCAATGTCTCTGCCCAGTTCGGAATTCGGTCCGCAGTTCTAAATGCGGAGCTGCCACAAAATTCTCGCCTTCATATCCTTGAGGTATGTATATGAATTGGCAAGGTTCTCAGCCAAACATGACTTTTATTGGTTAAAATAACTTAAAAGTAATAGCAATCAATCATTTTACTTGAGCATCTGCCTATGGACATTTACAACATCTACATAATTTAGTTTTTCCTTTTGAAAAATCTTTGATCATTTGATTTGTTGCCATTGATCAGGAATTCAATGCTGGGCTATTTGATTATTTGATTGCAACTGATGACAGTGAACTAAAAGAGAAGGAACAAGCCAATGCAGAGAAACCTGCAGCGAGGAAAAAGTCCCGGAAACATGCAAAGCCAAAATTGGATTCTGAATTTGGAGTTGTGAGGGGGATTGATTTCAAAAATGTCCATACGGTATGTTAGTCTTCAGTTATCCATTTTTGTTATAACAAAATTTATCTAACCTTTTCTGTTAAGTACCGATCAAAGTAATCTTTATTAGATTTTGTTGATATGGGATCCCATTTGAAATGAAATTATATGGGCTGTTGTTGATTTGTAATTCTTGATTTAATTGACTGTTTGTAGCTGTTCTGTAGTAGACTGTATGAACCTTCTGTGTACCCAGAGACATTCTGGAAATTGGTGCCAATTCTTTATATATATAATTACCGAAAAAGTTATAAAATAAGTTATTCTGAACTTTCTTGTGTCTGATTTTCTCTGTGTGATTCATGTTCAATTACAACATTATTTGTGAGAGATTCTACATCTTTTATTTTTTTTCCTTTTTTGTGCTGTGGTTTTGGGACAGGTGCCTGACAGAAAATTTGTGGTTTTAATGTTGTGATGATAATCTTGAACAGAGAACCACATATTTTTGTTATGAGGTTTTGCTGTTTCAATTTCTACAGTGGCTTCCTGTGCTGTTTAGCACATTTCATACCCCTGTTTTTAAGCTTAAACACTAGAAAGGTGTGGGTCCCTGCTTATTGAAGAGAAGAAATGTTTAGCTTCTGACTTTTGCCATTGCTTAATTCTTGTGTTGAAAATATTTCTATAGATCCAGGCTCCCGTTTTCATGTTTTGAGATCATCTTAGCTCCTTTTAGTTTCAAGGAAAATGGTTAACTCTTAACATCTGATTTATGCTCTGCAGGTTTTAAATTATGAGATGCCATCTAGTGTGGCAGGGTACATACATCGAATTGGACGTACTGGAAGAGCATACAGCAATGGATCTTCCATTTCTCTTGTAAGTTGTTTTTTTCTTAGAGGTTAGTTTTATATGGAACAGCATATAAACAGCATGGAAGCCCCCATGTCCTATCTCTGGAAATTCTGCTCAGCTTCAAAATGTTATACAGTAGTAAACGTGCTTGGCATAAACTTTCCTGTGCAGGCTTTGGACCAACTTGGCCATCTTTGTCATACATGTTCTCCTAATCTAGTGGGGTGATGACCAAAGGATGGCTCATTAAAAAAAAATTATAATAAAAAATAAAAAACCCTAAAATTTGTTTATAACTTAGAGAAACTTTATGTATTTAAAGGGTTAAAAGATTTGGCTGATTAAAGAAGGGCAGTCTGCTGCTGAGACATGGAGAGAGGTTTGCTCATAAGAGAGGTGCAGAGAGAATTGTACTTATGAGTTATCACCACAATCAAGTGATCTAGGTTGATGGAACGCTACTCTCTTTGTTGCATACACTTTAATACTGGGACAGGCGGGGGATTCTTGCATCTCTTGCATTGCATTTTTAGATTTTTTCTGTGAGAACTATACAAGTTTTTACCCAAAAATACTAGGTACTGATTTCTGCATGGAAGAATTGATTGGGAAATCGAGTCTTTATTGTGCAAATGAAATAATTCTATTGGGACAGTTGTTCCAATTGATGCCATCATTGTCAATGTGTTGCCAAATTTTCATTTTAACAAATTTTATGAAACTTTTAAAGTTTACTTTTCCCCCCTAAAAGTGGAGCTTGGTGGAATTGTCACTTTTTTTCCTAGATGTTGCTGAGTTGATATTTTGCTTACAGCCACTGTGGAAGAAAGCTTTTCATTCTGGCTTTCGTTTTCATTTCATGTTTGCATGTAATGAGTCATAAGCCTGGGGTAGCATCTCCTGAAGAGAATTTCTTAACCATTTTGTCTTGCATGAAGCTTGAGAAATTTGAAGACATCTCTTTTGGTATGACTAGCTACATGACTAGAAGAAGATATGGTGTTTCTCTAGCAGTTCTCTTATATATGACATTTGTACATGGAATTCTAAAACCCTGTTGCATTATCAAATTTGTCGGAAGGATGGGAGTAAAAGAAGTCGGTTGAATTTTATAATAGGAAAGTCATAATTAAAACCCTACATAAGGTGGAATTTTACTTACCAAAGCATGGGTTGTTGAAATTTTAGCTTAACCTCGGTATTCATTTTCTATTTGAAAGTAGATTGCTTTAGTTTGAACTGCTATGCCACAACAAATCACATAAACTATGGCCGCAACCTGTGCTCCTTTTCAGATCGACTCCTTCTGGGAGAATTGCATCTCTGGAAATAGAATTTTACATCTTTGTTGAAGGTTATTTTTAGAAGTGCTGGATTTACCATCTTTGCTATTTTCTTAATAGGTTTCTTCTGATGAGATGGAGACTTTTGAAGAGATTAAATCTTACTTAGGGGAGGATGAGGAGGACTCTAAGTTAATTGTGCCATTTACTCTGCTCACTGAGAAAGCGGTTGAATCTTTACGCTACAGAGCTGAGGTAAATCAATTTGGTGCTTTAGTATTTACCTCTGCTTTCCAGTAATCATCATGCTCCTCCATCTAATAGAAGCTTCTTTATAGGATGTTGCGAAGAGTGTGACAAAAGTTGCTGTTAGAGAATCAAGGGCCCAGGATTTGAGGAATGAGATGCTCAATTCTGAAAAGTGAGACCACTGTAGTTATTCTGCTCATTTTTTCTTAACCTTATGCAGCTTGCTTTTCTTGTGCTGAATTATCTTAGTAGTATTTTAGATCCCACCACTGTATATCCAGGCTGATGAACCTGAACTTTAAAACCAGACAAAATCAAGATTTCTGCTATTCTTTATTATAGATATGAAAATTTTATTTTGTTTTCTTGGATCGACTTATGTTTCTGGGGTTTCTCAAAAGAAGTTATTTGAACTGAAGAAACTAATGTTGATGCATGTTTAAATAATTAAAAAGCTTCTGAACTCCTAAAAGTAAAAGATGTAAGAGCCATATTTACTTTGTCCTTATAAATACGGTGGTTGGGGGAGAAATAGGTTACTGGTAAGAAACTTTTTTAATGCTATTTTCACGAATACCAGGGTTTGTGATATGTAGGCCTTTCAATATCTGCTTTATTTCAGTTTAGAGTGGAATATCATTTAACTTCAAATTTGTGGTTTGAGACTGCAAAATTTCCAAACTAAACCAAGCCAAACCTGGAAGAACCCTAGCAAGTCTAACTAGAGTACACTTGTTAGACCACTTTTTCCGGCTGCTCTTGTTTGAGATCTTTCTTTGGTTGTGGTCTCATAAGTTGCTTTTCATGTTCAGGTTGAAGGCTCATTTTGAAGCTAATCCTAAGGACTTAGGTATCATATAAAATAAAATTCTAGTTCATTGCTTATGTAGCTAAAGAGTTACTATCATTGGATGATGCGTGTTGTGTTTACTCTGAGCAGATTTGTTGAAACATGACAAGGTCCTTAGTAAAAAACCTCCAGTGCCTTACCTTCGTGATGTGCCTGAGTACCTATTAGACCCTGCTACTCAAGAAGCTAGCAAGATTGTAAAGCTTGCTAGAGCTGCAATGGGTAATGGTAACTCAAATATACGGCAAGGTTTCAAAAGAAAGTTCAAGAAAAGCAGAGATCCCTTGAAGACATTCAGTGCCCAGGTACTGCCCTTCTTGGATTTCCTCTTCTCCATTTTCTCGTAATTTGTGTTCTTATGTGGTTTCATAAGTTCTAATAAATTTTGCATGGGTTTTGTCCAGATGCCAAAGAAAAGTCGTGGTGGTGGGGAAAAGGGTGAAAGGAAGGAAATTGATAATAGCCACAAAAATAAAAAGATAAAGTCATCACTCCTTTAGATGACTAATTGCTTTTTGACCAGGCATTTGCAGTGAAAATGCCTCCAATTTTGTATTGATACTACAAGCATTCTTAGTCATTTTTATGGTTAAAGGGCAAGTTTGGTAGTTTCTCATAATTTTCTCGAGCAACCGACATCCTTCCAGGCCTCTATAATCTGGAAAGAGTAATTTCGGATGTAAAGGAAAAAAGTCGATCCAAAAAAAAAAAAAGAAAAGAAAAGAAAAGAAAAGAATAAATAAAATGAGAAATTTACTCTTCCTGCTCATGCACCTCACTAAATGGACGTAAGAGGGGATTGCAATTCCAATTCATTCATAATGGAGTAAGGGTGTAATTATTATTATGTTATGTTCGATATAAAAAGTAATTAGGGAGTAGACTCGAAATAAAACCTAAAAAACTAAAATGCCCTATCTTTGAGTTTTGTATATCTAAAGGCTTTGGAGAGACACGGGCTATTAAAAAAAATATTTTTTCGAGGAAGGCCGAAGTCAAGCATATGCCTTTGTTAATAAAGAAGGCGGTTGGTATGTGCCTTTCTTAATATGGAAGGCGTATGGTTGATTTATACCTTCTTATTTATACTGAAGGCGTGTTTAAGCCATATATTTTTATTTTGCCCATATAAATCTCGATTTTTGCATTTGTCCGTCAGTTTTACATCTTTTGGTTACTAAAAGCTCTCAAACTCTTATTTCCTCTCTTCGAGGCATAGTGTGAATTTATTTTTCTCGATTGATTTGAAAGTAATATTTGATCATGCTTTGTAATTATTTTTTAATATACAAATTAAATTGTTAATACGTTAATATTTATATTATCGATATAAACTGTAGTTATATTAAAAGTATTTAGTTAAGGAGAGTCATAGTATGGCAAAAGGTAAGGCCTAAAGTTTGAAAAAAGGCTTACATTGAGGGCACGTGTAAGGATTGCGCTTTCTTAATTACATTGAAGGTGTGCTTAAGGATCATGCCTTTAATACAAAAAACATGCGGACATTGAAGGCGTGCCCAATGATTGTGCTTTTAGTATAAAAAATATCTGCACAATGAAGGCACATATACCATTCTCGTAAAATTTATTCTAAATACCCTATTTTCGTGTTATTTTTCTAAATGTACTCTATAAAGGTACAAAACTTCTTATCTTCTTCCTTAGCCCTTTCCCTTTCAGTCTCTCTTCTCTCTTCGATCCCTCTTTCTAACCTTAACCTTAGTTTGTTGGGCGCTCGGCGAGGGAAAATGCATAGATAGGTCTTGATTAGTAAAAGAGGGGTAGACTTTTAGGGTTTTGACATCATGTTTTGTTGGTGGTTGGAACCTAAAGTGACGTCAAAGGGGCAATTTGAAGGGCGACTAAGACCGTAATGATAATGGCTTTTACTTAGAATTGCCGTCAAAGATGGAAATTTCAAGAAGTGTGCCAATGATTGATTTAAGGCTTGATAGGTTAAATCTATTTAGGCTACATTATTTTAAAGTTTTTATTTTTTTGAAGGTACTTAATCCTTAGATGGTATTGACACCCTAATTTTACTTGTGTAATTGATGTAAGACTAGAGAGAAGTTTTTGGGTTTGATTCTTTTCAATTAAAGAAGTGGAGAAGATGAAGTCAAGTGAGGAATATAAGTTTCTGGTTTCAGTTCATTGTTCATGTCTAAAGCATTAGAGAAGATGATGTCAAGTGAGGAAGGGCAGAGGTGGTCATTTTTCTTTCTCCCTCCCTTTTTTCTAAACCTAAGAATTGCAATTCAGTAGAATAGGGAATTGTAATTCCTCATGAAATTGCTATTACAAATTGGAAAAGAAAGTGAAGATTGTGATAGGAATTCATGAAAAATAAGGAGAGAATGGTAGTAAACCCTTCATATTTGGAAAATGATACGAACAGTAACCAAGAACAGATAAGATCGATTGTTGGATGGGTCTAAGCTTGCAGAAAGCTCGAAAAGGAAGTGATAAGGATGTATGGAAAGGACTAATGCGAATGAAGAGTAAGCAAAAACCCACGAATAACTTTAGAAGATATGACACACCAATGGAATTTTTGTGTACTCATGACTTAATTTGATATGACGCACGAATTAGTCCGGTGAGATTACTTGCCACCTAACCTTACTCAAGGGTTAAGATAAGAGTGATGTCAAGAGTAAATAGATAGTGTTTATGCAAGGAAGGAAAATACTTAAGTGTATTAATGATAATCAATTTGATTGTAGCTACAATCACAAGGGTATTTATACTCATAAGTTAGGGTAACTTGCCTAAAAGGGAAAAGACAAAAAGGATATTTTTTAAGGAAATAATATACATGATACAAAAGGGTAAAATTGAATATTTAAGAAAATCAATCTTTAGTGTAACGGATTCTACACATGATTTTGTACATGTGGTGATGTTGTATTGGTGAGGCTGTTGGAAGATATGGACAAAAAGTACGGTCAGCTTATTTGTCTGAGTAGGGGTAGCTTAGTTAATTCGGAGTCTCTCTCTTGGCACTTTAGCTAGAGTGAAGCCGAGTAAGTAATTGGCCAGGTGTAAGTGAATGAGGATTGACTGTTCTTTCGACTTTCCGTTTCTTGGCATACAATCTACGAGAAATAGGCAGTCATCTGGCTCGGCATGCAAAACGTGTTAGCAAAGAGATACTTGGCTTCTGTAGGAGTCAACTGTAACGAGAAAAACCGCCTTGTCAAGCCTTCCAGTCTTTGGGCTTAGTTGCGGGACAAAGGTCCTAGGGCTTGATTCCCATCAGGAAAAGGTACGATAGAAGAAGTATGTAAAGTTTAGTATTAAATAATATTATGCAACATGCCCTTACTTTTTCATTTAATCACATTGTTTGCTTACTCCTAAATGTATTAAAGTCCTCCGTATATCCTCAAACATGTGAAAGTCCTTTAAACTATATCCTTGAAAATGAATTTGTTGCCATTTTAGAAGAGACTTTGATGTAGAATCTACATGGCACAAAGTTAATGGCTTAAGGTTTCCTTTGCAAGCTTAGTGTGTCATGCCCTGAATAGAAAGAGTCATAATAGTTTCATCATGTAAACTAACCTAAGATAGAAGCTGACCTCATAGCTATTATAGTAGATACAGTTCACACAAGGTATACACAACTCAACCAGCTTGAAATGTCTGTTCTGACATCTGTTAATAATCAAACCTGTGGTAGAGCTTTACAAAATACCTGTTCTATATAACTTGTAGTCCAATACCACAATAGTATTTGCACAAACGTTTTATGTTCAAAGGTAAAGTTTACAATAAGAGTTTATTAAAAACTATAGGTTTTGCGGTTTGCATACAATAAGTTAGGAAACTAGTAGGAAACTAGTGGGCTTTTAGGGAATTCCCAATTAGTTTCCTCAAAAAAACTCAAAAACAAAGTCAAAAGCCCAAGTTCAGTTAATTCCTCGATCTTCACTTTCCCAAACAGCAGCACACTAATCTGGGAACGATGGTATTTGAACACTTTGACCTTACTCAACACCTGTAAAAAAACCTATAAAGATGTGAGCACAATTAGGTTAGTAAGTGGGACGAAGTCAGAAGAGTATTGTACAAACATAAATAAGGTTAATAATTATGATGAAATGCAATGCAATCAATTAAATGAAACATCGCACAATGTTATCCGGTCTACTGTGAGGTTAGAGAAATTACATCCGCTCCAACCTGGATTGAGAACTTTCATCGCGATTCAAGTCAGACCAAACCCGGGCTTGTGCAATGGAGAACACCCTCCTCCTATGACCGCCTTCGAACCACAGCCCCTAACCTTGCCGTAAGCTTCTCGTCTGTCACTTAGCTTGACTAAAGATGAAGAAAGAATCATTTCAGCTATCCTCATTGAAGGAAGTTAGTATTTGGCTTAACACTCTTAATTGTTTCCCCTAATGGGTGTTATGCATGTCTAATTTCATTTTAGTCGAATAAACGTTAGTTTTAATTAGGGGTAGCCGAAAGGTTCATACAATACAGAATCAATGCAAACATACAGAACAACACACCAAGAAGTTGAACTCCTGTCATAATTGAGTATTATCCACACACATAACATGCGCATAATCAACTAACTACAAACACAACCAGAAGTACTCTTGGGTCTCTAGATACTTTAAACAATATCCAAACAAGCGGTGAAACCATAATCTCAACTTATTTATTTAGACGTTCACTATTGCTGACTCGAATTGTCAACCGTTTTTGTAATGGAAGATCCTATTTACATAAAAGCCCCAAATTCAGTTTTCGTAATAAATGTTTTCGCAATTATTACGAAAACATTAAGGTTTAATCTAAAATGGTTATATATATATATATATATTATTTCCATAATATATAGTTGTATTATCACTATATATTGAATTAAGTTATTAATTGTTGATACTGTACATCATATATACTATTACATATTATATATCGTTTTGATCGTATTGAAACGTATTTTTAATTTATTAATTCACGTTTTAATTCCAGTAAGGTTACCAAAATACGTATATTCTTGAATATGATAAAGTTATAGGTTAAATTACTTAAGGTTGTCTGATTTTAACTAAGTTAGTGTCGTTTGGTTTGTATAGACCTAACGATATGTTTTACAAGTCCTAATTTTAGATACGATTTTTAACGGGTAGTTCAAGTTTTTAATACAATTGTACATAATTATATAAATATGATTGTATTATACGCAATTTACGTTATTAAATTGTATTTTATTTAATTTGTCCATATATCGTTATAGTATAAGTATTATCCAACTCTAATATATCTAAAGTGTATTCCGATCAGAAAATATTAATAACTATAATAAAAATATTCATTTAATCCAATTTGATCAGCAATCATATATATAGTTTTTATTTAACTATTTAATTCATTTTAGCTTATTAATATTAAAAATACACCCCGACTTATAAATTAAGTTATTTTACTTAGTAAATTCGTAATAAATAGTTCGAGTTATCAAATAATTCCCTAAAAATTTCTATAGACTCCTAAAAATATGAGGAATTCAGTTATCACTTGGTTTCAAGTTTTCGACTTATCGCCTATATATTCGTATTAACGATTTTACTCCTAAATTATCATAAATTACCCAATTATGATTTTTTCTACACCAAATTAATTCCAATCTGACTCAATACTGTTATTATTCATTAAAGATCAGTACATGTCCATTTCATCAATTAATTTCATAATTTCCTATTAAATTCATAATTTCAGCCTATTTTTAGGCCAAAAAATGCAATAAATATTAAAAGTATTCAAATCAAAATTAGGGCTACATAAAAATTATCTATTATCATACACATCCTACAAAAAAATTTTTTAGCTATAAACAACTTCATTTACTACATTTATTTTATAATTCTAAATTTGGATGAACAGTAAATTTCTTAAGGAAGTATATTAAATATTATGAATTTTTCAAAAATAAAAATATCACGTAAAAGCATATTCAAAATAACCTAAGTACAATTTTTTTCATAATTTTCTAGGTGGATTTAATATTTTTTATAATTTATTAAAAAACAGGGTAAGAATTTGACCTTGCTGTTCTTGGTATCTTCGACAGCTGTGGGGTGATGGAGGTGTGTCGGAACACCTAGACATTAGGGATACTCTTTGGTGGTGAAGTGGCTTAACAGCAGAACGACGGGAGTCCTAGGAACTAGCCAAATACGGTAATTGCTATGTTTTTCCTATAATTCTTTTTTTATTTTCTACAAATTTTTCTAATTTTTTCTTCTAAGTTTTTTTCTATTCTAACTGCTAAACTTCACATATTTGAAGGTCTTGGCCTTTTATAGTGCCTCTAAGTCGGTTAGATAATTAATTCTCTAATTATTTTATATTTTTTTCAACTTTCTTTTTGCTTTACCCCAGCATGAGGTGCCCAATTGTTAGGAAAACTCATTTTTGAATTAGCTATAAAGTCCTATCTCCTGCCATGCAACTTTCTCCAGCAATCTTCAATGCATTTGGTCAAGTTTTTTTCTCTTTTATTAAATAATTACTTAAATATAGATATTATATATTAAGACTTAGTTATTTATTAATATACGGGTATATATCCCATGTATATATCACGCGTAATATTTAACTATACTCATATAATTAAGTTTCTAACATATCTTTTATTTTTAGGATATGTTCTACAATTAATTTCATGAATTCAACGTAATATATATATATATATATATATATAAATAATTACATAATTTAAGACTAATTTATGAGTATACTCATTATTTATACCGAGTATATTCACAAAATTACGTGTATATATATATATATATATATATAGTAAATTATATTATTTTATCTCATTTTATAGCTCAATTAATTTATCTTTAAGTTCTTGTTGCAATCTGAGCTTAATTTTAGGAGTTCCGAGTATTTTAGTGCTATATTAAATATTCTTACTTCTAAGAGAAAAATTAGGATTTTGGGTCCTTTTTTCTAAAATCTAACTTTACCGTATCACCTCGACTAACTTTTTTTATTTTAGTTGTAAAGTTTGGGCTCAATTAGATAAGTTTCCTTAAAAACCTTAAATGTAAGCTCGGTTGTCCTAAACTCAATTTTGGGAGCTTACATAGTGCATGTGGTCATATTTGAGCAAGTAATTTGCGATAAGACTAATAGCTTGTTTGTTTCATTAAATTAAATAAGGCTGTAATGAAATTGCAATTATTGAGAAAAGAAATAGTGATGTAATAAGTTTGGAGTGCATTTTACCTTGTTTAGTTAGACCTTATTGAATTACTATTACTTTGTTTAGTTTGTAGAATTCATAGAAGGATAACCCCTTTAGCTAATATAAATACAAATATGCTCATTCTTTAAAATAGAAATCATAGTTTATCAAACTAACTATATGCTCTACAAGCCCTAGCCCCAAATCAAACATGTTGCGTAGAACCTAACTCCAAATCAAAACCTTAATCCCAAATCAAACTTGATCCCCAAATCAACACTTAGAACTCATGAATGTTAGATAACCCAACAAATGGATGGCATAACGAGAAGGACAATGCAAGGAGATCTAGGTAACAAATTTCTTAATTGCAAGAATTGCAATTCTTGTAAAGTCTACACACTTGTCTACTCAAAATTCATTTTTTCTTAAAATGCTGATATAGTTGGTGTGATTATTGTAATTGTAATTCCAATTTCAATTTTAACTTTTCAAGTTCTTTCCTTTTTAATTCCTCTTGGTTAAGGTATATTCTATGGATGGGAGGGCTTTGTAGCAAATATGCACTTCATTTGTGTGTTGGGCACTTTAGCAAATATGCATTAATACATTAGATGTATGTATACCAAATATGCACTTCATTTATGTATTGCTTAGATGAGAGTGATTTGTAGTAGATAGTAGTCCTTTAGGATGCAATCACTAGAAGGAGCGGTCTTAATGTTCCACGGTGTATAATTGTTGGTATCTTTAGAATTTTATATTTGTTTAGTTAAAACCTATCTAAGATGCTACTAAGTCAATAGAGGTTACCCTTACCCCCAATTATGAGGGATGCCTTGCACTTTTTTGGGTTCAAAGATATCATTTAAGTGAATGGTATGGGGGTCGTTAACTAAGGTCTCTAATAAAATTGTTCAATTTGAGACATGCACTTACTTAGAACGTGATTGAGGCGCTTTGGATTGCTTGAAATGAGGTCAAATATTATCAAGTTAAAATCAACAATTAAGTCATTTTGGCTTCTTATCTATTCCATAACTTCATTAGGACAGGAATGACATTTGATCCCCTTGAGCACTATGTAGATGCCATAGAGGAAATTGTTATGGATAGTGGAGATAATTTAATCATGGCGTTGTGAAATAATGATGCATGGTTTGGTGGGAGGTTGCAACTAGCTAATCAAATGGTTAATGACTGGAGTCGAGATTAAGACATATTAACAATTAGATATTACATGTTCTTGTTGTATTGTGAATGGATGTTTTTGTAAATTCATCTTATGTTATTCTATATTTTTGAAGCTATACGTTGATATGTGAATATAAACACGAAACAACATTGTTATGGTCGTTATAAATGCGTAATGATATTAGCATTTCTCTTTTCTATTTTCTTTGGTCCTGTTCATATTTTTCTTATGTTATAATGTTTTGCTACATATATCAATTTATCCTTTCCCATAGAACTACTAGCATAGAAAATGCATAGTCTATATAAATGGATATTAGATCTAACAAACAGGGTAAAAGGAAATAGACAGTTATTGAAGATGATGTATTAGTAATATTGATCTTAGATTCTATTAATAGACATCGAGCCTTGAGAAAGCCTTATAGTTGTTGACAAAATAGATAGAACGAATAAAAAATCATTGAAGGTTATCTAGTTAGGCCACTCCAATACTTAAGTCAGTGATGGAACAAAAGAAGCAAAGTAACAAGCAAACAAGAGTGTAGATGTATAGGTCCTTTACTTTAAGGCTTCATCTCCTATTTATATTGGATGAGGCCAAGCCAAAAGAGGAAAGTAGATTTTCTATTAAAGATCATGACTATTATGACAAACAAATCTACCCATTAAGAATGTACTCCGGATTTGACGGGGGTATGATTGGAGATAGTTAGTGGTTGCCATTCCTAGCATTAGGCCTTTTAATCTGAGCCCCAAAGCCTAGACCATGGAGAGCTAAGGGGTCTTCTTAAGCTCCGTTCGAAATTTCAATGGATACCTTAATAGAGACTGGGCATGCTTCTTTACAATTTGATTTCAAGCATAGTGGAAATGCTCAAGCTATAGGGAAATTGACTAAAAAAGAAGGTTTAGACTGGGCTTGAACAACTTAGCTTATGCCTTAAGCAGGTTGGATTAGGTTTGGAAGGCCAGCCCAAAATGGTATATCAACAAGTTGCATGTTTGGTGGAGTTAAACAACATCGAGATACATAATGAAAATATTGATTTTTAGAGTAGGTATCTTGATGAACTGGAGAGGATGCTAAATGCAAAGATATCTAATTTTAGTTTAAAGGCTGAACCACACTTAGAGTCATGTTGAGGATTAGAGTATAGTTTATGGCATGGTATGTGAGAAACCAACCAATGGCTTTGGATGGGATGTTGATAGGAAGATGGTCATAGTGGAAAAACATGTATGGGAAGTTTATTTAAGATTATGTGGTAGATGTTCTTTTTAATAAATTATCCTCCATATGTTTTATCATAACATACTTTCTATTTTTATTCATTTTTTATAGAGCCATAGAGACGCTGTTTCATTTATGAACAAGGGCTTTATACACTTAAAGGAGTTGTTCATGATCTATGTAAAAGATCGTGCTATAGGTTAAGAAGCACAAACAGCTAAGGATATAATTAAGAAGTTAAATAGAGAGCAAGCCTTGTTATAAGACATACAAGATGAGGTGCCAACAAAAGAGGAAGTAGATGAGCCCTTTCTCCATCAAAACATGTCTCATCCTAATGTAGAAAGGAAGAGAATCGTGCTTGGAGATGAAGTAACATTTGAGTTTCCATTCACCCTTTAGAGCTTTAAAATTGGAATGGAAACGAGGGCTACTATAAAAAGTGTTGTGTAGTGTTTGACAATTAATAAGGCAAGAACATATATAAGGGAGTTAACTAAGCTACCATTGAAGGTCTAAGTGAAGGGGAAATGTATGAAGCCTCCATTAAGATTCAATTTGACTTTTGTAAAGTATGGTTACATTTTTTTTAGTTAGTTACATTTTCTAGCCTCTAGGAGAGCTTGATTAAGGCTCTTAAAGGTAGATGACAACTTAGATCTTGATTCATGTTTAAGTATTGTTCTCTTCCTTTTTACATTAAAACAAGTTACACTTTTATGGAGAGACGACTCATTTACTTTATCTCTTTTTGGCATATGTTCTTCCATGTCTTGTATTGGGGCTTGCTCTCTATCTCTATTTAATGACATCCTCAACTATTTGTGTATCTTGACTTGTGGCATAATCTTTTGGATAGATCATGGAAACTCCTCCAAGTGTAGAAAGCCTTTGTTCATGAATGTAGCTGTGTCTTAATTGATTTGCAAAAAATGAATAAAAATAGAAAGAACATTACAATTAATTAATTGAAGGATAATTTATTAAAAAATTAATACACCATTAAATAAGCTTTCCATACAAGCTTTTCCGCCATGACCATCTTCTTATTAACATCCAATCCAAAGCCGTTGGTTGATTTCCTATGTACTATATCATTAACTATACTCTAGTCCTTCTTGAAAGTCCTATGGCATGACTTTATGTCTACTTTGGCTTTTAAACCACAATAAGGTATTTTTAAGTTTGGCATCATTTGCTTCAAAAAGCAATGTCAGCATTATAAGTCATATTGTTATCTAGCTCCATCATACATGCAATTAGTGCATCATCCTTAATGCCGTTAGTGTCCTTTCACCCTGTGTATTTGGTTTAACATAATTTGTATAGACTATATCTCTTTCATGGGCGTAGTCTTATTGGAGAGAATAAATTGATATACATAACAAAATACCATAATATGATAACGATAAAAACAAGACATAAGGGGAAAAAAAGAGTGTTGTCGCATCTTCGTGACAAAACACTGTAACAATATTGTTTCATGCTTATATCTACATGTCAACATACAATTTAAAAAATATAGAAAAACATAAGTTGAAATTACAAAGACATCCATTCATATTACAGTAAGAACAAATAAGATTCAATGATTAATGTCTCAATCTACTCTAATCATTGAACCTTTGATTAGTTAGTAATAGTCTATAATTAGATTATATATAATTGTTTCCCAATGTCATTATTAATTCATCTCTACTATCCATAATGATATTCTCTAGGGCACCTACATGATCTTCAAGAGGATCATATGTTATTTCTATCCTAATGAAGTTGAAGAGCAAACAATAAGCCAGTATGACTTAAATGTGGATTCTTACTAGACAAAAGGATAGACTTCTAACAATAATCCACCTTATTTTAAGTAGTTTAAAGCATCTCTCAATTGCATTTCAAGTAGATGCATGTCTCAAATTAAACAATATTTCTTTAGATCTTAGTTGATAAGCTTGACGCTATTTGTTAGATGATATCTTTGACCCCTAAAGGGGTCCTTTGTAATTGGAGTAACCTTGGTTGACTAATCATATATAAAGTATGTTAAATGGGTTAAATTTTAATTTAAATGGTTATTAAATAAATAAATATAAAATTTTTGATATAGCAACAAATCATACCTTGTGGAACTTTTCTCTTCTTGGTTACATCCTAAAGAACTCTATTGTTTGTTATAGAGCCCTTCCATTATGCAACATCTAAATAAAGTATATACATAGTGGTAATCTTATTTTTTTCGAGTTCTATATTGTGATTTGTCTTTCATTGGCACTATAACTTAGATATGTGTAAGTACCCAACAATATTACATAAAAAAATATTTACAAACTTAAGCATGCTCATTAATCTATATTATGAAAAATTTTATATTATTGTAACAATTATTGAGTCTTTATCTTGAAAATTTTTCGTCTATCATCCACATAGTTGTTGGAAATGGGTTTAACCTTCTTGAGCATATAATCATTTAGTTGTAAAATTGCATTTACAATATTGTGGAGATATGAATTGATAGTCACTTTGCACCTCTTAAAATTCTGCTTGATTACTCCATCTTTTACATAGTGGACATGTAAATGTAGAGTTATACAAGTGGGGCGAGTAACATGGACCAACCTATGTAACCTATAAAAAAATGTGGATTGAGCTAAAAAGTTTTGACTTACTTGAATGTGGGGTTTTTTATCTTGCCTTGCTTTAACTCGTAGGTCAAAAGAGGCTAATCAATTGCAAGGCGGGTTGGCTTGCAAACCCTCCAAAAAAAAAAAAAAAAAGGGAGAGAATAAGGATGAATGATGGATTGATGAAATGTGTAAAGTGAAATTGTTTCAAGCGTGGGTTTTTTAGGATTTAGCATTTGCAAATGGATAATGAAGCAAGTTATTTATGTTAAGTCTTTTATTACGTGCAGTTTTTTTGTGCTAAATTGTTTTAACGTAGTTACGTAGAGTTTAGCATTTATAGTGAATAATTACGTAGGTTATCATTTGTCTCTCTCCTCAATAACCAAAGTGGGTCATTAAGGGTTTGAAAAAGGAGTTGAAAAGCCTATTAGATTTAGATTTGATAGGGAAGAAAGGAAGGAAAGAAATTTGAGAGTCTTTTTTGGAATAGAATTTATAAGATGAAATTAAAATGCTAGATATTGAATTAATAAGGGAAGATTATGTGGACTAAAATATTTTATAACGGCTTACTTATTTGTTATATATTGCATATACCTTTCTTTTAATAGTATATCTTAGTTGTGGAAAAGCTTAAGTCAAACTTTTTTTTTAAGCTTTTCTTTTTAATTACAGCTTCATACAATATATAAAGACACTGAGAATTCAAATTATTGTTTGAATGTGTAGCTTTATTGTTGCTGAGATAATTAAAAGGTGCCAAATACTTTTCTTTAAGGCACACATCAAGGATTTGGTAAATTAATAATATATTGGAAGAAGAAATCAACAAATAAGAGGTGTTGAACTTGTTATTATTGGATTCGAGAAGTTTAGAAGTAACCTTTAGATGGTTGATTAATATAAAAAATCCATATGCTATCAGATACACAATAGTTAAATTATATGTTTAAAAACCCATTGTCTTTCTTGTTTTAGTAAACACCTGTTGTTTAAAGTTGAAATACGAGACAAGTTTTGTAACTATGAGACTAGAATAAGTTTGATTCGTCTCCACTAATCCTTATAAAATATACATTTCTAAATGAAATTAAAATACAATGTTATATGATCATTTATGGTATGCTAGTCATTGTACTTGTTTAGTTGAGAAACAATTAAAGATTTAAATTCTCTTATTTCACTTTCATAAAACAATTAACTTTATGGGAAATGAATGATAATACAATTCATGGATTGGCTTGCTTGACTTGCAATTTGCAATGAAGTAGGTTAGGTTGGAAATTCCAGCTCGCATTTACAAGCAGTCCAAAGTACGCCAACCTACTTAACCCGCGAGTCAAAGCAAAGAGGGCTAGGTTAGACTACTTGGCTCGCTTGCACAGCTCTAAGTTTATTTAAGAACATTGCATCCATAAGCAAGTTCTTAGTTGTCCTTAACTCTCCTATACCTTTCGCCAAGTTCGAGAAGTGCATGAATATCCCATCTCAATTACTCAATACATGTCACATCATCATTGGGAACAAACTTCTTAATATATTGATGATGTTGATAAAAGTCTAATTCAAAAGATTGCTCTTGAGGACAATTGGTAGTAATGCCAAATTATACAATAGATACATAAAATGATGTGTAATCTTATAGTATTTCATCCACAAAGCCAAAAGGACCCAAGCAAATTTCTTTTTTCTTTTTTCTCTATGATTCATTGACGTCTAAGCTTATTTCCTTTTCATCTCAATGGAATTATTCAATTAAGAATTAAAAACAAATAATTTCCTTTTTGAAGAACAAAAATCAAATCCCTTTCATTTATTCTAAATTTTTCTATTGATATATAACCATAGCTACTATCCATCCTACTATCTTCTAGTAATATTGTGCATTAGATTGTATTATACCCACTTTTATGTCATCACCTTAACGATTGACCGTTAATAATACTAAAATAGAAACCATCATCCATAAAACAAATGCCCTAAGTTATAACTACTTTCCTACATTATTTTAATATTGTTATTTTTCCCTCTAAGTAAACTTATGAATAGGTCTTAAAGACATTGCTCGTAATTTTTTTTCCCTCTTTAAGATGAATTTGCTTCATCTTAAGCATTCTTGTTGTTTAAGGACTTAGTAGCCAAACATAACGACAACATCAAATAAGTTAACGATTACCCTGAATACTATCTCAACTATAAGAGAATCCATCATACACATTCAAAATGAGTCTTTTGATTGCTACTAACACTGATTTAAAGGAATAGGACATGGAGAAATAGTAATTCTTTGGACCACAGACACGAACAAGACAAATTTGAACTATGTTATCGTTAAGCTTTTTTTTTTTTTTTTGCAACTCTGTAATGCTTAAGCATTATGAATTAACTAGATAATGGAATAAATTCATTAATTCAAGCTTATCATGCTAAATTTTTGCTTAGGATTTAGGTAACTTCACTGAGTTTTAATTTGATACAAATTTAAATTTTTTGGGAATTAGTTGGGATGTACTAAGATTAGAAATCCTGTATTTTACATATCCATATGTTCAACACTTGTGATCAAGTTATTATGCATTAGTAGGGTTGAGGATGCACAAAATGGGATTTATAGTCATTACCTTGATGATAAAAGGCTAGTTGGAGGTGCTTCAAACAATGGTGGAACCAATTTTCCTCAAAGAAATTGTCTCATGTCTTTGTTTTTAATGAAGTTATTATACTATCTATTACAAAAATTCTTGGTTCATGAATTTAGATTAGATAAATTCTTATATAAAGACTTCCTTTTTTGTTGGCTAGTTTTATGGGAACGTTAAGGCATAATAAAGATACAAGATATTCTGTTAATGGCAAGTATCATTACATAAATCAATATTTGGTTATTTGAACTTAAACATGCTTGAAGATCCATACCCATTCTAACTTAAATTGCTAGACTTTTCATATTTAAACATGATTAATGCTAAGAAATATTTGGCATTGAAGGAGGCCCTTAAGTAAATTGATGTTCAATCGATGACAAAGAAAAGGTATAATGGAAAATTAATTTCTAATATAATTTCTACTTGTATTTACTATCAGAAAAGAGAAATGAAAGCAAAAGAGCAGTGTAGTCAACCTCAGAGAGAGAAAGAGAGGGAGAGATAGCAAACTTGAGAGAGTTGGTGAATTGAATGACAACGGGGATTGCTAATTAGATGAGTAAAGGAAAGGAAAAAAAGGGAAGGGGGGGAGGGGGGTGGGGTGGTGTGGTGTGGTGTGGTGGTGGAGGCAAAGGGTGGGGGTGGGTTTGGAGGAGGAGGAGGAGAGATGGTTGTTTTCTATTAATATTCCTAGAGCTATTCTCAAATATTGTTCGTGTTATTGATTATCATGAGAATAGATTAGGTGTTATCAACGAATATTACCACAAACTTATCTAAGAGTGGTTTAAATAAGCGATTCATAAAAGCTGCCGGTGCATTGGTTAATCTAAATGACATTACCAAGAACTCATAATATTCATATCAAGTTCAAAAGGCAATTTTTGGAATATCCTTGGATTTGATCCTTAATTGGTGGTATCCTAACTGTAAATCAATCTGAGAGAATGCGTTAGCTCCTTGGAGTTGGTTGAAAAGGTCATCTATCCTTGGTAGTAGGTATCTATTTTTTATGGTCACTTTCTCTAGCTCCTGATAATTGATGCATAATCTCATCAATCCGTCTTTCTTTTTGATGAGGAGTATAGGTGCTCCCCAAGGTGATATACTTGGCTATATGAAACCTTTATCGATAAGCTCTTGTTATTGAGTTTTTAACCATTTCAACTTTGCAGGTGCCATTTTATAAGGAGCCTTAGAAATGGATTTTGTATTAGATTTTAACTCAATAGTAAAATCCACTTATTTTAATCGGGGTAAACTTAGTAATTCTTTTGAAAAAACTTCAAGGAACTCATTAACAATGGATATATCTTCTACTTGTAGTAACTTACACACCTAAAATACGATCTAGTTCACAATTTCTACTTCTTCCACCTCCATTTCCTATAATTGGCCCTTGCTTCCTTTACTAGATTGACCTTAACATATCATCGTTTCTTTCCCTAGCCTTTGGAAAGAAACTTCCTTTTCCTTGCAAATTACATTGGCACAATATTTTGATAGCCAGCTCATCCCAAGAATCACTTCATATTCACTTATGGTTAAGTATTATTATGCCTTGAATATCTACTAGACATTCCTTTACGATCTCTTTAGCTATTGTTTTCCCCCTTGTCAGAGTACTTATTCTTAGTATTATTGGAAATGGTTGTATTGGTAATTCCTTTTATTATACAAATTTTGAGTTGATAAAGGAGTGGGTTACTCCTGTATCGAACAAGATAAGAGTTGGATATATAGCCACCAGGATCGATCCTTAGGATTTTCATTTCATTAGAATTTAATTCTAATGAAAAGTATTTTAAAGTTATCCTTTGCCTATGGTTATTGATATCTTTCGAATTTTTGAAGCCTTTCTATGATGCATAGTAATACTTATAGATGTAAAAGTTTTGCTTATAACTATGTCACTCTCTTCATATCCTGTAGCTACAAGGTTGATGTCTTGTTACTCATTTGTTGGTCTGTTTGTCTAATCTTCGGTGGGTGCAACTTTAATAGTGAATACCTTAGCATTTGCTGTCATTTGGATATTTCCTTAGTTTTTCGGTAATTTATCTTCAAGGTTCCTTGGGGCATTTCTTGTCACCTTTTGCTCAATTCTTTATCCCTTTAGTGAGGACGTATAGTAGAAAAATGCCCAGTTTATCTACAGGAGTAACATATTACTACTCCTTTCTTTAGGTAAGTGTCAATGTGATGGTCATTAGCTCTACAAAAGAAACATTTATTTCTCAGTTGAGGATAGTCCCTAGGGTAATATGTTCCCTTGCATTTCCAACATATAATTGCCATTGGCTGGGGTATAAGGGGTGGTCTAGCAGGATGAGTGATTATGGGTCCCATAATCAACATTAGTTTCTTCCCTTTGATGATCGAGTTGATATTATGAAGCGGTCGCTCAACCGGTAAGCACCCTCCAAATGTCTACCCTTTTATATGATTGAACTTTGTTGCCTTTAACTACCTCCATAAAGGTCTTCAACTCAAATTTGAGCACCCTTTGCTGCAACTTTAGTTTTAAGCCATTGACAAATAACCACATCCTTATGGAATTTGCATCTTGATATGCTACTGGTGCAAATTGCAAGAATTGACTAAACTCATTCTTATATTGGTCTGAAGACTTGTTCTGCTGAACTAATTGAAACAATTCTACTTACATTTTGTGTCTTAGGCTTTTTGGAAAGAATTCTTGGTAAAATTCTTATTTGAACATATCCCAAGTTATAGAGCGAAGTAATTGTCTTTCTCTAGAGTCCCACCAGGTTTTAGCTTGCATCTTGAGCATGTAGCTTTCGTACGGTGCTTTTTGATGTTTAGGAACCTTGAAGGCCACAAAAGCTCTTTTAATTTGGGCTATCCAATCTTTTGCATAATTTGGTTTCCTTATAGTCCATTCAAAGCATCTATTGGCTCTTATGAAATTAGGAAAAATGTTTCTTTGAGGATGCCTAGTTGCTTATCCTTGGTTCTCCTGCTTAGTTATGGGTGCTATCGATGGTGCTGGCATAGGTAGAGGTAGCAATATCACCTGTTGCTGAGGCAGCAATTAAGGTTAAGGTTGGGGATTTGATTGTGGCTGAAGCTATTGTTGTTAGGGAGGTTGAGGGGGTTGTTCCTCTGGTAGGAAGCATTATTGTAGCTATTGTACTACAATTTTTGTGCTTTCCAATCTATCCTTCTTATCAACAATGGTTAGTGGTGTAGCCTTCCGAACATTAAATCAACACTTGAGTTTAAATGAGGGTTAGATGCGACTTACTAACTCTTTCAAATGAAAGGTTTACCATAATCTTTTGAAAAAAGATTGATAAGAATGCAAGAAAGATTAAAGAGTAAACAACACTCAATAATCAAGCATAAGCTTCACAAGCTTACAAGAGACAACTCTTTGAAATGTATTATTGATATTGAAGATAAGATGATAAAGCTTGTTGTTACTTACAAAGTATTACTATTTATAGTAAATCTTAAAGCCCTAGTGGCAGAACTTAAATAATATACAATGCCTTAAACTTTAAAGCAGGGCTATACATCAAAACAAGGGAATAATTTACAAACTATACAAAACTATGCGTTTAATAAGAAGGTCGATATGCGGGTCATCTGAGCTATCCTGGAATGGATCGAATTCGAATCGGGTGAGGTTGGCCTACAATTGCCAAACTCGTGTATTGGTTGTCAAGACATCCTAAGCTACTTGCCAAGCTCCTATTTGTCGAGCTGGCCTTTTTCCTTAGAACCTAGTCTAGTCATTGGGCTCCTCCAAGGTTGGAATCACTTCTGCTTCTCTCGTCCTGTTTGTCTTGATTTCCTCTCTTTTGTTGACCTTTTCCTATCAGCTCAACCTTGGGGAAGACAAGTAGGTCTTGGCCTGGCATAGGTTAGCTGTAACCTATAAGGGTTTAGAGGTTGATTCTTATCATTATAGTTAGCTCAAAAAGAAGTTGCCCTCGACTTTAGGTAATGAGGTCGAGCCCAAATACCAAACAGACTTCTTTTCCCCTCCTCCTCACCATGGGTACTAGGCTGTTCTGGATAGCTTCAACACTCATGGAGGTCAAGCAATAGCTCTTCTCATCCTTTTGAAAAGTATAAGTGTTGTGGAAGCTATCATAGATTGCTCTCTGACCATATTCTTAAGGTCGGCCAAGAATTAAATTGGAGACATTCATAGGCACCATGTCGAAATCAATCTCATCTTTGTACTGTCTTGCCTTAAATGCTATTCGAGCTCTTTTATGTATATGGACCATACCTTTATCATTAGACCACTTGAGTCTATAAGGTTGGGGTTGGGGGTAGGTTGACAATTTCATCTTAGTTACTAGCTTAGTGGAAACAATGTTGGTGCAACTTCTTCCATCAATGACTAGGGAATGAGTCTTCCTATTTACTAAGTGCTGGATTTGGAACAAGTTTCCTTCTAATCTAGGTCTTCTTTTAGGTTGGCTTGTTGACACATCATAGCTAAGAATTCTCCCATCTTAGGATAGATGTTTATTGTTCCTTCCTCATCTTTTGAGCTCTTGTCACTTTAGCTTTCTACTTGAGCATCATGTCCCTTGCTTTTTAAGACCATGACTCTCTTGTTCGGACATTGGGAGGCAATATGTTCGTACCTTAAGCACTTGAAGCATTTAACTTCTCGAACCCTGGTGCTGGGCACTTTTTCCTTCTCTGCTTTCCTTGTCTTAGCCAAGTTAAGTTGGTTAGACTCTCCTTTCTCAGTTTTCTTCTCAGGCCTCTTATTCTCTTTGCTCCTTTCGGGCTCAGGGTTGTATTGTTGAGGTTGGCTGGTAAGCCTTTGGTGCCTTCTTCTCCCTTGATTCTCCCTTAGGAACCTAGCAATAGTTCAATCTTAAGTCTTGATAATCTCACATCTGGTCATCAAGGTCTCTAACTTTTGCAAGTACTCTTCAACTCTATTTTGACCTTGCCTCAAGTGTTAGAAGGCATGAAGCATCTCTTGCTTGAAATAGGTAGGTACGAATTGCTAATTCATCAATCTCTTCATTAGTCTCTAAGTTCTGATTGGATCTCCTCCTTTAGCATCTCGCTTAGCAATCAACTTATAGTACTATATACTTGCATACTCAATAAGGGATAACGAAGCTAACTTGACCTTAGTTTTGACATCACACTCATAGCATTCGAACAGTTTCTAAACTTAAGGAACCTAATTGAGGAACTCTTCAAGTCAGCAGTTACCACTGAAGGTCAGCAGTTTAAGCTTGATGTTCTTTAATCCTCTGCTATTAGTTTGGGGCTTATCCATCCTATTTTGAACAGGTCAATTCACCTCGAATCTACTACTATCATTGGAGTTTTGCTCGATTAGATCTTTTCTCTGCTCTTACTCTCTTCTTTAATCTCTTTGGTTCACCTAGGAGTGACTATTCTCATTATTGCTTATCCTTAGTTTAGGTCGGTTTTCTCTTTTGCATGGCTCGACAGCTTGTCTAAGCTGTTGCTGATTATTTTCAAGCTCATTCGAGTAACTCTCACTAGTTGAAACTCAGTCTCATCTTTCATCTTGGCTAACATGTTGGTGACCTCTCCTGATCCAATAAGTTCTTGAATAAAGTTTGTGAGATTTTGAATTTGATATTTTAAAGTATCAACATATCTTCTTAGACTACTACGAGAATTGTCACCACTAATGTTGACACTATCCTCCAACATTTTTGTTCATACAATTTTTTTTAATTGGGCAATTTTATCAAACATTAAGAACATTTAACTCAGCTTAAACTATAACCACCACAAGTACGATTTCTACAGTTACCCATGATTGACAAAGACTACGACAGCTACTATAACATTACTAAGAATAGATTACAACTACAAACAACTACTAAAATTATTGTTATACGACCTAACAATCTAGTATGAACAACACAACACCATGACTACAGCCACGAACAAAAACTATACTACAAAATAATAAAAATCAACAAGAAATAATAACCCAATAGATTGAACTTGGTGAATACTAGTATGCATGTCTCACTAGATGCTCCGATACCAAGATGATATGTCATGAAGACCAAAGACTGGAGGTCATCGGAGCAAGCACAAAACGTAGTGGAGACAAATCCTACAAATGGGTCTTTGGAAGTTGAATGATGCGGTTGAGGGTAGTGAATAAAGGGTTTTAGATGTGAATGTGAATGAATATTACACACCGAAACACAAACATAAGCAGGAGGTTAAGCTTAAAATAAGGTTTGATATGACTTACGAACACTAAATCAATATTCGATTCAAATGAGGGATAAATGCGACTCATTAACTCACTCAAATAAAAGGTTTACCACAATCATTTAGAGAAGATTGATAAGAATACAAAAAAGGTTAAAAAGCAAACAACACTTAATAACAAGCATAAGCTTAACAAACTTACAAGAGATAGTTCTTTGAAATGTATTATTGATATTGAAGATAAGATGATAAAAGCCATTGCTACTAACAGAGCATTTCTATTTATAGTAAAACTTAAAGCCTTATTGGCAAGACTTAAATAATATATAAGGCCTTAAACTCTAAAGCGGGCCTATACATCAAAACAAGGGAATAATTTACATATTGTACGAAATTGTGCATTTAACAAGAAGGTCGACATCTGGGTTATTCGCGCTATCTTGGTATGGGTCGGATCTGAACCAAGTGAGGTCGGTAGTTGGATGTCTTAGCTCAAGGTAAGATTGTTGAAATTCTATATCGCTTAGCTAAGTTGTTAGAGAGGTTGGCCCACAATTGTCAAACTCATATGTTGGTTGTCAAAATGTCTTAGGGTCCTTACCAAACTCCTGTTCACCAAGTAGGCCTTTTTTCGTAGAACATCATCTAGTTAGTCATTGGGCTTCTTAGAGGTAGATAGCACTTTTGTTTCTCTTGTCCTGTCCATCCTGATTTCCTCCCTTTTACAGGCCTTTTCCTATTAACTTGGCCTTAGGGAAGATAGGTTAGCCTTGGCTTAGAACAGGTTGGCCATGGCCTGGAGCGGGTTAGAGGCTGATTCCTATTAGCATCCTTCCTATGATGATCTTTTGGAATGTCTGTATAACGTACGTGTAGGGGTTGGAATTTGCCTTCCTCATCCAATACTGCTACTATGCATATAAATGGAATTCAAAATTTCACACAATGTACTCTTAATTTAATTGATTTCTTTATTAGTAGAGATTTTATTATTATAAAAGAGCATATAAGCATCATGGTACAAACGAGGATGATGTAATATAACAAAAGTTCATTTACCTTTTCAACTCTTAATCATCTTACCACCATTACACCTCATCTTACAAAATTTAGTCAAATACTATTAGCCTTCAATTGACCCTTCACTCTCTTCATCTTCGTTGGAGGTTATGTCTTCTCTTTTTGAAGCTCCTTCCAATTTGGAATACTCATTAGGTTCCATTTCCTCTTCTAGGGCTTCCTCCTCTTCCTCTTTGTCATCTTCACCTAATACCTCTCCCACTTCCCAATCTTCATCTTGGGATATCATAGGTATAGGCCCTTATGATATGAACTCAAATTCACGATGTTCAACATGATCTATGTTTCCCCAGGAATTTTCAAACACATTGGGGATGCTTCAGGAGGGTAATGCTTAACATGATTGAATTGAGCCTAAAAAATTATTTCCGAAATCTCAATCTCATAATCCAAACTCTTTCAATGTCTTTCTTCTAAAGCAAGCATAGCAATATACCTACTATATCTATTACCCATATCCTTGCTGAGCTTGTCCAAGGTTCCTTCCATTTTTCAATCCATCCTCTTCTCCAATTTTTGATAATATCGTCTACTGTCTTATTCATATGGGTATAGTCAAACCTCGCACGAATCCTTTGCATCCTTAACTTGTAATCGACTAAATTGTCTTCATATTGCATCTAACACTAATCCCAGTCTTGAGCCATCAAAAGGTGTTTGTTTTGTAAAAAGATTTTAAGATTAGTGTATTTTCAACAAGCCCTAGGTTTTACCTACTCCCAACTATTTGGTGAGGTTACTCTTAACTCTGAATCTTTCAATTAATCTCTTTTAAGATATTGATCTTCAATTTAGTTTTTACATTGTAACCGAAAGTTAAAGATGGGCTTTGATATCAGTAAAAGTTATCACACCCTGAGGGGGACTTTAATTGCGACAACTCGCCAGGAATGCTTTATCATCTGTAAAACACTCGTAAAGCGTTCAAAACATTTATTCATTTATTGAAAAGGAAAATAACATTTACAACTGAAGGCCCTCTAGCAAATAGATGCCATATCATAAAGTCTCACTACATCTCATAAGCCAACAAAGAAATGCTTCACTACATCTAGAACTAGGAAAGTCCTTGCTAAAACATACAAAAAGATAAACATATGCAGTAAGGTATTTCTTCTAACTAGACCACATTCTCTCTATTCGTCTCATATTGTTCCTACACTTACCTTAGTGATTCTTCTGTTAAACACATAGATCTTAGAACCTATAAGATGAAGCACATTATAGGGGAATGAGCAACTATTGCTTAGTGAGATGGAAGTGCAATATTCTCATCACTACTCACTCACAATCAATATCAAAGAAGTTGTCAAACATATGCTATGCATATGATGCAAACATCGTGCTCAGTCTTCCAATAACCAACAAGAAGTCTAGGGTATAAGTCCCCTTGACCTTAGGTTAGGGATTCAATCTTCGCCATTAGTGACCGGATGTCATCCAAACCTTCTCATAGCATAATCTCAAGTATATGTTCTATAAGTTCTTTGGGCACGACTTCCTCTTTCTAAGAAGTTTGCAAACCCAAAACGGTAGAGTGAGAACTCGAATTTGAGAAACGCATGATAATCCCTAAATCACTTAGTTTGCAAAATGGCAAAGCAGAATCTTACTCTTCCTTGTTGAGTAAGCTCTCTCCATCTACCGTGAAGCAGTGATGACCTTTAGTAAATGCAAAGAGAAAATGCATTACACTTAGCCACGTATAATTATAGCAGGTTATTTTAATGACCAATCAATATAGCACAATCCACTCAAACATATAGCAGTAAAAGCGATAAAATCAATTAAGAGTCATCATCATACCATGCTTGAATATATCAGCCTCAACACATCTAACAGTACTAGTACCATTACATAGGAAATACCAGTTTCAATATGATCAACAGAGAGGGTACTGGCAACATAGAGTAACAATCACGATTTTATTAATAGAGACATTATTAATGATAGAAATTATTAACCACGACATGATTTACTAGGATCATATAAATATAAAAAATAAGAGTACTTTATTTTAACGGGAACAATTTTATTGAATTATTTCAAAATACCAAGAAATCCAGATAAAAAAATAATTGAAATGCAGTCTATCAAATGATGGGTAAAATAACGTAATATTCGAATACATTAATCCTGTGTAGTTTATGAAGCCTGATAAGAAACTATACGAGGTAGAGTAAGGTTTGTTTAGTTGTACGGAAAAACTTGGAACCAAGATATGCTTGAACCCTGACGTGAATCTTTCCATTTGATTCATCTCAAGTTTTATCCTTCTGGAGGACAAGGGATTATAATATCGTCGAATAAGGATTATTTACATTTCAATTTCGATTAATATAATCGTAACTTTGCAAGTGTTTATGGAAATCAATAGTGATGACATGAAAGTACATTGTGAATTGCTGTACGAACTCACGCATGGGAAGAAAATGAAATATGGTGACGATGTTTACTTGTAGCGCATGGGGAGAAGGCCACGAGGTCAGGTTCATAAAATTGAACACGAAACAAAGTAACATATGCACCATCGAGGAAAAATGAAAGATTTTGGAGATGTGTGCACCGATCGATCGGTGCAATTCATGGATATCGGTCGGTGGATAGTTTATGCCTATCGATTGATCGCTATAGTTTGACAAAAAAAAAAAAAAAAAATCACTATAGTTTCTATCGATCGATCGCAGCAAGTTACTTGCAACTGGAACATTTTGTAAATTAAAAATTTTGCTCCGACATCATAAGCAAACTTCGCCTTTTTTTTGTTTTTTCTTTTCTTATCTCAATAATTATATCAACAAAAGCACGTCCAAACACCGAACTAACATAATAATATACTTGTTTCATCATGTCGAAAAATCAAGGACAAACAATGTAGTAAATTATGGAACTTTCCACTTACCTCGGTCTCATGTTTACGGTGTGAATTTAGTCTTTCCGATAACCATGAGAGATCAAGTTCTTCACCTATGAATCATGAAGAAAAAGATTACTATAACATTTACTCGCTAAACTTAACAAACTATACCTATATTAAGCTCTTCGTAGGTGAAGAACTTGATACCAATGTTTCCAAGTACACCTACTCAATTAACATCAAACCAACAAGATATCACTACTAGCCCATTCTATGAAGAACATCAACCATCAAAGGATTTAGCTTCAACAAAGGCACAATCCAATGCCCTCTACAGCCACTTAATGAGGGGTAGGAGAGATACGCACGCATTTGCCTCCAGCCAAATAGTGAAAAGAAATAGAATGCAACAAATGATTGAATGAACCAAGACTAGGGAAACGCCTTGCTTAAGCATCCACATTGCAAAAATCTGCTCTCGTCTTCACTTAGCTCAAGTGGGAGTTGGAGAGAGTGGGGGAGCAAGTGTTGATGCTAGCTATTGGGCATGGCCTCATAGCCTAGGCCTAAAACTAGGACAACTCAGGGTTGCCACTTCCCAATAGGAAAAGATCTCGTATAGATATAGCTCGCATGACTAAGTGACCATCATTTAGATGGTCGATTGACAACCCTCAATCATTAGTTCATCATCTTATCACCATCTCAGCTAGCCTCTCCTTGGCTGGATGACTATGCTTCCGACCTAGCTTGGGATTAATGAGCCACGGACTACCTTGACCATCAAGCCAGCCATGGTGACAAGCTCATAATGGGTGCGAGATTTCTAGGATGCGATTACCCAATGAGCTACTCCTCCCTTGTCCAATACTAACATCACATTAATTGTGATGTGACAATGAGTGACTCATCCTATATCAGCTAGTATGACCTAATTGTACGATGTGAAATACAATATTGAGAAGGATGAGACGATCATAAGGCTTAACAGTAATCATTTACTTTACCGATGTTAGGAAACTTCGTCAACTCTCATAAATTCTAGGGCCGCATACAGAGGCATGTCCTATAAATACCTTCCTTGAAGCTTGTAACAAGTAAATCTACAATCTAAGTCTTAAAATAGAAAGAACCACATACTTATGCACCCTCTCTATTGAGTTCAAGCCATTTTCTCATTCTCACTAACTTAAGCATTAGAGTAGTCACGTCGAATAGCCCGCAACATAGTGACTCACCCCTTGTCAATCTTACAGGAAGCTCCTCTAACTAACTAAGCCTCCTAGACAAGGCCTATTGCATCTTAGTAGGCCTAGAAACTTTACTGGGAAAAGATCTAAGGTGGTAGTAACCTCTATTGGCAGGTCTTGTTTAATGTATCTATATAATTTTGAATAATAACCTATATAACTTGAATATCTTCTCCTTAATCCAATGAGCATGATCTTAGTTGTATGGCGTGTTAATTTAAATATTTATATCCTGTTTAGATATTTTCTTAGCTAAGGATAAACTTTTAAATAATATGATGTTATGAAATCCCATTGAAGATATACTTTTATTATCATTCCATTTGTACTCTAATTATTTATGGAATTTTATTATAAAATATATATGAGCAGAAAAATATACAAATATAATAAATACTTACCTTTTCTTAATAATGTTCATAAATATATCAAAAGTTTCTTGACATATTATGTACAAATTATAATAATATGAATATAGAAGTACTCCTAATCTTAAATCCATCCCATTGCCCTTGTTGCACTTCTCTTTCCACTATTCAACTAAAAGACGTAGGCCCAATTCGAAGAGGTAATAGGACAATGGGTCTCCTTGCCTGATTCCTTTACTTAGCAAAAATACTTCTAAGGATTGATCATTGACTTATACTTTAGTAGATACCGTTCAATGATTTGCACCCATGATTAAGACTAACTAAGGCCCATTTTAGGAAATCCCATTCTATTGTATTATGAACTTTTTGAATATCTGACTTTATTATCATCCCTTCTTTCTTTTCATTTTTTTTTTCAAAGCTACTTAAAACTTCATTGATCAATATTATATTGTACGTCGCTTTTCTTACTAGAATAAAACTGGCTTATGTAGGATAATCAAAGAATCCAAAAAAGATCTTAACGTTTGCATCTTTGATATGATTTCGTATAATGTTATGCAAAGTCCAATAGGTCGAAAATGTTTACAAGGACATACACCATGTTGTTTACTGGTAAGGTAGAGCTGTGGTTAATTGACTCGCTAGGGGATGTGCTTTAAAGAAAAAATGTTTCCTACCACATCTTTGATTTATTCTTCGAGAAAACTCCAGTACTTTTGAAGAAAAAAGTATGAAAACCATCTTTTCATATAGCCTTATAAACTCTAATTTTCACTAAAGCTTGAAGAACTTCTTCTCTTTTTAAGAGGCTATATACAATCTGCTTGTTTTGATGATATAATTCACATCTAAAAGTTTAAGAAATTGGATTCTCTGGACTACACATATCCTTCCCTATGGTGAATAGATTTACAAAGCATGTATTTGTTAGATTCTGAATTCCTTCTTGGTCATAAATGAAGTTCCTAACATCATCTTGCAAGTTTAAAATTCTATTTTTTGCCTCCATGCTTGGACCATTGCATGATAGTAAGTCGTGTTTCTATCTCGATCTTTTATCCACTTTACTCTAGCAAAATGTTAAGCTCTTTCCTTAATTCTATTTCTAATATGATCAAATTATCTGAAGAGGATATGGCTATTGCTTTATTAATACTAGCTAGCCTTTGAAAAATCGTCTTTTTTTTGTACTTGAATTATTTTGAAAAACACTTGCATTCCATTCCCTTAGTTCGCTCGATAGGTTTTTTATTGTTCTTTTTTTTGGGTAAATTTTTATAAATTATTATTATTATTATTTTTTTTTTTTTGGGTAAAGTGACTTTATATTGTTGTTAGTGCGTGTTTTCCTAATTGCAACCAAACTGCCCTAAGTGGAGGAATACAAGTTCTCTCTTAAAAACCACATAAGTTGAAAATGAAAAAGATCTTTCTTTACAAGATTTGTGGTTAAAAGGATGTCTATTAATTAGAATTGGGTTATGATCGGATGACCATCTAAGCAAATGGCATATCTTAGCTTCAGGGCAGATGGCTCTCCAGGCTGAGTTAGACCAACCCTTATCTAACCTTCTTTGTATCAAGCTAGTTATTTCTTATTTATTTGTAGAAGCAAAAGTTGGTCCTACATACCCCATATCAATCAACCTACATTTATTCATACATTCAGCATATTTAAATGCCCTATTATGAGGAAATGGTTTCCCACCCTAACATTCATCACTCAATATTAAATTGTAAAAGTCACCTAGTGCTCACCATGGTTTATGTTAAACTAAAGATGCAAACTCTTGCATGTTATAACATAAATTTTATCAAAAACTTAAATTTGGGGAAGCGTAAATTGCTGATATGAACCATGAGAAGGATGAGTTTCTAACTTTTATCATCGTGTATGATAAATTTGCTCTGCCTGCCTCGCAGCCTCCACATCCAATATATTAGTATTCCACAACAACAGCATTCCCCTTCGAAGCCCCCGAGACTCAATGCATGAGTAACCATCTAATCGAGAGACATAGTAGAAATTATATGCATTGTCCGAATCCATCTCCATTTCCAACAATGCTACCATGTTAGGCATGTATTTTCCGATGCATGTAAGGCCGCTCCCTACTTTCTTGGTGTATTTAGTCCTTTAATATTCTAAGCAAGGATTCTTACAGGTATTGGCATTGCCGGGTGTAGTTCTCCTCTCATTTGTGCTGCCATTTCTTCGTTCTCCAGAACAATTGCTTTGATTTTTAGTGCCAAATAACCATGTGTTATCTTAGTATCCAAAAGAGCCAATGCTTCATCGTGATTCTGGAAGAGCAATGGCTTGGACCGACCCTTCTTGAGCCAAAAAGCCGCTGTTATTGCAACTTATGGTGGTAGTAGGTTGGTTGTTCGAAAGATTTGCTTGACCACTATTTTCAGTATTTTCTCATCCGTTTGAACATATGATATTTGTCCATAGATACAACTACTGGGATGAACACTAGGAATCTCTCCTTGTTCTCAAGACTTGCTTTGTTCGTATGAGGTTTGTTATTCCATTCATCTCCGATGTTGTTGCCCTTATCCATGGATATTGGTGATAAGGTTGCACTTCCCTAGGTAATGCTCTCATTTTATCCAAATTCACCTGAATTCTCTCCACTATGTTTCCGCGCCTATGGTAGATTATCCTGTAACTAGGATTTTGCCCAGATTATCTTTGAGTCTTGTTGCAAGACTTTCACATTTAAGGTTAATATCAATTTTTTTTGGTCCATATATATATATTATTTCTCGATAATTTTTAAGTTTGTCACTATTTTTCTTTGAATCGCTTCTCCTTGGTTACTTGTAGGTGTTGAGGAGAAAATAAATTGTTCCTTCATTGTTTTTAACTTCCCTTTTCATTTGTAGTTCCATGATTATTGAGTCATCATTACTCGTCATCGTTTGGGTTTTCAGCAGACTTTCAAATTCTTTTGAAATAATTGTTGAAGATTGTACCCATACCCTTCCAATTTATCTTCTTACCTGGCCTTGTCTATCCATTGCAATGTGTTGTTACATTTCCAGTATTACTTATATCTTTCCTTGGTGAATGATGACTACTGGTACTGATTCACCATGGTCTTTGCATTATTTTTGCTTGCATCACTGTTATTTTGTTTAGGTTTTCTTGCTGTGTCTATTTTAGATGTCCTTTGAACCAAAATCAACTTGCCATATCTTGATTCCTCGGTTAATTGAGTCATTTGGTGTATTTCATTTCAATCCATCTTTTTACATGTGAATTCTTGTTTGCATCCAAAATTTCCATTGAATCATTTGTCCTCTATTGACTAACTAGAATTTCTTCAACCATATTTCCCTCAAGTTTCTTCGAGACTTCTATAATGTTTTCCTTCTTCTCTACTTCTTGAGTGCAATTGTTTCTCTTTAGACAAAACTTCATCGTGTGGCCAATGCATCCGCATCCGAAACAAATGATTTTGATTCTCTCATATTGTAATTCGTAAGACTAATTATCTATAGTGGTTGTATGAACTAATGGCTCATTAAAATTAATTTGAATACATAATTTGTCAAATCTACCTTTATGAGCTGTTACACTATATGTGTCTAGTCTTAAAAAAAAAAGGCCCAATACTTTCCCCTATGAACTTCAAAGCTTATAAAATTCTAATGGAAGCTCATTAATTCGCCCCAAAACAACAACAAAACTAAATGAGTCTTCAAAAGCTTTCAAATTTGGTTGCCACCTCCTAATTATTATGAAGAATCCATTAATAAACCAAGCACCATCTCTAATTACTCCATTCAAATCATTTTATGTTTGAAAAGTCATTGTATAAAACCTTCCCCCTAATCCAACCATGTCAGAATCATTTACAAAAAACTACAACCCTTTTAATTTTTAAAATAAAACCTAATATCATAGGATTGCCTATATAATTTAAAGATTCTAGCTTTTTTTTTTTTTTTTTTCCATGGTTGGTACAATTTTCTATTATCCGACATCGAAAAGGAAATAATATGTGCACCTGGCTTACTCGCAATAACTTTGTTGCGCTCTTTACATTCCATGATCCCTCATCCGAGCATTATCATCATTTGCTTTGCTTTCATCTACAGTCTCCTGATTTATTAAGGGAAAGTGCACTGCATATGCATTTGGAATATTTATGTATCTCAATATCCTTACAAGAATGACTTGGCTTACGTTGGCTTGTAGATGATGTTTTTAGCTGTTTCATTTTGCATAGAGTTAACAATCTGTCCTGTAGGATTCGAAAGAGCTGAATCCCTAGGTACTGTTTCATTTGTGTTGATCGGTTCTTCTTCGAGCTCTTGCTTGAGTCTTTCAGTCGATTTTTGCCGTTATAAATTACGTTCACATCAAAATATTACGATTACTTCCTTTTCATTTACCTTTCATCTTTCATTTGGACAAAATTAATATAAAAACTCTATTCAAGTCATTTGTGGTTCTTTCAATTCCTTTTTTCCCTTTTTCGCTCATTTTAATGCATAAAGCAAAATGTATTAGATGTGTTACTATATAAAATTTCACTCTTTTATCGTATCGATAAGAAAATAATCTTGTCAATTCAAAATTTGTTTGTAAGACATGGTACTACGGACAACGGTGTACTGAATGAATAATCATGGTAGTTGATTCTTGCTCCATGAAGCTAAATTATTTTTCTCACTATGAGACAACAATGGGATGTCTTTGGGTCCGGTCTGTCGGCGATCATCCTTAAGAGGAAGTGAGTAAAGAGTTAAATGGTATCCAAGAGGAATGACCTTTCGCTATAAATAACTAATTATAAGGGATATGACAACAATGTTGATATTTGCCCATAGGCTGGAAGAATATAGAAAAAAGAAGGATAGTGTTCTTTTGAGATAGGCACGAATGAAACATATCTTTGTATAGATTCGTCTTTTGTAAAGAAATGTGGGGTTTTGCTCGATAGATACATTGGTTTGTTGCTTGTTTGTCAACGTTCTCTTTCAACATTGATAGCGTAGGTCTAAACCTGACTAACATTTCTAGATATGGTAATAACATATGTCGAGAAATTGAATAAGAATTATATTGACTATTCAAATAGAAAAATGTTGATGTATGTCCTAAAAATACTTATTTATTTATTTTTTAATGTTAAACAAATTTTCCAGTGTTCTTATAATACAAAGAGTGATTATAAAAAAAGAGGGATCAAAACTACTTTAATCAATATCATACTCTTAAGGCAATTTATACTTTACTAATTTCTACAGATATATCAAACATATGATTGGTTAGTCGCGTAGGCTCGTATAAAGATGCATACAATAATTTTTCAAGACACACAAACCATCAGAAAAAAATTGTAATACTCAAAACACTAGTAGCCATTAAATTTTGAAGAAGATGAAATCACGTGTAGGAGGGTTGCACTTCATATATACTGATCATGTTCAGTGGATCCTTATCCGGGGCATTAAAGCAACTGGCAAGAGATAAGCTCACATCTAAGACACTGCTGGAGGATAACTGTCCAAGTAAAACAAACTGCAATGAACCAACCTAGATAATTTTCAATTTGAATGGTAACGTTTGTACTTTTTGTAGAAAAGTAGCAGCTCATACGTAAATCTGAATATACAATGAACCCTCAAAGCAGGACTTCCTCACTTTAAAACGAATTTGAATTTGAATTTGAATTGGCTGAAGTTAAAAACGGAATAAGGATAAGTTAATAAATATGCTTAGTAAGGACAAAAGCAGTCTAAGACGAACGCATCGCGAAGGTGTAGACTTCAAAAAAGAATATCAACGGACTGCATATGTTTTTTTTTTTTTTTTTCTTTTTCTAATTTCTTTTTGTCCAACTTTTTTTTTCTTGAGATTCTTTTTTATAATAGTACATCAAAAACTATAAAAATAAAATAATACTTTCACTAACAAGTAATAACTAGTTGTTGGCTATATATATTATGCCTTTTTCTTTCTTTTAAAATTTTCCCAAATTATTTATTTATTTTTTCTACAGTAAAACAAAAGCCGTAAAAAACCAATGCTTTTATTTATAAGTAATGACTAGTAAAAAGTAGTACTACAAAGTTTTAGTTATATATGAGTTATTTAAAGAATTTGTTCGTGTAATGTAAACATGATTATGGAATATTGAAATTTCTATGCATCGAAATATTTTTAATAAATTTATTAAAATATGCACTTTGCTTTGCTTAGGTGTGTGTTTTATTTGTGATTCTAAGAGAAAATTACTTGTTTGCAATTAAAAATTACAAAAATATAAAGCCTATATCGTATCTTGAAAATGGATATAGGTAATTCTAAGTATGTTTCATCTTAGGTCTAAAATATTGTCAAAAAATAAAAAAGGCTAATAATAAGCCTTAAAAGATGTTTTTCAAGCCTAAAACGGTATCAATTGAGTAAGCCCTAACTGTCCTATTATAGTAATAGAAAATCATTGATCGAAAACATATAAAAATAAGAAAAATTCTTTCTAGATCTAAAGTTACGCTTATTTGAGCATAATCGAGAAAAAATGATCTTATTTATTATAGAAATATAAATAAACTTTAAAGACTTTTGTGAAGAAATATATGGAAAAAAGTAGAAAGAATCTTAAAAAAAGAGGTTTCTAAGTTGTTAATGTGGTATTTAAAGATTTTAAATGAGGTTCTTATAAAAGGGGACACTCTAATTTCTTTTTGTCTAAACCTTTTCCTTTAGTTTTTTTATTTTTTTTTTATTACAATACAGCAAAAATTATAAAATAAAACAATACTTTCATTAATCAATAATAACTAGTTTTTTTTGGCTGTACATGTTATGCATTTTTCTTTCTTTTAAATTTCTTTTATGACATTATTTATTTATTTTTTCAATAGTAAAACAAAAAATTGTTAAAGAAAAGAAAGGACCAATACTTTTATTAATGAGTAATGACCAGTAAAAAAAGACTAATGTTTTAATTATATAATGACTTATTTAAATATTTTTTGTTAGTCTAATGTGAAAATATTTTTAATAAATTTATTACTACATGCGCTTTTTTTAAGATGTGCGCTTTATTTGAGCTTCTCGCCTGGCAAATTGAGGGCGTCGCACTTTGAGCGTGCTTTTTGCCTTGAACAACCTTGTATTAGGATTTCAAAGTCACATAGTATAACCATATCACAAAGGAAGCTGGATTTAGAATAAATGAGGCTTTTACACTTACTAGAGGTTACATTAAGTCTCTGCGTTGGAGCAATCATTCTTATCCAGCTCTGAACTCAACATGTGATGGAGAAGCGCGTCAACTCTTTGGCTCCGTGTTTTTGTGCTGCAGCAAATAAGAAAGCAAAACATATATGAGCATATAAAACAAACACAAAAGTTTTAGAATCATGGTCTCCTCACATACCCAACCAATCTGCGACCATCCTTCCTTCTTCCCGACTCCTACATTGAAGCATGAAATGAAAAAAGGTCAGTCATTTATATAACCATCAGTGTATTATCGTGTTACACAAAATCAAGGAACCAGTAAATTCTACCAAAATTGATCTGCCAATTTATTTTAAAATGAAGAACATAGGTTGGGGTATTGACTAGTAGCACAGTGTCACGCTGTGCCATGTGATAAAGGTCATTATTAACTACTGTTGATGGGAGGTAATTTTAAGAAAACAAGTAAGCATCGCAATATAGATTATAGTTGTAAATAGAGATAAGAAGGTGAAAGATTGTGTACATGTATGAAGCATCAGCACAAGTGAATATCTATCTAAAGTCTAAACTATGTCCTCCCCAGTGCTGATGTTTAACATGCTTGATGCCACTTCAACATGGAGTTTATTGCTGCTTTCATTTGATTAAGACGCGCAACTTTATATCCTTAATGATTTAAAGGACCTCACCGTCCAGTGCTCTTAAGAGATAAAATCATGAATTCATGATGCTAATGAAGCTCATAGATTCTTTCCTCAGGTGTACATTTTCATCGAATTCAACGCTCAGTACTGAAAAAATCAGACCTTATCCTGTTCCTGGCATTTTTCTGATTCTTCCAGATCCATTTCAGCAAAGAATGCCTCCAACACAAATGCCACTACCTGTAATCACAAGAGACATGTTCTTGTTATTTCTATTTCACCTAACTGAAGTAAAAGTAAAATATAACGAGTGAATACAGATGTAGCACTCAAATAAAGTGGAATGTATAGTGAATGAACTTCTTGCAACTGTCATATGACCCATTTGACCATCTTTCTTTATTTTTATATTTTCTTCTTCTTCTTCTTCTTTTTTTAATTATAAACTGTGCAATAAACTCAAGTCTATGTTAACCTAATCATCTGTTAATATTAATGGAGGGTAGATGACAAATCTTCAAGATGATAAGTGCTCCTAAGTAATTTTAGTATCATGGCAAAAAAGCAAGGAATTGCACTAACCAGCACATTCAACAAGGAAATTTGCAAACTAAACTTTGATTTAACAGGCCTATATAATTTTAGTTCCTATACTACAACTATAGCCTGACTATGCTCTATTTGTCTCAAATATCCCAAGTAATAAAAAAGTTCTGTCCAAAACATAGGATATCTGGTAAATTTTCACTGCTACCAAGATAATATTAGCACCCGACTCTACTTTCTCATTCATTTTAGCCTTTCACAAGGTGTTTAAAGAAATTTTTTAAAGCACTAAGCTTGGAATAGAGTTTGGGATAGAGAATGAGAATTTCCCTCAGAAGAAACTCACCAAATTCAGAAGCAACAAAACCGATATCAAGTTGAAGCTGATGAAGTATACAAGGGTCCACGAAGATCCTGTCAGTTCCTTATAGCTCTGAGACAAGCAATAATGTTAGTTACATGTTCTGAATTTGATAAGCTCACCTGATTATAATTAACACAGCATCCTTTCTGTCATGCATGTATTTATATAATGCAGTAAGCAAATATATGTACAGATCAAGGGACTTGCAGGTCGCCAAAGCAGGTTGAAGGTTTGCAATGGCTTATTGAACTTGTATTAGTACCCAGTGATGTCATTGAAGCTGCAACACTAGGTTTAATGATTCAGCAAACACTTACGAGAGAGTCTTACCTCCATCCACACTTGCCAATTACCCATTACCAGCAAATTGAAAAGTGTCACCATTCCATTAGGATAGTCATTGAAGTTGAAGAGCAAATAGCTATTTATGTCAAGAAAATAATCCAAGAGCATTGGTTGCAATACAAAATATCACCCTTAATTAGAAGAAAACACCCTAAGTGGAGAATATAATTAACAAACCTCAAAACTCAAGTGATCACATTAATTCACAAGGATACTCATTCTCAGCAAGAGAACTAACTTCCACTTTGGGGTTTCCAGCATTGACTATCCCACCAAAGATCTACATTTTAAAAGATAAATCATACTAATAGTGAATAGTGGTGATCCAACGAAGAGCATTCATTATATAAGAAAAAGAATAAAAGCAACTTTTTGACATAGAACATATTATCAAAACACTTAAATATCAACATCAATGTCACTAATTGATAACATAAACCAATATATATATTCATATATTATGGGAAAGAACACAATTTAATATCTTTAATATCGTCTTTTCCCTTCACTTTTCAACATTCCTTGTATTTGTGGGCTATATTCAGAAGATTCATCATATGATACAAATTAGTTCCAATGTATTTAAAAACTGTAAGAAATTAATAGAAACCATGGCACAATTGTTTGAAAGCTTAAGCTTATAATTATAAGATGACTTCATAATTTATTCGTCAACTGTTTCTAAAGTCCATATATGGATAAAAACAAGTGAGGAGAGAAGTTCATCAAGACCCAAACATGCATTTTGTGATTTGTAAGGATGTCTGAATTAAAGAGCACATATACCTGTTCTCCAAGAGAGCAGTAGACACATAGAATACAAAATATAGTTCCAAGGTAAGGCATGAGACTTGGTATGAGCGTTAAGAATGTAGCAACAAAAGCTCTATAGCGCTGAACATGCATCAATAACCTTATGAGACGTAGCATTCTTGCCAATAGAAGATACCGGATCCTGTAAAGAAGATAGATTATTCATTAAGTTGTGTGCTAAACAAGACAAGATAGAATCATACAGCATGAAAAGTTCCTTAATCACTCGAAAAACCGAAGAAAAAAAAAATTGATGACTGCTCGTAACTTTAAATCCACATATTTTGAAGTTAGCTTAAGTTCCACACACACTGCAAATTTCCTTAGGTTAAACAGAAGCAGAATCAAGGTTAAAAGCTAAATGGAAAATTTTCTTGCACTTTTGCCTTTTATAATGTCCTTATCACTCTAGGGACGTACAGGCAACCATCACACATGTGTGCTTATGGCAGCATATAAGGGGACTTATATTGCAACCTTACTTATAAATTGGCCACAGAACAGGCAAAACGTTTGTTGGCTGAAAAAAAGAAAACTGTTTGATGAATTGCCGCAAATATTTCTAAATCATACTTCAGAAACCAATTCCCATAAAACTTAAAGTTAAAATGAACAAACCACTCTCCATTTGAAAGAAATCCAAATCCATGGGGAGACACAAGGGTCAGAGTTTCTCCAATGACTGCAAACGAAACAAGAGTTTGAGCTAAAGTCCAAATTTCACAAGAAAACTTGCAACAGTGTTCTAATGTACTATTTCATGTAGAGCAGCTCATGAAGATATTTATATGACAATTGTGTTTCTTCATCCAAAAAATTGCAAAATATATTCTGTATGTAAATTACTTAATGTGGAGCAGCACATGAAGATGTTTATATTACCTATGATGAGTGTGATTAGGAAATCAAAGCGATTTTGTCCCTCCCTCCAATAATTTTCGAACCCGAATGAATAGATTTTTAGTGCCATTTCTAGCACATACATCCATCCTGTTGAACAATTTATAACGCATAACCTCATCAGGCCAAAGATGTTTGATAATAGAACATGTCATAAACAGGAAAAAACAATACGGAGGATGTAAGATTGCCATAACAATCCATATGGATGATGGGGTTCTAATTCCAACCTTTGGTTTGGAAATAACAGGATTAACATTCGGAAGAGTACACTAAAAGTTCGTCAAGTCATGTACATGATTATAAAAATATTAGCTGACAATGCATTCGCGTTATGTGTGTATAAAATAAATAAAATTGTACTATACAATGGAATATATTATAATATTAATATAAGATATTAATAAATGAGGAAAATAGAGAGATAGGGGGTAGAGAAGAAGGGAATAGGGTAGTGAGAATGTTAGTGGAGAGAGAGAGAGAAATGTGAGTTACAGTTAATAGCAAAAAGTAGAAAAGAAAAAGTAAGAGAGTGAAAAAGTAATAGAAAGATGAATAAAAAGAAACAAAAATAAGTAAATAGATAAATTTATCCATTCTTTATAATTTTAATAATTTATTTCGTTATTAATTTTTTTTTGTTAAATAATGTTAAATAGAGATTAAATAGATAATTTTAATGGTGATTGTTACTTAAACCTTAAAGAGCCTTAATAATATAGATATTACTTATTTGTTGTATTAACACAAATATGTTCAAAAAATATAGTGCACTTGATAGCATTTTATTACACACACATACTTGCCTCGGTTTCTTATAGAGTTTTCCCAAAAGCTATGGAAAACCAAAACCTTATAGGATTTTTCGATATTAGCCTATGACCTACCTTGTTTAGGACATTACGTATATGATAGCCGACCTGCATCCTCTTGTAAAAACATCGCGGTTTTTTTTTTTTTTCCCTTCTCCAAAATGACTTATGCTTTAAATAAAAGGTAAATTACGTGAATACCCTCAATAAACTTTTAATACTGTATAGACTCTCCAATTTTTTCAAAAGTCAACATTTAAACCCTTGAAATAATTATAAGGACTACTTTTTATACATGTTGGCAGCCCATATGTCAATCTTTAATGACATGCACAAAGAAAATAGAAAAATAGATGTCACATTAAATTCATACGTTGATATAGCAAGCTTAACCCATTTATCAAATCTAATTTGTAAAATGAACCCGATACCTAAAATTAAAAAGAAAGTACTTGGAAGGACCTTATAACAAATTAGATGAAAACAAAAAATCGATCTAACATTAATATGTGAAATTGAACCCAATTGAAAAACCTTCACCTAATCTCTATAAAATCATTCGTAGAACCTTAATCGAGGTGTAGCGCATTGAAACTTTAACTCTGGTTCCATTTAGAAGAAAAGTGATTTTCTTGAATTAATATCTTATATATGTAATTTGATAGCTTTCTTCATATTGTATTTATTTTTAGTGAAGATCCCTTTCTTTCCTAATCTTTCTTGGTGAAATACATATTGGATATTTATACAAAATCCAAAGTTTGTACCTTTTTTAAGTCGTTTAGCCAAAATTCAAGAAATTTGAGGTCGTAGAGGTGAAAATGAAGATAAGTTTTTGTTAATAAAGAAACTAGATAGGCTATATATTACAATAATAATATTCACATTATATATGAAATTGTAAGTCATGACATGGCATTTATTAATACATTTTCTGTTTTTTTTTTAAATAAATAATGGTTAAAATATATATATATCTTTTACATCACTGGAAATGCTAATTATCTAATTACAATCTTCTTCTAATAATATTATCAAAAGAAATATACTAAAACAGAAACATTAAAAAAGAGTTGATAAAGAAGCATCATCTGAGGCCCATCGAAGATCTCAGTAGATGAACTTTTGATGACAGCTGGATACTCCTTTTTATCTATATTCTTTCCTAAATGATCGTCAGGTGCAGAGCTGACCAAAGGTCCAGCATGTACACACACAATCCATAAGCTATAAAATGGAAGAGTAAACAGACTTTAAGTTGATGGTTCTCATCAATTATTCATTTTCTTTCCGCCAATAATTATAAATTCAATTTATTTATTGTTTTTATCAGTTTGGGTTTCTATAGGATATTTTTGGATTTCATAACCCACGCTATTGAGTTTTAATTTATTTCCAAAACCTGGGAGTTTTATACGAATCAGATATCCTCTTACTATCTGTCTATTTGCATCATAGGATGGAGGAAATTTTTATCATAAATTAATTAAAAAATGTAAAACACTTGGAGAAAAAAAAAAAAAAAGTTAAAGAGCAAACAGCGGCGTGCCAGCATTAGTTGTGTGACGAAAAGTAAAGGGCAACGGACCTGCGAGAACACAAAGCCCAAAGACGCCAGACGTACTTGGCTTGGACGGTCCACCTGGCCTTTGACTAGGGCACGTGGCGTGATGCTTTCACCACCCCGAGCACAATCTCATCTATGCTGTACGTGGAATGGTGACTCCAGTTATTCGGTTTCACTCCCTGCCACATGAGAGTGGTTAGGAGATTGACGTGGCCTGAGAGGACATTCACGGCGAGAATGGAGAATCGTGTCAAGACGTTGGACAAGGTAGTGAAAGAATGGGTTAACTCGACACAAAATAATCAAAACCGAAACTCAGACCTTCTCGACGAATGAATATCGTGAAGCAGCGAAGAGAGTGAAATTACCGGTGTTTAATGGATCTAATCCAATAAATTGGATCTGCAGAGCTGAAAAGTTCTTCGAGATTCAAGGAATTTCACCTGAGCCGAAGGTTCAGTTTGCATTTCTAAGAATGGAGGGACGAGCAATTCCATGGTTTCGTCTCTTGCAGAGGACGGAACCTGGCTTGACATGGGAGATGCTGAAGGACAAGATGTTATGGCGTTATTGTCCAAGCAAACCTAAGAATGTGTTTACATTGTGGAATGAGCTTCGACAGGAGAATGATGTGGAGGAATTCGAAGCTCTGGTGGCAATAATGCCAAAACTAGAAGAAGTACATCTAGTTGGAATCTTTTTAGCTGGATTGAAGGAAGAGGTCCGAGCCAAGGTGCTTATGCACGAGCAAAGAACAATAATCCAAGCGATGGAGTTGGCTTTCATTGCTGAAGAAGGGTTGAATTATGAGAATGAGCATTACTACTGATATTCGGTTTCGAGGAGAAGCTGTTTTTCATTCCTCGCTGTGTGTTAGTTAATTACGTTTGGTTAGACACTGTAGGTTTGTAATTGTAAGGGAGTATAAATCTTCAGTATGTTATGTTAATTAGTGTCGTGTAAGGGCAACTTGGCATAAACTATTATCCTTTTGTCATAATGCTAGGTAAATCGGAAAAAAAGAAAAAAAACTTATATTATTATCAAACAGCGGATGATTAGTCGATAATTTGTTAGTTATTTGAAATTCTACGAGCTAACGCTATATCAACAAAGATTCATGAATGATGAAAAACGACAGAGTGAAATGTCTTGGAGATCTTACCAAAGACAAACTCCACTTCTTGCCACACCTTTTGGGCTGAATTGTTTTCTATATCAAGCTGAAAGTCAGTTAATCAAATATGTTAGCATCCATTGTCATCATTGTAATTTCAATGCTCTTGAAATGCATTTGACATATCATATTATGTGCACAGGTCATGGATTTAATCAATGAACGATTTTTTGTGAAATCTGTGTTTGTAATATGTTAGAATTCGTTCCTTTACAATTGAAACTTTTGGTGGTTAATGGTTTGAGTGCATGTTGAAAGAGAACCTTCTGATTTCTCTAGTAATGTATTTAGACAATTCTTGCCCTTTTTTTTTTTTTTTTTTTTAAGTGAGGGGATGAGACCTATTTATATACATTGAATCTACTCATGTATGAGCTACTCTATTCATGAATCTAAGGAGATTAGAAACATACCGTTGTTTCAATAATGACGGCAACCAGATTCAAGATGAGAATAAAGGATATCAGGTATCCAAATTTTGGACTTCGTACAAAGCTTTTCAATCTTTCTGAAGACGGAGAATGGTATATTGATGGATACAATTCAAATAAACTTGGCTGCAACCAGATTTCCGACAGAAAAATAATTTATCAAGATGCGTGTTGATGATGATTAGACAAGAAGAGGTTACAACAAAAAAAAACTGAACAATTTTGACTTACGACATCCTCCTTTTGGAATCGCAGAGCAATGGCATTGCAAAGATCGGAAAATTCGTCTAAGTTGATCTGCAGAAGATAGAAACCACTTTACAAACATAACAGGAAACTGGCTGCAAAGCAGTGATTCAATGGAGATGGCAGAGTAAAAAGCTCCATATTGGGTTACAAAAAAAGCACTAGCTGAGAGCCGGTTCCTACAACTTACATATGGAAAATGCAGCAGAACCATGGAAGCTTAAATGTTGCTTGGAAAAGATATGCCTTGATGGTGAATTTGTTAATGCATGACAGTCAAGCTCAACAGAAAGTATCCCCAAAAAAGTGAATCATTTACCTTGAAATCACGGCTATCATCAAGCGCATCAAATATCAAGCCAAATTCCTCTTTGGATATCTTTGGCAGAGTCCTTAAAAAAACCAGCAACCAAGTATCAATAACTCAAATACGTGTGTTCTATATTGATTCACTTGAATCAAATGTTAGGTATCAAGATGATTTTCCTAAAACTGACATAATCGAAGAGGGTATGCAGATGCATTTGCTCAGCAAAATTACGGATACATGCTTATGCATGCTAAAATGCCATCCTTGCATTCAAGAAAATTTATGGCAAAAGTGAAAGGCCGAAATCATGCGGAAATTAAATTTTAGAGCTTTATAGGATACCTATATTTATTCAACTCTTCAAATAGCCGGATGCACTGGTCTTTGTCAATATATCCGACATTCTGTTTGTGCAGAAAGTAAAAGCCCATTACGTGTAACACAAGATCGAAAAATTGCGAGTCTGCAACCAGATATATCAATTGCGAGTATAATGCAAAAGTGCGCTCTTCTAAATATAAGAATTATGCCATGTAAACTAATTATAACCAGCATGCTTGGGTTACATAGGAAAACATAAATATGGCTCTCCTTTGCTGAAAAAATTTCTCTCAAATTAATAAAAGAAAGAGAGTCTAGTCCATGAATTGATCAGAGCTTCTCATAATCTTTCTAAACCAAATATGAAGGGTATGATTTGAAGAAAATAAGTTTGGAATTGAAGACAAGACACCAAAATGCAAATAGGTCCCCTAGGTTTTGATAGGGTTTGACAGGGAGCGAGAACATTAACATGTTGGGGTAAATGTCAGAGAAACGATAAAGGGAGGTGGAATCAAGCAACAAGAATTATAAAGAGAAAGAAAGAAGAGAAAACAAATTGAATCCAATCTCACAAGACTCTTAAATGTGTTTGTTTGATACTTACATAAAGTTAAAGGATGTCATCATACTTACATACTTATCTACTAATTTGAAGGCTTTCTCGAGCATCTTTCTCCTCATGCTATCCATCTCAGAAACTTGTTTAGCTAGCTGAAAATAGAAAGGCAAGTATGCTCTTTCACTACATGTTTGAGTAAATGGAACATCGTGAAAATTAATGTGTTATTAGAAGGAAACAAACAAGAACAATTGTGCAATGCCATATGGAGTGTACTTGTTAAGCAAAATGAAGAGCGAACTAGATCTACCTGACTCTTGAAGCCATCATATACAACAGCAAGAATCAAATTGGTGACGAAGTAAACCCCCAATAAAATATATAGCACAAAGAAAAGGCAATACCAGCGCGAGACCCTGAGCCGAAAGCATTTGTTGAGAAGTAAAATTTCCACAGGTTGCAATTGCAATAGTAAAGCACTTTAAAAATGTAATACAGCATAAATTTGCTTGAGCTTGTGCTGTGTGTGTGTGTGTCTATGCATAGGTGAAAAGAAAGAGGAGAGAGAGGTTGTCTAAGCACTGTATACATATGTAAAAGACCAACGACAGGAGTAGATCCTAATTGCTTGTCTGGCCATATCATATCTTGAAACATTTACCAAAAAGAACAACTGACGAAACTATGGAGGATCAGCATTGGGAACACTTAGAACATTTCGTTTCTGAGCAAAAGAGCTATTTTCAAGTAGTACTCAATTGATTACGTATTAATCAATAATCGATTGATTGGTTTGAGGTTATCTTTAAAAAGGATTTGTCTAAGTCACTTTGTTTCATTTTGAATTTTTCAATGAATTCCCGGAAAATTACCATCTGTTGGGAAGATGTCTATGACATGAAACTCCGCGTGACATAAAAAATATTAATAAAAAACTACTTGAACCTGTTTTACCTGAAAAAACCTGAGGACAAGTTTTTCATAATTTTCAAGATCGACAAGGAATTTCCTTGAACCAAATCTATTGAAGATACCCTTTAAATTTAGCTAGGCAGCAGAAAATACGATGCAATCTAAATAATAGGAAAGCGATAGTTTCCATAAGAAATACACTTACTTATAGGCTGGTACCCATACATCTGGAGTATTGGCAGTGGTAAATAAGACGAGCATCTGATATACTGTGGTGCTGTATGAAGTAAGTATAGTTTTTCCCTCTATGGTATCTTCAAACATGACATAGGCTACCCAGCTTGAAAAAAGTATGAACAAAAGCCCCAGAGCCTGCATTGAAAGAAAATTGTTCATTCCTCTTTGCATGCTAAAAGTGTAATGTAGCTCTCGAACAGCATTATTGAGGGATAAACTATAACCAAAACATAGAAGAATCTTAGATTGATTGATAAAGGAAGTGAACGAACCAAGACATTCAAATATGTCCCCAGCATCCCAACAAGAATAACAATGCTAGCCCGTAACTCCCTGAAAGTTATATCAGAAAATATACTTTAGAATTCCGCATTCACCTGGTGATTCGAAGTACAATCCAGGTTTCAAAATGATCATTAAAGTTAATTGGGCTCATCATCAGCATCTCCATCTTATGAGCCGATTCACTAGCTCAATCAATTCCAGTGTAAGACATGATAATTTTGCAAATGGATATACGTGTTACGTGATAATGCATACTTACCTGAACAATATTTTTATATAAATGTATATAAACATTTTTATTACCATTTAAAAATAGATAGAGACATCCAGCAGGTCGTGAAGAGAAAAAAAAACCTGAGTTCTATGCTTTTTCCATGTTGTAGAGAACCTTAATGAGAAAGCTAATGACCTGAACTCGGAAATGTCCAATCAAAAGATGCATTATATTCCACACTTTTAAATTTTGTTAGGTTATTGCCAATAATAAATATGAAAGAACTACAACTGCCTTATTTACTGCTCAAAAAATGTTTTTATCACGCCACACCATCATGTAAAGACTAGAATCCATGAGCAGTGCACTTGCATTTCATATTTATATCTCACCATTGGCATTAAAAGAATAAAAGGCATACATGAAAAAAAATCTTAGATTTTGCATGGTTGTGCAGCCTAATGAAAAATCTAGAAAGTGAGATGTAGAGTATTTTGATACAAAGTCACAAATGAATCAGCCTGATGTGGACCTAAAATGCAATGGGGTAATGAACATCCATTTCAAGCCCCTGATAATAAATTGGATCGTTTATAGCAAACTCACAAAAGGATTTTGGGGACACATTTGGAGTGTACAGTAACCTCGTTATGGCAACTTATAAATTGTTCAAAGTAGCAACCACCTTTTTAAGATGACTGCAGAGGATAATTAATTTTTAAGTAGGGGATGGATGACATATTCGAGTTAACTAAGTGTCTTGAATTCACAAGAACCAAAAAACATTACAAACTAATATTTTTGACCGACGTTTAGGGGAAAAGAAAAAACCATACCCCTAATCTATATACCTGCCATTTAAGAATATCTTTTTCTCATCATCATTAAGTAAAGTACCTGATATTCAGGATGAAAAACACAACTCGTACGTAAGGTGCTAGTCTCATAGGAAGAGAATAAATGGCCACCGGAGATAAATACAGAGCATAAACCAGCAAGTCAGCAACCAGAATAAATAAGAAAAAGACCTGAAAAGACAATGCAAAAGATTGCATCGATAATTTCTCCAGAATTACAGACAGAGACAGGGGAAAAAAAAATATGTATGATACGTAAGCAATACCATTCACCCCACAGAGTCTGCTAAGTATAAAATTGTTCCAAACATCCTAATACCATGATGCTATGCACACCATGTAGTTTGTAGAGCATTGTTATGAAAAATGCTCTACGTTTATGTTAATGACAACAATGTTAAGATAAAAGGATTCAGATTCTTGACAGAACTCAAGGTCATCTAACAAAGTTGCATGAGACCAATGGCTTCGGGATTGTGCAATGTAATATGAATGAAACTTAGAGCATGATAGTGATCTTCATTTATAAGATCACACGGATAGTAAAGTGCAACATGTGAACAGATACTACCAGAGATCTTTAGATTCTCTGTCTGCTTCAATTGTCATCAAAACATCAAAAAATGCTAATCTAATCACAAAAATTAGAGTATTAAGACAACAAACTCTTCAGAAAATTGGCAAACAAAAGAGAAGAGATTTTGTATACCTTCAGTTGGTTCAGAGGATTCTTCCAATAGATGTTATGACCTTCATATGCCAGTGGAAAAAATGTGTGTATGCATAGAATGAACAGAGCTACACCCTGAACAAAAAGTAACAAACTTGTTCATCTTCAAGTAAATTGAAAAATCACAGACCATTAATCTCGAAGATTACTATATTTGCAACCCCCAAATATCAAAGCTTGGTGCACAATAAAGAAGTCTTGAATCACTTAAAAAGTGTTCTTCACCAGAATTCTGATTGCAACAATAATTGACCTTGAATTATTGCAAGAACCTCAGATCTCTTGCATCATCTGCTTCCCTTCTGTTGACCCTAAATAGAAGTGTTATTTGTACTTGCTATTTAAAACTTAACATTAGAGAAACTACTGCCATCCTGCGGTAATGAAAGAATCAACAAGAGATGGATAGGATCTAGGTGCGATAAGCTCACACCGCATCTACTTAAAACAAGTTGGATGCATGAAGAATAACTATTGAACAAGAAGAACCAGAATGTACACATGGTATCTTCACTTCTTACCTCATATATGAGAGCCTCCACATGAGTTAAATACGGTAATTGACCGAGAAAAAAGTACTCTCGATCATCGCAAGCTTCTGCAGCATAATTTGCACACCACAGAGGTCTCTGCATGAACTCTACAAGCTTAGTACAGCAGTAATCAAACCTACTGATATCCTGCTACAAGACTCATAATTCTGTATGATAAGCACAGGATATAAGTTTCTCGAAAGATATCTAACCTCGAGAAAATTAAGAACAACCAACGCAAAGCAATTGAGAGACCAGAGGATATCAAAACGTGTGAAGAGGAAATATAACTTTGCAGCATTATTAAATCCTGATTGATCAACAATTTGCTCGGGCAAGCCGATGCCATCCTCCGCCTGCAAAGCATACCTTAGCCACAGCACCATTGAGATAAAAAGTTTACAGAATCACATTATTTGTAATGCAACTCCCATATTTGTAAGCTTATCAAAAAAAAAAAAAAGGTGCCAACCGAGTTAATCGTATATCATCTCTGTCACGGCTGTATATCCATAATAAATCTACTAAGTAAATAAAATTTTGACAATTATACAATTTAAATCGGGGTTCTCCGATTTGATATTAGAGTAGAACTATCTGCATCCACAATTACATCATAAACTGACCTAAGTCACCCAACGCTAGTATCAAACATAAACTCACTAAATAAAATGATCAAAACAGAAATGGAATCGGTTTATTATACAAGCTTGTGTTTTTTTGATGGAAAATGTTTCCTCGACCTTTTCAGGATTTGTTACAATCAAAGCTTTTCAATTGTCGAAATTTTCACATTGCAACATATCAAACCAAGCCAATTCTAGGCAGGGTTGCGGTTGTTCCTACAATGACGCAACATTTTTTATGCATATACTATGCATGATATAACTAAATGTAAACTTAATACGTCAATATTAAATCATATACACAGCTAAAAAGGACCTATATGTTGAGATGTGAACATGGACGCGTAGAAGTGATAGAACTTAGAAGAGATGATAAACGGTAAAAGATAAGTACGAGATCAACGAGTGCTGCGGCTTTCTGGTAAGGAGAGCCGTAAGTTATGGCGTCAGTGCGGCGGCTGAAGGGATTGCTCCGCCGTGTTCCGCTGCTTTCTCCGTCCAACAAAGGTTTGTCCATGAGGCAGGCGATGATGATGACGTTAAGGGTTTGGGATCCAGAGAGTACGAGTATGGCAGAAGAAAAGTAGAGGGTACGAAGGAAAAATAGTAAATAATATGGACTATGCACTCGGCTTTATGGCATGCATATGCCTGAGCCTACAAAGGTATTTTCATTAATACGAGGAAGAATATCGGACAATATCTAATGTTGGTGTTAATATTCCGGAATCAATGTTTACAGTAGGGAAAATTCTTAGCTTCAACGGTACGGCCTAACCCCACCTGTAAATTGATAATGCACCCTTACCTATAAACAAAATTTCATTTTTGGTTAACTTCACAAAATCCCTAGGTGTTCCGTTTTTTTTTTTTCCTTCGTTCCGAATTTTAAAGCTTATTCCATGTTTAGAACGGATAAAAATAAAATCAACCTAACAAAATAATGTATGTTGTTATTATTTTTTTTTTCTCTCTATATATTCGTGTGTTATTTATTATGATTGTTAAAATTACAGGTCACCTTGTACAATTCTAGCGTATGATATTAGGAAGCTTATTTTAGTTAAAATAAATATAAATTTTTGAGTTAATCTTTGCAATTTTAATGGTTTTATATAAGTTGACTGATTCTATACATTTGAATTTCAAATGGAATAGAAAGCTTGAGCAATTTGTTATTTATATACTATTTATGTCTCATTTATGTCCTATTGAGATTCTATAAACGCCATGTTTGTCGCCAAATCAATTGGACAATAATGAAATCTAAGTCATGTAATGGAAAGTAATCAAGATTTCTTAATTTGTAGCTTAAGTCATTTCCTGATGATTCTTTCAACTCAATTAAGTTCTTAATTGATTAAAACACTTAATTCTTGGTTTGTGGGTATTTTTATAAGTTCGATTTTGAAAAAAAAAAAATTCAAATTATCTCTTTAAAAAGCAAGTTTTTCAACGTTTTTTCTTTTGAGATTAAGGTAATAATGAAAACTTCATCAGATTACTTCTATTTTGATAACTAGGCAAGATATATAACACTTTTTGTCTAGGAATTATGACACTAGCTTAGTATACCTATAATGTATACACAAAGGCTCATGTGGGAATAGGATGCTATCAAATATAATCTGGCTAGTTTCTCACTCCACCCTTTGGGTGCACACATCTAGGGGGTTTTTTTGTCAGGGATGTTATGGATGTGTATTATCATGTCATATTAAAGAAAATGCTTAACGTCGTTTAAGGGTTTTTGTTAGGGATTTTGCTTATTGATTGATGGACAACATAGGCATCAATTGTAAAGACTAAGCCATTAACTTAGATTAAGGAGGGGGTTTATATACTTGATGTTGATTAGTAGAGGACTGTATATAATGTTACATTGCTTATAGTTTCCTATACATAGCAAATGAATAATAACTTGCTTTACTTCGTGCATATGTATAATATTAAGAGATACTCCTCTCATTGAGCTATCGATTTGCTCGCTATTTTTATAGATTTATCCATATCGTAGATACTTTCTATTAGAGCACCACCAAGTGAGTTCCTTAGTTGAGTTCTTTTGATCATACATTGGGCTTGTGTAGAGAGATTAGATAATAACTTGGACAATTTTTCTTTCAATTCGAACGACTTACTTCATTTGTAAACCTATGAAGTATCAAAGTTATATATTGAAGATTTGAGTTAGAATGTGTAAAGTGTAATATTATCTATTATAAGTTTTTTACTTATTATTATGCTTATAATTTAAACACTTCATAAGTAGCTAAAGAGATCTAGGATACTATGCTTAGAGTCTTCTCTCCCAAAAAGTACTTATACTAGTTTGTTATGATTAAAGTATCATGTGAAGCTTTGTTTGTCTCATTCCTCAATTATGTTTTGTCTTTAAGGTTTTAAAAGAAAATCTTCTTCTTGTGAACAAATCTTACACATACAAAATGTCTATACTAATATTACATTTGATTTACTAAAATAAAATAAGACTAGAAAGGAATAATGATTCCTCCCATGTTAGTTTGCTTTATCATTAAGGGTATTTTTGGAATAAATGTTATATTCTTGAAGAGTAGTAATTCATTTGATGGAGGAAAATAATAGGAATTCCTCTTCTATTTAAATTTATATGGAATGGATATTGCTAATTATAAATTTTTTTTCTTTTTGCAAAATGTACAGGAGATAATTGTTCCATAGATAATAAAAGCATAAACCAAACAAGGTGTAAAGATTTGTTTAGCATAAGAAATCTCGACCCAAGCTTGTTGCAATTTCGAATCAAGTAGAAAAATAAATGTATGATAGTTGTGATGTATATAAAAGTGGGTAAGTGTGTTAAAGGAATGTTACTTTAGGCGGGCATATTTTAGACGAGTCTTTGGATGGTAAATGTATAGTTAAAACTGGGGAGGATGGTGATCCAGTTCATGCCAGCACTCTTTAATTCCTGTTACGGAGACACCAGTGTCTTCTATTTTGAAAGTCGAGAATGTTAAAGCTGCCCCAAAAAAAAGAACAACCGAGAAATTCATATATTAAAACAAAGGATTTAAAAAATTGGAGTAACCTCTATGGGCAAATTATACCGTATTTATCTAATATCAATAAGGATATGAAGAGGCAGGCTGACGCGAGCATTGAGACATGATAAAAGGGATAATTATTTAAACTTTATAGTTTTATTTTATTTTTTTTCCTTTGAATTACATTTGTACGTTGCACATAAATGTCATGTTACTTTAGGTCTTTACCACGTAAAACGCGCCACGCGATGATATGTTAGAGAACCGTTGATGTCGGCAAGATGTGGTTGGGCTTTTTTGCTTCGGAGTTGGGACAAAGACAAACCAAAATCGTACGCTTCAACTGAAATCCAAAGATTCAAAGGGCGAGGAAAGAAGCTTCAATCCGAAAGTGAGCTTATGTTATGGGTCCCAAAGTTCGGCGTTTTATTTCGCTTTCACTAATGAAACCATGTTTATGTTTTCCCATACTCTTAAAATCGGTCGATCCAGCCGGTTTAATCTAATTCGGCCTAATTTAACCATAAAATGGATTACATCGATAGTGAATCGAAAGAATTCGATTTATTTAGCCAGTTCAATTTGGTTTTTATGATTTAATTGGATTTTTTAAATTCAAATATACTAATTGGTTTAGAAAATGTACTAATTTATTAAAAAAATAAATCTAAATCTATAAAAAAAAATAAAAGAAAAAGTACACTATAAAAACCCAAAAATTTTAAATTTAAAAAATGTGGATAATTTGATTATTTATAACTAATTTAATGTTTTTATTGATTTTAGTTTCCCACTTCAATCTAAGTAGGATGCTCTTGATACTTAGACCTATTCTTATTCTTAGGTCAACCCTAGTTTAGGTCTAACAACAATGGCTTTTTCCTTGCTTTAATTATGTATATCTATATCTTAGTATTTTAAATTTATATTACCTTTACTTTTTATTTAGGAAATATTTAGACAATAAAATAGACACATGTAATACATGTAGGTAAAAATATAAAATACTTTGAAAGCTCTTCCCTCTTTTGTTTCTCTAATAGTAATACTTTCTACATTATTTTTATATAAGCATTTGATCATCTACTTTTAAAAATTGATTGACAAATCATTCCAAATTAATGACATTAGTATATTGCTTATTTTAACGAGTGATAAATATTAATAAAATTGTAACACGTAAAAGTACGAACCACCATCATCGATATATATTAAAATATTATTATTTATCGATATTATTCATCACTTATCAGAATACGCAATATATTAATATCAATAATTTTTTTTTTTCCCTAATGAGATTGGGTTGGAGTTGTCTAGCCTCGAGTAAAACCAAGTAGGTTTAAGAGCTGATGTTTTTGTGAAACACCAATCCACCGTGACAACACCATTTGAATGTCGTCCTGTTCGATGGTAACTTATCAAACACCAATGAAAAATTAAACCACTGCAACCTCCGTTCCCATGCAAATTTTGAGTTAAAAACCAGATGAGATGCAGGTAGGTTATGTGATTAACTGCCGCTTATTGGGTTTTCTAATAATTTTTTTTATTTTTAATTTATTTTTAAAAATAGTAAGTAACTACCTACCATTATAAATAGATTACATAACTTATAATTTTTTAATAACTTTTACAAACCACCTAAACGAATTAAAAAATGGTGGTCTAAGATAGGTCTCAAATGTGTTGGGTAGAAGACGAGTTCCTATTGAAACCATTAAAATAAATCATCTATAAGAAATTTTTTTTTTAAAAAGATCCAATTATAGTGAAAATTTAAACTATTTTAATTTGAATTGTGAAAAATTCTTCTCCATTGACATCATCTAATGTACTACTGTTGACTATATAAGAAGTAGATATACCTTAAAAAAATGTTTAATTTATATAGATTTTCATCAAGAGAAAATTCTCATTATTTACCAATATAGTACTAACTATTGATATTATTGAGCTTCTTATACCATATTACTAATATCATAGTATAGTTGGATTCTAATTTTATGTAAGTAAAATGGCGAATCCTTCTCACATTAACTATAATGAATTGGGTTAGAAGTAGTTGGTTTTGAGGAAATGAGGTTAAAACTATTTAGTTGTTGAGTTCAAAGTGAATATATCTAGAATATAGCAATAAAAAAAAAAATTTAAGATTGTTATTTTATATAAGTAAAATGGCGAATCCTTCTCACTTTAATCATAATGAATTGGGCTGGAAGCAGTTAGTTTTCAGGCTAAAAATGAGGTTAAAGCTCTTTAGTTCTTAGGTTCAAAGTGAATATATCTAGAATATAATAATAAAAAAATTAAGAATAACTTACGATGGTTGAAATCGTGAACCAGCTTGTTCCGGTGCTACGGTGAAGTCAACACAAATTCATGCAATTTATGTTCATTATTGAAAATTCGAAATACATATATTTTTTACGTGTCTTGTTATGACTTGATAGGATTACAAATTAAGCATGGGAGGATACATGGTAAGGTATGAACCTATCTGTATTTTATTTTATAAGTATAGGTTTTCAAGTTTTTGTATCCAAATTTTATCTTATGCCATCTTGAAACCACCATATGCCTTAAACCATATAGATTTTCTAGGATACAAGATACCTTATGGAACTTGTATTTTTTTTTTTTAATTTTCCTTCAAAACTTTGTATTATATGTGTAATTAATATTAAAATTATAATTATACTATCGGCATGCCTACCAATAATAATTTATATAGGTCGTAACGTATTTTGAATTGAGATAATGTAAAACTTTAGTAGGAAAAATAAATAATATTTTTTACAGTCGAAAATGTTGAAACTCCTAGTTGAGTTATACTTAAATTTCTTTTGTCATTTCTTTTTAAATCATCGAAATAAATTTTCTATTAAATCATAAGATTATTTTACACAAAATACAAAAATGAAATGTAAGTAATTATAATATAATATATTAACGATAAGTTAAGAACTGATATTTTTAAGACCTTACAAGTCTAGAATTAGTAAAATAGGAATGGGGATGGAAAAATAAAAAAAGATTGTAAAAAAAGAGAGAGTTCTTTACTAAAAAGAAGAAGAAGATGAAGAATAAGAGAGATGAACCAGATAGTAGACATAAGTTGTGTATAGTCTTGGAGTATTCTTATGAGTTGAGTTTTTGTTCTTATTTTCTTCAAAACTAAAATAGAAAAAGTAATAGTATTAATTTTTTTTTTATTTATGGATATTATTTAATAGAAAAAGAAATAGTATTAATCTTTTATTTATTAACATTATTTAATTATTATTACCAATAAATATAGCATACCATAAAACCCACACTACGAGAAGCATTAGAGTACGAGTTCCAATGTGAGATAGGATATCTTGACTCTATACCCGTATTCCATCCTATAGGAGTAGATTCCAAGAAACTACTACCTAAAATCTACCATATGATGTTCATTATTCATTCGGAACCTACTTGATGAAATAGAATTCGGATGAATGCTTTATACGATAAGGTTACTTGTTTATCACTATAATAGATAGGTAAATTAAAATTCTTATTTCAAGTTCAAAAGAGGATTTAAACTCAATATAAAAATAGTAAAATAACATTATTGACTAGATTAAACTTTACGTAGTTTAAAAGATTGAAAATGAGCCATTGAATTTACGTATACGTGTAAATATATATATATACACTTTAGTTTTAAGGTTCCTATGATTTATTGAAGCATGTTTTTCCTTTTAAACAAACTCTTAGTCTATACTTTCCCATTGTAAGTCACTATTAGATACATGTAAACCCTTGTGTTGGTTCAATTCAGCCTAGAATCAGCTTTGAACCGCTAGTTTATGGGTTAGCTATATAATGAACTATGCTTAGCTCTTAAAGGGGTGGGTTCGAGTCGGTTCAACTGAATTGGAAGCTCAAGGGTTGATTCTGTGACCCTTAAACCATGGATTTTGTTTTTCCGAATTTCCCTTAATTATTATAAATAATTTATAGGATATTCGTCTATTTCTTTTTTTCCCCAATTAAATGTAAAACTTTATGTTGATATGTCGACTATCATTGCTTGTGAATCAAATTTCCCTCAATACATAATATATGTTAATATTATATATAATATATTATATAGTATATAAATATATATAGTATATATAACATAATATATAGTGTGTATATATATAGTATATTAATAATATATTATATATAATATACACTTGTTTGCATTACATTATAAGTATATATATATATATATATAGTATATTATATAGTATATATGTATAGTATATTATATTATATATAATAGTATGTTTGCAATATATATAGTATATATGTATAGTATATTATATTATATATATATATATGTTCTTTTTTAAATTTTGGGGTTAGGCTTGCCCATGATTGGACCGAGCCGGTTCAATAGCTAAATTGGCTTGTTCATACTATAGAATCGATCCTTGCACGAATCTAGATACATATGTTAGTCTTGATGATCTTCTCATTTTTTTTCTCTTTTAGTCTTTTTTAATTTACAAATTAAGGTTTGAAATTATCTAAATTTTTTATATATCATATGATGCTATCGTAACGTTATTTTCTTTCTTATAATTTCAATCATTAATTATACATGATATTATCTTAAATAAGTAAATAGAGAGGAGATAAAACGAGAGGATTCAATTTCATTACTTTTTAAAAAGTTCATATAATGAATTACATTTAATTAAATAATATAAAATAATTACAGAAAATAAGGATTAAAAAGGAATTATTCATTTAAAAGAGTTAGATCCTAAATGCCCAACAAGTTTTCCCATGGTGAAGAAGTAATCCACTACCACCAACAAATGGTGAATCATGAAGCCCTAAGAAAAATCAAGTAGGTTTGGGAGCTGATGTTCACGTCAAATACGAACCTACTGTGACAATATCATTTAAAAGTCGTCTTGTTCGATGGTAACTTAGCATGCTCTTACCATCTAAAAAAAAAAGGAAAAAACAAAAAAAATTAGTGTGCTCTCGAAATTTCTACATCAAACACCAATAAAAAAAGGAGTAATTATTGGGGGAGCCATTAAATTACAAGGTGAAAGAAAGCATTAATACATGGAGGAGGAAGGCAACATGCAGAATCCAACTTAATTGTCCAAATAATTAAATCATATATCAACCTCTTTTTGTTCCAATTATATATGTCATCTTCATTATCGATAATTCAAGTAGCGAAAGGAGGTCCAGTAGTGGCACGATCATCGTACCACCCTCTAGATTCACCTTCAGACCAAAGAGGCCATCGCAACAATCGTAGAGTATCGTGTCTATACAAACCACTGCAACTTCCACAGCCATGCAAATTTTGAGTTAAAGATCCATGGGATGAGGTGGAGATAAGTTGTGTAATTTTGAATTTTTTTGTTATTTTTTTTATTTTTAAAGACGGTAGGTAGCCACCCACCATCATAAGTGTATCATATAATTCGTTATATTTTGATAACTTTTACTAATCTTCTAAAAGACTTCAAATATGGCCATAAGTTACTCACTAAGGTTCAAAATGGGTATCAGATGCATCGGGTTGAAAGTGAGCCCTACTGAAATTATAGAGAAAATTACAAAAAAAAAAAAAAAAAAAATTAGTATAGTTGGACAGTAATTTTATACGAGTAAAATAGCAAATACTTCTCATATCGGGCTAAAAGTAGTTAGTTTTCAAGCTAAAAATGGGGGGCTAAACTATTTTCTTATTGGGTTCAAAGTGAATATATTTGAAATATAGTAATAAAAAAAAATAGATTAATTTACTGAAACTGTGAACCGACTACTATCGGTGCCCGGGTGAAGTCAACACAAATTCATGCATATTATGCTCATTATGGGAAATTTGAAATACATACATATATATATATATATATGTATAGGATTAGGATGGAATTGAACCGATCTTATAAATAGCCAAATTAGGACTCTTATTTCAAGTTTAAAGGAGGGCCCTATTTTGATATATTTTTCAACTTTGTTGTATTTTAATGCTAATATCATCCTTTAAACCGAAAAATTTTAAATAAAATTATCTAATAATGCGCTGAATATTATATTTGAGAAATCTTAAATTTCCAAAATATTATTAGCAAAGTGGTAGAAAAATAGAAGAATAATATCGTTGACGTAGATTAAATCTTATGTAGTTTACAAGAATGAAAATGAACCATTGAGATATATGTGCACATATATATACATGTATCTATAAATGTGTGTATATATAAATATTATTAGCAAAGTGGTAGAAAAATAGGCGGTGCAAATTTTGTCCCCATTTAAGATCGAGTAGTGCAACCTATGGGCTATGTGTAAAACTACTGGTAACTAATGGATAAGGAACGATGATATTAAAGACTTTAGTTTAATATTCATCAGCATTTCTATTTATTGGTTGCTTTCTAGTGTAGAGCTCTATGGTTACTTACACATGGCATTTGTGAACTTAATTTTTGTGGTTGATGATGGAGTTAAATTAGAGATGATCCGACTATCTTATTTAATGCAATGTGATGGAGGATGTTATTTTTAGCCACAGTGGGCCACCAACGAAGACAAGGGAAATCCAAAGGAAAATGGAACTCTTGGGCTCCTCAACTTGCTGCCTTTTTGCATTAGGCCGTGGACCATATGTTTGAGTTGGTGGAGTCATTTCAAAATCAAAATGATACTTTTTTTATTTTCGCTCTCTGCTCCCAACCTTATAAGTGTCAAAATAAAAAAAAGTAAATAAATTATCAAAGTCTGACTCGCCACTTTTATATCATAAAATTGATCTATGGTAGAATCAGTTTCAATTTTTTTTAGTAATACTATTTTCTATATAAATCAAAAAGACATTTAACGATAATGAAATACACAATACATGTTATGTATAATACATATTATCAATTATATGTTCTAGATGTTATATATTACAAATTAAATATACGATATACATGTAGAACTTTATTTATAAATTGTAATATAATTTATTATATGGATGAAATCATATATAATATGATTGTTACCATATGGTATTATATTTTATATGAGTTAGATGGCATTTGTTTATATAAATTAAAAATTTATCTTTTAGCATTTCTAAGAGTTGTTTGAATACAATCATAAAAAGCTATAACTAAGAAAAACTTTTGTAAAGAAAATAAAAGAAAAAGACAACGTAATATAATGATATTTATAAAAACATAGTGAAAATAATATTTGGGAGGGGAGAGAAAGAGAGAGAGAGTATTAAACAAAAGGTTACATTTTTATGTTTATTTTTATTAACAAATTTTAAATTTACATACTAAAAATTAAGATATTTTATTTTTTCAAATATCAAAAAAATATTTATTTTCCTAAATTTTGATAAAGTAATATATTATAAGATGGATGAAAAGATAAAGATATCATGGAGTTTATAAATTTAAAATAGAAAGGACGTAAAAAGAAAAAAAGATTCTCGCTCGGATGAATATAGTAACTTCGCAAACTTGCACCTACCAATAAGGAAATACCACCAATTTGAAATTAAGTCCAGTTCAAATTTCGATGAATGATAATTGACTTAAATAATGCAAAGATTGTCAACCAATGTTGTTATACTCGGATGGAAAAATTGACTGGAAATTAAAAGGAGTAGAGGGTAGAGAGGATTAATTGAGATTGAATCGAGATAAATAAAAATATTATAATATATTTATAAATTAATAAAAATTACCTTGATCCTTAATACTTGATCCTTAATAATTGAAAATTGAAAGTTAAAGTTTTTTACCATTTGGTTTAGTTATTTTTTATTTACACTAAATTTTTTAGTAAATTGATAAATATTTTACAAAATGTAAGAGAATTAACATATTATAACCTATAAAAAACTTGATGGAGTCATAAAAATTGAGTTAAATTAGTTAGATTAATTAGGTCGAACTCAAATCACTATCAATAAAGATCAAACGGATAATTTGGATTGGTAGGTTGGTTTGGCTAAATTAATTTGAATCTAAAGTATTGAGCTCAATTACTTATATTGTTGCAAAGTTAATGTCGCAACGGATAATGCATCACAGCGTGTTGGTCTCGTTTGGTGGGCCGTGGATTTCTTTTGATAATCCTGTATTTATATCTTTTACCTATCTTGGTATCACTTGATGGGATTAAGATAAATCCAATAGATTAAGGTTGAGATGGTACATGGTAAGTAGGATATGAGGTCTATCTATAGTTTCTAAAATTTTTTATTTAAAACCTATTCCATAGCATTTTGGAACTATCTTATACCTTGTACTATGTAGATTTTATAGAGTATAGAGTATCCTTTGGAACTTATATTTTTTTTTTAATCTTCTTTCAAAAATTTTTATTAGATACATAATTAACATCAAAATAATAATTATACTATCATTATATTTGTTAATAATAATTTGTATAGGTTGTAATGCATTTTGAGTTAAAACAATGTAAAACTTTAGATAATATTTTTATAGTTGAAAATGTTAAAACTTTTGATTAGGTTATGCTTAAATTTTTTTTGTTATTTCTTTTTAGATCGTCAAAATAAATTTTCTATCAAAACATAAGATTATTATACATAGAATATAAAAATAATATGCAAGTAATTCCAATTTAATATATTAATGATAAATTAAGAATTGAGATATTTTTAAAACCCCACTATTTTAGAATTAGTAAAATAGTAATGTGGATTGAAAAAAAAAAAAAGATAATAAAAGAAGAGAGAATTTTTTACAAAAGAAGAAGAAGAAGAAGAAGAAGAACAAAAAGAAAGAATGACTAGATAGCAGACATAAATTACGTATAGTCTTAAAGTATTATTATAAGTTGAACTTTTGTTCTTATTTTCTTCAAAACTAAAATAGAAAAAGTAATAGTATTAATTAATTATTTATTAACATTATTTAATAGAAAAAACAATATTATTAATCTTTTATTTATTAATATTATTTAATTTTTATTACAAAGTAAATATGGCGTACTATAAAACCTTTACCTCAAGAAGCATTAGAGTACAGGTTTTATTTAGGGTACCTTGATTTCATACTCATACCTTACTATATGATCATCATTATTCATCCGAAACCTATTCGATAAAGTAGGATCCGGATGAGTATTTTATACGATAAGGTTAATTATTTACTCCTACAATAGATAAACAAATTAGGACTCTTATTTCAAGTTCAAAAGTGGGTCTAAGCTTGATATATTTTTTATTTTCAACATAATATTAGCTAAAGTTCTAGAAAAATAGTGGAATAACATTGTTGACTAGATTAAACTTTATGTGGTTTTTTTTTTTTTTTGGGTTCAACAAACTTTATGTAGTTTAAAAGATTGGAAATGGCCCATTGAATTGATTTATATTTATAAATATATATATTACACTCTAGTTTTAACGTTTTTATGATTTATTGACGCATGTTTTTTCTTTTAAACAAACTCGTAGTCTATGCTTTCCCATCGGAAGTCACTATTTGCTAGATACATGCATTAATCTTGATGATTCTCTTATTTTTTTTCCCTCTTAATCTTCCTCAATTTACAAATCAATATTTGAAATTATTTAAATTTTTGATATACCATATGATATTATCATAATATTATTTTCTTTCTTGTAATCTGGACCATTAATTACATATTACATTATTTTAAATTAGTAAATAGAGAGGAGATAAAATGAAAGTTTTTAATATGTCTATGTAATGAGTTACATTTAATTAAATAATATAAAAAAATAAAATAATTTCAAAAATTAAGAGATTAAAAAGGAATTATTCATTTAAAAGAGGTAGATCCTAAAGGCGCAATAAGTTTTTCATGATAAGAAAATGATCATGAAGCCCTAAGAAAAACTAACTAGGCTTGGGAACTGATGTTGATGTCAAACATGAACCCACCATGACAACATCATTTGAAAGTCATCTTGTTCGATGGTAACTTAGCGTAAAAGAAAGAAAGCATTAATACATGGAGGAGGAAGGCAACATGCAGAATCCAACTTAATTGTCCAAATAATTAAATCATATATCAACCTCTTTTTGTTCCAATTATATATGTCATCTTCATTATCGATAATTCAAGTAGCGAAAGGAGGTCCAGTAGTGGCACGATCATCGTACCACCCTCTAGATTCACCTTCAGACCAAAGAGGCCATCGCAACAATCGTAGAGTATCGTGTCTATACAAACCACTGCAACTTCCACAGCCATGCAAATTTTGAGTTAAAGATCCGATGGGATGAGATAGAGATAAGTTGTGTAATTTTGATTTTTTTTTTGTTAATCTTTTTATTTTTAAAGGTGGTAGATAGCCACCCACCATTATAAGTGTATCGTATAATTCGTTATATTCTGATAATTTTTACTAATCTCCTAAAAGACTTCAAAGATGGCCGTAAGTTACTCATTGGGGTTCAAAATGAGTATTAGATACATCGGGTCGAAAGTGGGTCCTACTGAAATTATAGAGAAAATTGCAAAAAAAAAAAAAAAAAGCTGAATAACATCACAATATAGTTGGACAATAATTTTATACGAGTAAAATAGCAAATACTTCTCACATCGGGCTAAAAGTAGTTATTTTTCAAGCTAAAAATGGGGGCCTAAACTATTTTCTTCTTCAGTTCAAAGTGAATATATTTGAAATATAGTAATAAAAAAAATTTAGATCAATTTACTGAAACCGTGAACCGGCTATTTCCGGTGCCTCGGTGAAGTCAACACAAATTCATGCATATTATGCTCATTATTGGAAATTTGAAGTACATACATACAGATATATATATATATATATATATATAGGATTAGGATGGAATCGAATCGATCTTATAAATAGCCAAATTAGGACTCTTATTTCAGGTTCAAAGGAGGGTCCTGCCTCGATATATTTTTCAACTTTGTAGTATTTTAACGCTAATATCATTCTTTAGACGAAAAAAATTTAAATAAAATTATCTAATAATGCGCTGAATATTATATTTGAGAAATCTTAAATTTCTAAAATAATATTAGCAAAGTGGTAGAAAAGTAGAAGAATAATATCGTTGACATAGATTAAATCTTAGGTAGTTTACAAGATTGAAAATGAACCATTGAGATATATGTGCACATATATATATGTATATTTATATCTATATATATATTACACTTTAGTACAACAAATTAAGAGTTGATTGTTTCATGCAATTTTTTTTTTTGTAAAAAAGAAAATGTCATACAGACCGTTAACTTTTGTTAGCATTTGTTGCTAATATTTAGAAACTCTAGTTAAAAGGTTTAAAATAATTGAAAATTATATTATTTTAGAAAAAAGTTATAACAAAGCCTGATAAAGATTACGTATAATAGAAGGATTCAGTTAAAAATTAATCGAAAAAATTGGGTCCTATCACGTAATTTTTTACCACTGTTAATTGAATCGAACTGGTTAATGAAAGTCAAATGAATAATTTGGATTGGTTTTATAATGAATTAGATCGAACTGAATTGGGTTGGGAAGATTAATTTGAATCTAAAATACTGACCTCTACTGCTTATGTTGTTGCAAAGTTAGTGTTGCAACGGACAATGCATCGCGGCGTGTTGGTCTCGTTAGGTGGGCCGTGGATTCCTTTCGATAATCCTGTATTTACATTTTAAATCAAAAAACATTTCCAATACAATACCCATCTTAGTTAAGATTTTCCCTGACTTAAGTGATATCTTTTAGTAATAAACGTTGGCTAGATCCAATTACGACTCAACCTCACAAAATAAATGCAATTGTATATTCATTAATAAGATTGCTGTGGTATTATACCAAAGAAGAAGTTTTATGGTGTTAATATTTTTCAAAAGATATTTTTATAATTTTTAATAGCTTTCATGGAATATAAGGGAGAGAAATCATGGAACCGGACACATCTAAATGAAGAATTGAAACCGGCCCAGATTGGGGGCTCTTTAGTCCTTAAATGAAGAATATATATATATATTGATTCATGAAAACTCAAACAAACGAAGTACACAGGTTTACTGGAAAAACACCGAAACAACATCCTAGTATCTTGCAACATCTTGACACCTCATTTGGCCAATCTAACTAACTTTGTCAACCTTCTCAACCTTTTTGCCCTTATCAGCTTTCTTACCCTTACCATCCTTCTCAGCCTTCTCGTTCTTATCAGCCTTAGGCTTCTTCCCTGTGAGGATCTGTGACACTTGCAGTCCTCGACTAAATGCTTCATTAAACAAGATCCTTGTCTGCATTGATGGAAAACCGGGCGTCCAGCATAGAACTGCAACCGGAGCGAGGACGATCACCCCGAGCATAATGTCGTAAAGCCTTGCCACAGAAACAACAGACTCCCACAGGATAGTTTTCTGCAGGAATGACCTGAAAACTTGTGCAATCAATAGAAGACCCCATCCGGTCGGAACGAATGCCAACAAGCTCGTGAAGATATCCATGACTGTTAAATGTGTAAACTTGAGTAAAACGATTATCAAGATTGTAGCTGTTATAATGATGACTGATTGCACAAGCCGGTAGTAGATATGAGCTTTTGCAGCATACTTGTCTCGCGTATAAGACAATGTCGTAAAAACTCCGAAGGCCACAAGCACACATATCCAAGATAGCAAGTAAACGTAAAACTGGGTACTCCCAGCAGCAATTCCCAGCTGGTAGACAATCGCGTATTGGAAGAAGAAGAACCGAAGGTCCAAGACAATCTCCATTACCTTTCCTGAAAGACCTGTTGTTCTCAAATGATCCTGTTCTCCATACCACCATTTTTCCCAGCTCACATGAGGTTCAGCCAAAACACTGCCTTTGTAAAATATCCAGTTAATGAAATCTTCGAAGTCATGTACTATCTTCAGCCAATCAAAACCGGAGGGATTGAACATGAAAGGAGCCAACATCCAGGATACAACCAGAATCCAACTCGAGATTGTCAGGGCTATGTATACAAACGTACTTTTAGCTACAGGGCTGTAAGATGCATAAACTATGAGTATTAGACCAAGTTCGACCGCCTTCACAAAATGGCTTCGAGCATAGAGCCTGAAAATCTCAGCAAAACAAATGTGCTGCACGACAAACCCACGACCTGTTGCACGGTACTTTGCACCGCCGTGCAGAATCGTGCGGCCAAAGTAGTGTGCGCGGGTTCCCATCGAAAACGTGTAGAAAACAGAACTCAATTGTAGCTGCATCAAGATGAAGTCCCAAATAGCTTGAAGGAAACCGTGCTCAAGGGAGTTCTCAACTATCATTGGAAGGGCAGTGAATACACCAAGCTGAATGATGAACTGCTGGTTCAAAATTGTCCCAAGAGCTTTATTGTTGGAACCGTCATTGGTCACTGAACCCTCGAGGCCGCTAAGTGCAAGGTAAAGCCTACCCCATAGAAACGCATAGACGGTCAAAATGACCATCATTGTGTTGAAGAAAAACCCTACAGTGGTGTAAAAGAAGGATAGCATTCGGAAGAAATCAAGCCGGTGGCCCAACCGATAAACATCTCTGCTAAGAACCTGTTCACCATTTCCACTGGCGACCTTGGCTTCGAACATGGATACTTGATTCACGCCAACATCCCTTCCCTTTCCTACTTGAATGTACTCGTGATGGGTGACGTTTCCTCCTCTCAGAGTACAATTAAAACCGGCAAAAATGTCTTCACTTATGTTGATCAGCCGGGAAGCTTTACTAACCCCGCCTCGAGTCAAGAACCAGAATCTATCAAAAACATCTGGATGACCATAATGCATCCGAACTTTTAAAGGGTTTGCCAAGACACGCTGGCCCAAGGTGACAAAACTTGTTTCTTGAGCTGACATAAACCAAGCAAGCGATGAAACAGAACCTGTAAAAATGTGTTCTCTTACTCCCAGGATAGTCGGCTTCCGAATACCATAATAGGATTTGTATTCTTCCAATAGGTTCCTCATCTTGAGTGCCTCCTCATAGTAGTTGTCTTGGTTCATATCAATAGTCTGAATAGCATCACCCCGAGTGAAAATAAGCGCATGGTTTTGATTCTCAGGCTTTCCTTCTCCAAGCTTCAAGGGACCAGGCAACTTGACCCTGTAAATCTCCACTTCCTTCTCCAGCTGCTGGTCATATTTCACCAGGACAGAATAGAATTCTTTCTCATCCTTCCCGATGACAACTTCATCAACATAAGCAACTCTCAGAGCTTCATTGTTTTGCATCAAGTAGGATATTTCTGCAGCACGATGATCTGTACCTGCCTTCTGGCTCCCATACTTCTGGCAGGCAACCACATATGTGTATTTCATGGTAGTGATGCCAAAAACATGGTCCCTTCTCATTGTGGAACTACTTTGGTTACTAGGACCATCAGAGGAAGGTGATGTCCCTGAATTGAGATCTTTTGCAGTACTACCTTGCCTTGCTAAATCCATTTCTCTTGATCTTTCTCTGATGTCCACCTCTGATGCGGAATCAAGAAAAGCCAGCATTTCAAGAGCACGATAGTAATACATCATTCCCCTCACAGTTCGAGAAAGAGTCTGGCCTCTGTACGATGCCCAAAGCCTGAGATCTCTTACTTTAGATGTCCAGATTTCCTTCTCCTCTTTCATCCCTTGTCGGTGCATCCTCTGAAGAAAATTCTTCCACTCATCAGGATATATAGTTTTCAAGTAGTAGAGAATAGATATTCCATCTTCATTCTTATCCCTAAGCTGTTTTGTACTGTACAAGACCTCCTCTTCATAATAAGGTGTGAGGACGCTGAAAGCCATCATTTTCTCAACTTGAGGAGGGCGAGGCATGTTCATAAAAAGCGAATTGCTGAAAAATGCAATTCTCCTCCGTGCCTCGAGGTTTTCTGGAATGTTGTGCATCGAGTCTTGGGATGCAAGGATTGTGTGCAAGCGACGAACATTGCGGTAGAATATCTCCTGACTTGAATCAGGCAATGTAACCACTTCCTGGAAAAGCAATTTAGCCCTGGAAGTTGGATTCAAGCCATCTTCTTGCATTTGCTCGGAAGTTCTCTTCTCTACAAGGAAGTCCCTAATAGCAGTCTCATAGAGAGTCTGCATTGTGTTCACTAGCTTGCTCATATCTTTCTCGGGTTCCATCAATAACTTGAGTAACTTGCTCAGTGTGCCGTGAACCTGGCGTAGCACTTTTATTTGGAATAACTTCGTGAACTTTTCAATCTGGATAGCATGATCAATCTCTTGAAAGAAATTCTTGATTATAGAATGCTCCTCTGAATCATCTTTAACTATGTCAGGAAGCAAGCCCTTGACACTGTCATATGCTTCAATGATTGCACAACGCCTATAATCATTCTTGCATATTTTGTACCAGAGCCATCTGTCTGGAGCATCTACCAATTTCTCTGCTTGGCTAAGGGCCAGGAGAAGCTCGTTATTCAAGAGAAAGCAAGGCCACCGGATTACCCGAACGTTCCAGGTATTGGGGGGCAACTCCAACAGTTCAACCTCGTTGTCACTGATAATATCCTCCTCTCTAAAAGTCGAGATAACCTGATTCCAAACCAACGCAAACTTCAGAGTTTCGACATCATTGGTCTCAAGCTTCTTATATGGCTTTCCTAGTCCATACCTCAGCTTCATCCTGTTGATGGCATTGTTAAACCTACTCCCCATAGTCCCCAACTCATTCACATGTTGTTCATCTGGCATCAGGTTAAACCGAATGGCACTTGCAAAGAATGAAAATCTCAGCCTCAGTTGCTGGACGTTCCGAATCTCACCCAAGTGATCAAGCAATCCTACTGCTGCTCCAACAACAGACGAATAAATTGAGTACCAAATCTGCAGATCCATAAGGTAAATCAGCACCACGGGGAGCCATAGTAGCCCGACAGCAAACCTGTTGCTGTCACTGAATAACTGATGCCATTTGTACTTTACATCGTGGAGTTGCAACAACTGTTTTGTTGGCTTAATCATGGGCTTAATTTGCAAGAAGTAGCTGAATAAAAACTTGGTAGCAAGTGTAAGGAGCCAAAACAGAGTATACTTCACATTATCAACCACACCTTCTATCAAGCCTCGGCCGACGAAAGTTCTACTTTGAAACCACCAAGTAATCATATGGAAAACCCTCCAATTGGATTCCTCAACAAAGTTACGAACCCAAGGGATAATAAACAGAAGCAGTCCTAACAACTCAGGGATCATAAAAACCAAAGCCAGTTCAAGAAAATTCACCACCTTACTATCCGCTGCTTGGGACCAACTCCCATCAGCATTTCTTTGTGCCCAGATTTTTCCATAGAAAACCCAAAAAGCGAAGATCCAGACGGCAGCAACACCACTTTTCAACGCCATCCTCACCCCTGACCACCGAGTCTCTCTCGACACAAGTTTATACTGCATTGCTGCATCAAGCAAAGACTGCATGAACCGCATCCCACTCCAAGTCAAGAACACAGTTAAGACCCGAATTCGAACATCCCGGTTCTTCAAGGAGTGCCATGGATCAGATCCATCAGGCCACGCCAAGATTATTGCTGCTTGCAAGAATAAAACTAACATCACCCACAAGCGATCAAAGCTCCTATACAAGTTCCAAAACGACCTTTGTTCCACAAAACCGGTTTTACCAACCTTGTTTCTTTTTCCATCAAGCATGAAAAAACTACTTCCTTTGTAAATAGGCCAATGCAAGTAATTAAAACACCTCTCACTCCAAAAGTACTCATTAATATCATCATAGTTTCTCCAAGCACTATGTGGTGCGGTGCCGTTCTTACTTGCCGCTACTTCTTTGCTTATAGCGTCATAAATCGGTTTCACGATACAGTTCAGAAAAGCATTCTCCCCAGAAATTGATGGCAATGCGGGCTGCCCTGTGTTGGCATCAATCAAACCCTCCAGGATTCTGTTTAGTTCCATTGCCATGTTATGAAATACGTAGCAAATACACTCAGGAACAAACCGCAAGTTCGCTGACTCGCCCCATATGAGGAGATAAAGAGAAACATAGAGGAGTTCACGTCGGGGATTGGACACGGATTCCTGCCGATCCGATATCCATACATTGGATTTCTTCCCCAAGTAGGAGCACCAATCCGTGTAGTTTTTGAGCAGCTTTTTACGAAACTTCCGTAAGACGGTGGCGTCGAGGACTTCCATGTTGTCAGGTGGAACGGGGAGGCGCATTTGGTGATTAGCAAGGTGGAGTACAAGGTGTTCCCTTTGGTTCCTAACATTGTCCCTTTGGAAGCCAAAGAAGAGGGCTAGCCAATCTAATAGGTCATATTCAGGTTTCCACCTGGTAAAAGGCGGTTTTCGAAGATCCCCGACCGAACTCAAGGCGGAAATGACCGCTCGTACTTCAGCAAAGCGGATGGAGGGATGGTCAGGGAGGGGATTTTGGAGGGGGAGGATGTTGTAAGGCTCTAGTTGGGGTCCAGGTCTTGGAGAGGGCTGGCCAGGCCTGGTACGATAACCTGGTTGAGGCGGAGGTTGGCGGTTGTAGCTCATGGATCGGTGGCGGGGAGAAGGCTTAAGGCAGTTTTTTCCGTTGCTCTAGTGGTGTTTGTTCTCAGCATTAAGCTGAGTGAAAATCTCTTTTGGCGCTTTTTTTTTTTTTCTATTTTTTTGGGGGTGCTCTTGTACCGTATCGTATAAATAATATAAGAAAAGTTTTCATGCATTTTTGTAAATTATATACTTAAAATATATATATATATATATATTAAAAAGTAAACAAAAATATATGTTTTTCTTCTCCTATTATTCTATTCTCAATTTACATCAATATATAAATTAACGGTTAAAAGTAATATTGATTCTCAATTACATAAACCGCATTATAAAATTAGAAAGAATTTAAATGGGAATTTATGTATAATATCTCATGGATGTTTACTTATTATTTAAGAATATTACTTTGATTTATTATTATTATTATTTTATTTTGTAATTGTTTTGATTTTTGTAATTTTATATTCTATACTAAGTGCTATCACAAGTATTGAACAATTAAATTTACTTGCATTACATCAAGACATGGAAGCATCATTCGTTTGACTAAACCAGGTAAACATTTTTTAATTTGTAACGCAAATTTCGTTTCTCGCGTATTTTAAATTTCAATTGAATCCTGAGTCGACACGGGGATCGATGAGATCTACAATCCATAGAAAAATAAGAATAAGAAAAAGAAAAAGAATTGCATTCTAAACCGTACTGTCATATATAATGTTTTTATTTATTATGACCAAGTGCCAAGAGTAGGACAAACTCCGAATTTGACTTTGTTTTTGGTTTTTGGTCTCATCGACAAGCATTCGTGGAATCGGTACCTATTCTTCCCTCCAGCTCAGGGGAAGACTAAGAAAAATGACCATATTCTATTGTAAGGTCAACTAGCTCTTTGCTTCATGACTCATTCCAATCTTGTGACATCCCCGTTCCTCCTAAGCAGGGATAATTAGATGGCCCGTATACACCTGCGTACTAAAATATACGTGCTTCATATGGTCGTGTTTTTTTTGCGTGTCAGCTCCGTCAGGCTCGCATGCCCCATGTGTCTAGATTTCATGTACCCGTTTATTTGTGTATCGGCCTGCGTATCTTACTTACGATGTTTATAATTGAGTTTCGAATATAATATTGAAAGTATCTTTTTTAATATTTTCAGATATTTATGATAATTTATGGTATTATTTATTTTAAATTTTTCTGACATTAAATATGGACCATGTGTATTATACTGTTGGTATATATTTATACGATAATTTATAGAGACTATTAAGTAATTTAATAAATAAATATAATACAGAAATTAATAATTATATGTACGAATTTTTTATTTGAAACATTCTTACGTACGTATAAATATATACATTAGATATTCTTAAATGTGTATATTAAAATATTAGGTAAAAAAAGTATACATTAAATATATAAACGTATATATGTATGAATATGTACATGGATAGATATGTTTATTAATATATAATATGTAGACGTATTGATGTACGTATAAATATTTACATATATACATGGAAATATATACATACGTATATACCTTCATGAAAACACTTACGTATATTCTTAGAACTATGTACAGACAAATTTATACAAATATACATACAAAGATATACATATACTTATGAAATGTATAATTTAGAAAAATATATATGTATATATTTCTGTACGTATAAACACGTACATATGTACATAGAATTATATATGTAGAAATTTGTATAAATATATAGAAATAAATACATAAGTACAAAATGTGTGCACATAGGTACGTATATATTGAAGATATATATGCATAAATGTGTAGACAAGATACGGTATATTGATTTTATCGATTTTATATCATATGCGTATAATTGTATATAAAAAAGAACGACTAAGGAAAGCAATTGACTATTAACAAATTGAGAATGAATTTCCATTAATAAACAATAACTTCATTTATTATGTAGAAAAGAAAGAAAGAAAGAAAGAAAACACACACAAAGAAAAAAATAATTCTAAATTTCATCAAACGGTAGGAATAGAGAATCTGATGCTTGACCACCATTAGGACCAGGCGGAGGTGGGTACTAAAAGCTTCGCCAATCAAAATACGCTTGTTGCTGGGCTCACATCTCATCTATCCGATTATGTTGTCTGCTTTGTTCAGCTCAAATATTAGTAACATCCTTTTTTATAGTAGTCACTTGGTTTTTAATGTTCCGTATACCCTCATGGATCTCTGTGATGGTTCTCATCATCTGTTGTTAGTTGGTCATTATAGTTCCAAATCGATGGAATAATCCTTCTGAGGTGAAGAGTCCAGGGTCCTGTTGTTGCACTTATTGTCCTTAATCTCTTACCCCCTGATCTTGACCCTATGGGACAAGGTCGTAATCGTCCACGTTTAATTGTCCCTCTTGGCCTTCACTCCTACCTGTATGTTCTTACTGCTACCTTTGCCTTATCCATTAATTGGTTTCCTCATCATGATAGAAGTGTAATCTATTTTTTACCTTTACTAGGTTGAAGATAGATTTTGTTGTGTACAGTGTGTGATTGCCTAAATTGAACTTATTGGAGAGAAGAATATACTTAATGAGTTGGCCATAACTTAAATGCTTGTCTCTTCACGAGAGTGTGTGAAGGAAGTAACGATTAACAAAATGGCTAATGTTGATTGATCTCTTTTCCACCATATAGAAGAGCAAGAAAAGATCTTCTTCGCTCAAGAAATTAGTGTTTGATTGTAGGGCAATGGAATTAGTGATTATGTAATGTAGAATTCGGATGTGTAGTGATAGATTGCTAGCAGTGAGATACTTTAAATGCTAAGCCTGCATCTCATTTAGATAAATCGACCACTCCAAAATACATAAGAATACCATTGACATATCCTAACTTCTCAGCATATGTGCAGCATTCGTACCAAGCCAACTAAATAAGTCATTGATGAAGACCGGTATGATTTCTAAGACTTCATAGAACATAAAAGTGGTGAGAAAGCTAGCATCCCTATTTATTTTACACCAAGGCAAGATGTCATCATTGGGATAGACAACACTAGAGGTTGCATTGGAGTAAAAGATATAGACCAAATTGATATATGTCTCATTCTTTAACTCCACTAATCCTAGAAAACCTATTACTTCAAAAGCACCCTAAAAGTCATGGATTTCATGGAGCTCTTCAAATTCGTACAATTGGGTAGAGAGAATATCCTGAGTATGGGATCCGTCCATAAAGAGACACCGCATTTGGGGGGTAATAAGATGCTTGGAGAAAGCCTTAGCCATACTGCTTAAAGGGGGTGATGGAGTAGACGAGCAACCTCAGGGGTGCTTACCCCTTGATTGTGTTTAAGATTGGGTGGTGTGGCAACATAACGAGCCTTCCATAATGAATCTTTAGGTGGAAAAAAATGTTTCAAAAACAAAGTATACTGGTATAGGAAAGAGTAAATATGACAAAGAAATTGAGATGGACGAAGAAGTGAAGATGTGAGGATGAATGGAGGAGTGGCCATCTATTTATGGAAATATGAGGCCATGTGATTGTTGGGGCCAACGTGGGTACAAACGCAGGCATGTTGGCCTAACATTCAACTTTTTTTGAATGGTCGCCAATCCAACATAGGTACGTTGGGCCCAAACATGCTTAAGTTTACTTCCTACTCAACAAAAATTTGTTGTGCGAGAAAGGTTGCCTAACTGAAATTTGTTGGCAGACTCAACGTACTTACGTTGGCTTAACCAAAATTCAAACGTAGGCATGTTGAATTTAAATGTGCCCATGTTAAATCTAGGTCTATGTATAGTGGCAACCATGCTAAATGCATTTCATTTGCATTATATTTTCAAATCACACCTGAATTCATCCAAACGTTCTCCTACTCTCCTATTCCTATGCTTGACTCCCTAAAAACTTATACTTTTTCTTAGGAAAAATAGTCGAATGAGGAATCTAGTAAACATTCTTAACCCTAATGATTTTTAGGATTAGATCTTTACCGATTTGTACGGTGAGTATTTGTACCCCATGTATCTTAATACGGGATTTACCATTTTGATGAATCAAGTGGGGAACCCTGCTTTTTCTACACCTATGACTAGGGTTACAATATGAACCTACCACAAATATACAATATAACTGCAAATCCTATTAACAACCCATATACGTATAATAAACTTGGAGGGCCATACCATAGCAAGTCGTATTATTCATAAGCGAGTTAAACACATGGTATATGACCACTTTTTGTAGCCAGCAGTAATTTCAGTTTGAGTTAGGTGTGTAATAAATATTAATTATGAGTTTGCAAGCTTATTGTTAAAATAACTGGAGCAAGAATAATTTATTTCTAATTCTNGTTGAATAATTTATTATTGATTAAACAATTTATTATTTATTGGATAATTTATTAGTCATTGAATAATATATTATTTATTTCAAAAAGTATTACTTATGAAATAATTTATTATTTAAATAATTTCTTTATTAAAATAACCTATTGTTTAGTAAATTCCATAATTATTTATTAGATAATTTATTTTCCATTGAATAATTTATTATTTATTAAATATTTTACTATTCATTGAACAATTAATTATTTATTTAAAAAATTATTATTCTTTAGATAATTCATTATTAAATAATTTATTTATTCAAATAAATTATTGTGCATTTATTAAATAATTTATTTTTAGTTGAATAATTTATTATTGATTAAACAATTTATTATTTATTGGATAATTTATTAGTCATTAAATAATATATTATTTATTTCAAAAAGTATTACTTATGAAATAATTTATTATTTAAATAATTTCTTTATTAAAATAACCTATTGTTTAGTAAATTCCATAATTATTTATTAGATAATTTATTTTCCATTGAATAATTTATTATTTATTAAATATTTTACTATTCATTGAACAATTAATTATTTATTTAAAAAATTATTATTCTTTAGATAATTCATTATTAAATAATTTATTTATTCAAATAAATTATTGTGCATTTATTAAATAATTTATTTTTAGTTGAATAATTTATTATTGATTAAACAATTTATTATTTATTGGATAATTTATTAGTCATTAAATAATATATTATTTATTTCAAAAAGTATTACTTATTAAATAATTTATTATTTAAATAATTTCTTTATTAAAATAACCTATTGTTTAGTAAATTCCATAATTATTTATTAAATAATTTATTTTCCATTGAATAATTTATTATTTATTAAATATTTTACTATTCATTGAACAATTTATTATTCATTAGATAATTATTTATTTATTAGATAATTTATTATTATTAAATAATTTATTTATTGAAATATCATGTTATTTTAGAAAATAACATATTTATTTAAGAATTTACATTATTTATAATAAATGAAGGCTCATATGTGCTATCTGCATGCTTGCGTACTCATGCTTAAACGACCCAACTAATAATCGTACCTACTATGCTTGGGCTTTGCATGCTTATGCTTTCGGATTTTTTCTCGTGCCTATGTTTGTGTTACTTAAGCATTAGCCTACGCATGCCCAATTTAGGTGTTTAAGCCCACTTACTATCCCCATTCATACCATATGCGCTTATTGTGAAAAGAATCAATTTGATGTGTGAGTTAAGAAGAAAGAATAAGGGTTTTCCATCCTTTCGATTTGTTAAAAATCCTATAAGGATTTGGGATGGGTTTTGGAAGTGGTTCTTAAACTCTGTAGGACTCCAAGTTTGATTTTAGAATTTAGAAAAAAACTTAACGAAAAACCCGAACCCGATTAAAAATAATAATATATAGATATATGATTTGAATAATATATTTTTACTACATTGTTTATAGGCTAAGCAGACAAGTATCTAATCTAAAAGTTAAATGATTAGAAAGAAAGAGATGAAAGAGAGCTTTCTTTATAGTTTATGCTGGCTTTTAAAAAAAGAGACTTGGGAATAAATCTTTTATTTGCGAATTTGATTTATCAAAGAGGAAGATGTTAGGTGGTGTTTCATATTGTTGTAATTTTTCTTTATATGATTGTAATAATATGTAAAAGAATTATTTAATGATATTAAAAATAAATAAATGAAATTATTATTTTAAATAAACCATATGAAATTTGATTTATTTTTATGTGCACTCGCAAATCAATTTTATTATTATTATTTTGCATTAAAAGGTTAGATCAGGTCTTAAACGGGTTCTATTAAAACCTTATAGAGGTAGGTTTTGGAAATAGGAGAAGAACTCTGTATGGTGCCTTATAGGGTCTTAGGAATGCCTATAGAGTACTGGGTTGGGTTAGGTTTCACAAAACCTGTTTCGACTTGCCCTAGTGATTTCCCTAAAAAAAGAATAGAGTATACTCACAAAGCAAGTGAAGTAAATTGTAAAATTGTCATTCAATATAATAGCAACAACTAAAGAAGTTTACAATTTTTATACAAAGACTAAAATATCTCTAACGAACTAAAATAAAAAAGGACTAAGCAATGCCAATGGGTATATAATTAATATACATGTATATCAATAAATACAACAATAGAAGAAATGTAAGTCATCTTATGCTTGAGAAGATAAATGTTGGACTTTAAGAAAACCACAAGGATATGATTATGAACAAAGTTAATGTCAATGTCATTGTAAATATGTTTTATCCTTCCATGCAAACCAGGATTGGAGGCAATTAATTGAGTTGATTTGTTATTACAAAATAGATTGATAGGCAACAATTAAGGAATATAGAGGTTATAAAGAATGAAAGAAACCTAAAGAACTTCCTTAATAGCAACCGTTAGAATATGATATTTAGCCTCTATTGTTCGTATTATGCTTTTTATGTTACCAAGAAATTAAGGAATTTCCTAAGGATAAGCAATATCCCATAAAAGACCTTCAATCGTGTAATGATGAAGCCTAATCCGCATTAGAAAATTCAGTAAGGAAAGATCATTATTCACTAAAAAAGCTAGTCTTAGATTTAGAGTTCCCTTAAGATATTTAAGAAGGTGAAATGCAGCTTTCAAGTGAGGCACATGAGGTTGAGACAAGTATTGATTAAGTTTATGGATAACAAAAGACACATTTGGTTTACTAATGAAAAGATACAATAATATGTTTATAATGCTCCTAAAAAGAAGATGATTATCAAGAATAAAACCATTATCAAGAATAACACCATTATCTCTCGAAAGAGTAGCTCCCATTAGTAAAGATAGCAAGGTAGGCATATAACTAGTTACACCAACATTTAGCAAAATGTCCAAGATAAACTTCCTTTGATGCATCATAGTACCGGCTGAAGTTGTTCATATTTCAATACCAAGAGCAAACCATGCATAATCAAGATCCTTAATGATAAAAGCAACATCCAAATCATGTTTCAAAATAGTAATAGTACCTTCATTATTCCATGTTATGAGCTTATCATCAATAAACAAAGGAATCACCATGAAATCACTAGATTCAAAGTGTGTAAACAAAGAATAATCATTCATGAATTGAATGGAACCTTTACTAAGAAGGAATTTGGAAATCTTAATATACCATTGCCTACAAGCTTACTTGAGATTATAAAGAGATCTCTTAAGCCTACAAGCTTGATTAGGACTAGCTTTAATATATCCTTGTAGGGGTGTCATATAGATTTCCTCATCTAAAAACCCATGTAAGAAGGTATTATTAATATCAATTTAGTGTTAGAGCCAATGATAAGTAGTAGACATAGCAATTAGAATCCTCATTGTACTAAGTTTAGCAATTAGTGAAAAAGTATCATGGTAATCAACTCCCTTCACTTTAGTATAACCCTTGGCTACTAATTTGGCTTTATAACTTTCAACACTCCCATTATTCTATATTTAATCTTAGGGACTCATTTAGACCTTATGGCCTTCTTACCAATTGGCAACTTAGTTATTTCCATGTATCATTCAATTTAAGAGCTCCAAGCTTTTTCTTCATTGCCAAAACCCAATCTTGGTGCTTATGAATTACTAAAAGGATCTTGTGTTGTTAAAATGTGCTAAGGATTAGGCTGGCCAAAATATCCGTAAACCATAGAGCGAATTGCGAACTGAATCTAACCATGCTGTAAAATAGGTTAGGTGTGGTTTGTGGTTCAATTTGGTGTACTCCAATTGGTTTGTGGTTTGGTTCGAGAAACCAAGTTAAATCCATAGGTTTAAACTTAATCGAACCAATTATTATATTAAAAAAAAGAAGCAAAAAGAAGAATAACCCTAGTAAAGACTAGTGATTGCTCTGTGATGTCCACTCTCACGCTTTCCTTTATCTTCCTCTTACTATGCTATAGGCTACAACTATTGCTCTCAAATATCAATTCTCACTCAATTACCCTCTTAGATCTCGCTCTTTCTTCACCCATCAACCATTACCATCAACCAGCGACTACTTTCTCTCTCACTCTTACTTTCGGTCTCTCATTTGCTCACTTTCTCTCACTTAGCGACTCTTCCCACTATCAAGTGTTGACTGTCAACCTAACATCTTTGTGCAATGTGCATAGTCATGGATAGCTCACTCCTCCTTAGTTACCTTTATCTCTAGAGTAACAACCAGTATAGCATAGTAATACTAATTGTTTATATTATTATTCTTTTTTTTCCTAGGTTACTTCTTGAAATGCATAGAAAACCAAAAACAAGTTGAAATGGTTTGGGAAAACCAAGAACGAGCTAAAATAGTTTGGATGAAAGCAAAATGGATAAGTATTAAAAACTTTATTTATTTTTTCAAATATTTAACATTCAAAAGTTGATAATTTTTTCTTCTTTTTTTTTCATGTTTTGGTTTAAACCCAGTAAGATTGTTTATATATAGAGAAATAAGTGTATCTTTCAATTTCATTGAATTAACATAATTGGGATACTTCAAGACCTTTTTAGTGTTGTAACATTGAGTTTACAAAATGCTTTGAGAAGTCCAATCATTGAAGGTTCTTTTCTCTACAAAGCAGAACATAAGGCTCTAGAAAGCATCTAGCTTCCCTGAGTTTTTAATAGTAAACGGATTTGCATAGATTCAGTATCTTGATTTCTAATAGAATATATATCGTAAACCTATTATTTATTGTAGTTAATGAATAAATGACACTTTTGTTGCTTCAATTTTAAGTTGAAACTTAAACTTTATTGAAGTGACAAACCCATTTTAAAAAAATGGTTTGAATCGCGAACCGAATTACATCGAATAATTTTTTTTAAGGTTAAAAAAATTTATGAGCCAAACGGTATGATTAGGTTCAATTTAAAAAAAAAAAAGAATTGTTAATTTTATATTTGGTTTTGTTGAGGGGAAAGGTTGCATGAACCACTGCGCCTACCCCTAGTAAGGATGCAACATATTTAGAGGATATGAATGAAAAGTATTAGGTGAAAATAAAGGATAAGGAGTGGAAGAAGAATTAGTGTGTTTAGGTAAACATAGATGTACTGTTGTCACTGACTAAAGTATTATGCAAGGAATGCACATGGTCATTAAGTGAAGTAGGTTGTTTCTTTTTTCTAGTTCATTTGCTAATATCATTATTGGACAAATGAGAATCAATACCATTAGAAACATTCAGAGGATCACTAAAATGTACAAGAATAGAATCGGTTTCAACAAAATGAGAAACATTCAAAGGAAGATCAAACTAAGCAAAGCATCGATCATGAGAAGAAGAAGTTCTTTGATAGTTAGCAAAGTATGAAGAATCAAATAACAAAGAAGGAGTGGTTTTATTTAGAATAAAAGAAGGATGAGAACAAGAAGGGGAATCGAGTTTAAAAGGAAAGACATGTTCATAAATAACATCTTTACTAATAAGAATCTTGTGAGAATGTGTACCATAGGCCTTATTTTTTATCATTTGCATAACCTAGGAAAATACATTTAGTATTGCTTAGGTCAAATTTGTCGTTATGCGAAGTATGGCAGCAGCAAAACAACTGTAAGCCATCACCTTCAAGTAATAGGGTCTAGGTACAACATTAGTAATCATCAAGTAAAGTAAAGAAATATCGAGCACCACATAAAGATGGAATTGAAAATGGACCCCAAACATCAATATGTATAGCATGAAAAGTAAATTTGATCTACAAACACTTCTTTTAAAAGGAAATTTGCAAGCTTTTGCTTGATGACAAGTGTCAAACAAAGTTGTTGAAATTTAGATGCTTACAAATGTCCAAATGTTGAAGTTTTGAAATTGATGCGAAAATGACTTGCATTTCTTTTGTTGTTGTATTTATTAATACACATGTACATTAATTGTTCATCCAATTGGTAACAAATTATTAATTATTACATGATAGATAAATAAGAGATTATGGGTCAAGCGAGATTGTCAAACCTATGATTCTACCAAGGATTGCTAAAAAGTCAGTGGGTCAGTAGAATTGAAATGTAAAAACATAAGTTTCTACAACTTATATAAAATGGCTTTAGAAATATATGGATATACTCATAATAATTATTTAAAACTTGAAATACATGATAAAAATAAAGAAATTAAGTGAATTTTTCATAAAAAATTCTTAATGATATAAAATTTAACATGTATGGAAGAAGGACAAACAATGTTGAAAATTATCGAGCTTGATTTTTCGATTTCTTTTATAAAATTGGTTTCCCCATTCCCGATTAATACTAAATCCTAACTCATTTAATATTAATTCTCGACTAAAGAAATTGAGAAATTCTAGTTTTTTATTGAAAATAATTTTTAGAATCTCCACTCGACCGAAGTTAGGAAAAGAAAAGAAACCGTAATCAATTGGGTGGATTGATTACGATTTGGCTACTGGTCTTTGATTTCAATTTGAATGAAGAACTAGAGGATTCTGAGTTCGGGGACTAACTTATTAAACTCTAACGGTACCACTATCTATTTACCGAAATTAGGATTATTTTTCTAATTATAATATTTAATAAAATAAATAAATAAATAAAATCAAAAGAAAAAAAAAGAACCTAAGTTTCTATATATTTTATCGTCACTCCGAAGGTGCCTATGTACTTACTAGCCGGAATCAAACGATCGTAGTTCTTTCTAAAATACTTAGTGTATTGATTGATTTTAATTTTAAAAACCGACTAGATTTACATGTTTAACCGATTCAATTTATTCAAAAAAAATCTACAGGATCCTAACTTTTGAGTGTTAAAAATGAACTCTCTAAAACGTCCTAAAAAATTTTATTAATCTTTATTTCTAAAAAATAATTTTCTCTAAATGAAAAATCCTAAAAAAAAAAGCCTTAATGCTAAACAAATCTCCTAAGTCAACATATATTATTTATGCATTAAACCACTACCTATATAAATAAATATAATATACTTAATCTATATAATAAAAACTAATGCTAAAAGAATCTCCTAAATGTACTATGTTAAATTATTAAGGATCTAATAAAATAATAATAATAATATAATATAATAAAACAAATCTCCTAAACTAGAAAAGAACAGAACTTGAATTTGGTGTCCACTACACAGTGCTTCGGCAAAGGGCTCAGCAGTGGCATATGTACTCGCATGTGGATAGCAATCAACAGTGACGGGGAGTGAGCAGCAATGATCGATGAAATTTGGCCAGTGGAGACAGCAGTATGGACCACCGTTGTTAGGCAACCATGCGTGAGCTGCTACTATTGTCCATGTTGCTGTTGTTGTTCTAGACAGTAGTGAATGAAAAAGGCTGAGGATGTAAAGAGTGAATGGTCTGCAGTATGGAGTTGTGTGTAGTGTCACTTGGAGTGTTCGGTAAGTCGTTGTGGTTGCTTGATTAAGCAGTGTGTAGATCAGTGAGGTGAAGTGCACGTGCTCTGGCTGTGTGAGTTCGTGGCAGTAGTAAAAGGGGCAATGAATGGCAACAGTGTAGATGTGTTGCCGGCTGTAGTGCTTGTGAATACTGATCAGACTTGGTGCTGCTGTATTATTCAGTGCACTGTTCGATAAGTGTGGCTTGGTCACAGTTACGACTGTTACTATCCATGTGTGCGTAGGTTGCGAAACTTCGATGACTTGCTGCTGGCAACTGATTCGTAAGTACTGTTTGGATTAGTTTGGTTAGGGGCTGTCATTGTCATTGTTCATCCATTAGCCGACAAAGTGTGCTGATCGGTGTGGTCGGTGGAGTGCAGTGGTCGTGTGTTCAAGTGATAGTGGAGTTTGGTTGTCGCTAATCAGAACGTGATCCAAGCGTACGAGGCTATCACTGGGGAAGAGTCTAATGTGCGACGTTGAGTAAGAAGATTTGGAAGGTAACCTTGATTTGACTATTGTACGGTTATTGAAGTAATGGGCGTGCATGTGTATGAGTGTTTAATGAAGTGCTGAAGTTCGAATAGTGATGAGAGTGGGGTAGTAGCTTGTTATGTCGTTGGCCATATGCTCGTATGTGCGTGGACAGTGCAGAGACGTACGGACATGGATAATGCAGAGACGTGTAGATGTGGACAGCAGATCGCGGCGTACTCGTGTATGATTCTTAGGTTATGCAGCCGCAATTGATCGGAGAGTGGGTCGTCAGTTACAGGTGTGCGTTCTACTGTACTGTATGATTGTTGATGGGAGAAGGGATCGAATGAAAGTGGATAGTACTGTGAATGCTTAGTCAATGGGGATGGATAGCAGCTGTTGCATATGATCAACGAAGTGTGGGTGGCAGCGAGTGTGTGATGTGTTTGTGGTCAGTCGGTCTAGACTGTTATACAAATGTGTTGTTGTTCACTAGTGTTGGTTGCAGAGTGTGGTTATCTGTATTGGTAACAATAGAGTGAGGCTACTATGGATTGAAGAAATAGTGCAGTTGAGGGACGGTAGCGGTGTTTGATTTGAGAACGACAATAGCAAGTTGGATAAGGGGAAATCCTGAAAGTTAACTACCACCCCCTTTCAATTGTGTGTGTATTTATAAAAGCCAAACAATATCATATCAAATCATATCTATTATATCTAATTAAATTAGATTCGAATCCTATATATCAATCCAAATCTAATCAAACTAGATTTAAATGATTTTGATTAGATATGAATTCCGTGCATTCAACTTGCTTTTTTGTAAAAAAAGGATAGAAAAATAAAAAAAACATATAAATGACTAACAAGATTCGAACTTTTAATGCTTATCCGTTAGGCCGTTAGCCTATGTCTTGAGTTTTAGTACAATTGAATTGTACTTAAACCACATGATTCCCTAAAATAATTATTTATACTAAGCTAAAACTAAAACTACTTGTCTCTAATATAAGTTACTTTCTAAAAATCTACAAAATCTTTATAATTTTTCCTTTTCTTATTCTTTTGGTATTTTCATTATTTGTTAATTTTTATTATTTTTATCTTTAATTAATTAATTAATTATTTTTGTTTATTATTATTATTTTTATTTTTGAATTAGGACCCTTTTTGTAAAAAATAAAAAATAAATAAATAATTAGGATTACTAAGAGGAAAAAATTAGGTATCTACAACTGCCCCTTTTTGTGGTGAAATTTGAGTAAAACTTTATCACAAAGATAAAAGAGACACCGTTTTTGCCTCGGGACGACTTTTATCTTAAGGAATGTTAAGATACTTGACGACAATTAGTTTGAAACGAAGAATAGCGAAGGTAGTGCCCTTATAGGTTGGCAAAATCCCCTAAAAAGAATAATGAGAACTTGGTCTTGCCCCCTATGGGCTGACTAACCAAGGTCATCAAAGCGCTCTTTGAGTTGGCTAAGACCTAAAGAATGAAGAAACTTAGTCGTGTCCTAATGAGCTGACTAACTAAGGCGGTCAAAGCACCCTTTGAGTTAGTTAAGACCTAAAAATGAGGAAACTTAATTGTACCCTAGTAAGCTAACTAACCAAGGCAGTTAAAGTGCCTATTGAGTTGGCTAAAATTTAAAGAATGAAGAAACTTGGTCGTACCCTAATGAGCTAACTAACCAAAGTGGTCAAAGCACCCTTTGAGCTAGCTAAAACCTAAATGAGGAAACTTGGTCATGCCCTAATGAGTTGACTAACCAAGGCAGTCAAAGCGCCTTTTGAATTGGCTAAGAACTAAAAACGAGGAAACTTGGTCGTGCCCTAATGAGCTGACTAACCATGGCGATCAAAGCACCCTTTGAGTTGGCTAAAAGACCTAAAGAATAAAGAAACTTGGTCGTGCTCTAATGAGCTGACTAACCAAGGTGGTCAAAGTGCCCTTTGAGTTGGCTAAGACCTAAACATGAGGAAACTTGGTTGTACTTTAATGAGCTGACTAACTAGGGCGGTTAAAGTGCCCTTTGAGTTGGCTATGACCTAAACATGAGGAAAACTTGGTCGTGCCCTAATGAGCTGACTAACTAAGGCGATCAAAGCGCCCTTTGAGCTGGTTAAGACCTAAAGATGAAGAAAACTTGGTTGTGCCTTAATGAGTTGACTAACCAAGGCGGTCAAAGCGCCTTCTAAGCTGGCTAAGACCTAAACATGAGGAAAACTTGGTCATGCCCTAATGAGCTGACTAACCTAGGCAGTCAAAGTGCCTTTTGAGTTAGCTAAGACCTAAAAATGAGGAAACTTGGTCGTACTAAAATGAGTTGACTAACCAAGAGGGTCAAAGTGCCCTTTGATCCAAATAAGGTGGGCAATACCTTAACATTATTGTCCGAAGAGCCCTCAGCACCCATGTTGCAAAAGAAAGTGAATAGCGAGAAAATCTCTTCCGCACCAATTGTCAAGTGAGTGGAAGTTTATGCGCTTTGATTATTGATGGGGGAAATTGTACTAATGTGGTAGCATAAGGGGTGTTGAAGACCTTATCCTCACCCTTAACCTTATAAGATCTATTTGCTAAACGAGAAAAGTGGACTCCAGGTCTTAGAGCAAGTGAAGCTGTCGATCTCCATTGGGAAAAAGTACAAGGATGAGATACTATGTGACATTTTGCCTATGTGTGCTTTGCACATATTATTAGCCCGACCATGGCCATTTGATCTTTAAGTACTCCATGACGGGTATAAGAACACTTACATGTTCCAGAAGGATGGGAAGAGGGTTGTATTGATCCTAATGATCCTTCATGAAGTCTAGGAATCACAGGAGAAGATTTCCAAATCCTTATAAAGGAAGTCCCTGGTAATTTCCTGAGTGCAATTTTCTAAGGATTATAAGAATACTTAAACTAAAAGAGGATAGAATAATGCTAGCCAAGGTGTAAGCCTTGCTCCTAGAATATGCTGACCTATTTCCAGCCAAGCTATTGAGAGATTTACCCCTATAAAAGGTATAGAGCACTGCATGGACCTCTAACTCGAAGCTAGTTTACCTATCTAGCCTGTCTATAAGCTCAATCTTGAGTAGGCAACTAAGCTAAAAAGGCAAGTGGATGAGTTGGTTGAACATAGATATGTTAGAGAGTGTATGAGCTCTTGTATTGTGCTAACTGTCCTAATGCCAAAGAAAGATGGCTCATAAAGAATGTGTATCGATAGTTGAGCTATCAACAAGATCACTGTCAAGTACTGATATCCAATTCTACGATTGGATGATATGTTAGATGAATTATATGGTGTATGGATATTTTTGAAAGTTGATATGAAGAGTAACTACCACTAGATTAGAATAAGACTTAGAGATGAGTAGAAATTTTCCTTCAAGACAAAGGATGGTCTTTTTGAATAGTTAGTAATGCCATTTGGAATCACCAATGCACCAAGCATCTTCATGCAATTGATGAACCATATTTTGAGACCTTTGATTGGTAAATGTATTGTTTTTTACTTTGATGATATCTTAGTATATAGTGCTGACCTAGTATCTCATGTTACGCACTTGAGGTCAATATTTGATATCTTCCATGCTGAGCAATTGTTCGGTAACTTGAAGAAGTGTATTTTTTACCAAAGCGAGGTAGTATTCCTCTAATATGTTATATCAAGAGGAGGTGTTCGGGTTGATGACAAAAAAGTGAGAGCTATTCTTAATTGGTTGATGCCGACCAATGCTACCGAAGTGAGGAGTTTTTATGGTTTAGCTTCATTTTACAAAAGATTCATTTGGAACTTTAGTTCCATAGCAATTCCATTAGTCGAGCTGACCAAGAAGAACTTTGAATTCAAATGGTCTAAAAGAGCTCAAAACAATTTTGAAGAGATCAAATCTTATTTGACTTCTACCTCGATATTAGCATTACTTGACTTTGGCAAGGTTTTTGAACTAGAGTATGATGCATCTAGAGTTGGTATTGGTGCTGTTTTCATGCAAGAGCATCGACTAGCCGTGTACCTCAGTGAGAAACTCAAAGGTGCCACTTTGAATTACTTAGCATATGACAAAGAGTTCTATGCTCTTATTTGAGTACTTTAGAACTAGTAGCATTATCTACTATTGAGAGAGTTTATTATCTACACAGACCATGAGTCTCTCAAACATCTCAAAAGCTAGCAAAAACTCTCCTGACATCATGTCAAGTGGGTAGAGTTTCCAGAAACCTTTTGTTATGTTATTAAGTCTTAGAAGGGAAGTGAGAACATTGTAGCTAACACCCTTTCTTGTCGGCATGTCTTTATTACGTCATTGCAAGCTAAAGTTCTTGGATTTAGTACTCTACCTAACCAGTACAAGCTTGATTTACACTTTGGACCCCTAGTGGTCAAGCGCAATTTTGGAAGAGCTGTGGATGGGTTTTATATGAACCAAGGGTATCTAATGAATGGAAGATGTGTATGTGTGCCAAACAGCTAGGCTAGAGAATTACTTATTTAAGAAGCCCATGCTAGGGGCTTAACTGGTCATTTTAGGGAAAAAAGGACTTTAGAGCTATTGAAATGGCACTTTTATTGACCATAAATGATGAAGGATGTGCATAAGGTTTAGAACATTGTGAGGTATGCAAATGAGCCATGGGAAGGAAGAAACCATATTAACAGTATACACCCTTATCGATGCCTGATTGGCTCCAGGCAGATCTGAGTATAGATTTCATGCTCAAACTACCTAGGATAGCTTAGAAACATGATTCTATCATGATGGTAGTCGATTAGATCAACAAAATGAGCCACTTCACTCCCTATCATAAGATTGATGATGATTTATTTGTTTTTAACTTCTTTTTGCAGGAAATCATGCAGCTTCATGGAGTCCCCAAAAGTATTGTCTCATACCATGATACAAAGTTCACTAGTTCTTTTAGTGTACCTTATGGAAGAAACTTGGCACTAAACTCTTATTCAATGCTTCCTATCACCTACAAATAGACGGCTAGACCAAGGTGGTGAACAAAATGGTTGGTAGCTTACTACGAGTTGCTGTTGGAAAAAATTTGTATGATTAGGGTTTGTGTTTACCTATCATTGAGTTTGCTTACAATTGCTCAACCTATAGTTCAATAGGCAAATTACCTTTTCAGATTGCCAGCCCTGCCTTTGAAGGAGAAAGTCAAATAGGTTTGCAATGTACCGAAAAATTTCAAAAGCTACATAAGAAGGTTATTGAATAGCTAGCCAGAACTGGAGCTCAACATAAAGAGCATGGTAACCGAGGTTAAAGAAGTATTATCTATAATCCTGAAGACTTAGTTTAGATTCACCTCAGCAAGGAAAGGTTCTTAGGAAAAGGATGAACAAACTCTTTCTTAGGTCGGATGGTCCATTTAAGATTTTGTGAGGGATCAATGACAATGCTTATAAACTAGAATTACCAGATGGGTATGGAGAGTCACCGACCTTCAATATTTCCAATTTAATACCTTATGTTCTTGAAGAAGAAGCCGGCTATGATTTGAGGGAAAATCTTTAACCACCTTGGGGAGATGATAAAATGCTAACCTTCAAACCACTTACCCAAGCTTGTTTTAGAGGCTTGCAAGGTTTAGCAAGAAAGATACTATTTGCTCAGTTCGGCAAGAATAAGCTTCAATACTTAGAAGGCCCAGTGAGCTCCTTGAATACCCAACTCGGATGAACTCTGATTTTCTCTATCCCTTACCAATATACTGGGCACTTTAATGATGACCCATCAAATGTCGAGAACCTGAAAGTTGACCTCCCTGCTTCTTCCCTTTATTGGCTTGTTGCTACCTCTACATAGCTCAACCTTAATACTTCTTTACTTAATGTAAGGATACAATGACAATTCGCTACTTGTCTTCACTTTTTTTCTGACTTCGTACTATATTCTCTTCACCTTAATTGCCTCACTTGTCCCTTTTAGCAACGAACTAAGTTTCCTTAATTTGTATTACCCTTTTATTTAATTTAAGCTTTTCCTTGTTGCCCTAGGAAACTACTATAAATAATCCCTTATCTTTTGTAGTTGTAATGGATAAAATCATCATTATATTGTTAATGAATATTCTTCCTATTGTTCTTGTGAGGCACTTTTCTCCGAGCATATCCTTTACACTCTTATCTAATCTTGCTAGTAGCTTGAGGTTAGTGGTGAGTGGACCTTAACTTTCACTTCTAAGTCATATTAAGTGAGAGTTGAGTTGTGTAGTGTTATTCAGTGAGTTATGATAGGAATTCAACTACAGGACCTTTAACATAAGCCTGAGCTCAAGGTCTTAAGGAACTAACAAAGTAGATTTTCCTGTTTTAGCCAACTTTTGCTGAGGCCGAGTTGATCCTCACTACTAACTAACTCCATATGTCGAGTCGAGTAGCTTCTCATCTATCAGTAATAATGTGCTAACTTGAAATATGCTCCCGTGACAGCTCAAGCCCCTCATACGTCTGCTCAACCATGACCATGTCGACCAGTAGCTCAATAATATTAGCATCGAAAACCCTAGAGCACATTCACACTTACATCTTCTCGGGAAGACCCCCAAGTTTGCTCGATACCTCTATTCGACAAACCACATCTTGATTGTACTATTTGTCTATATGTACCAAAAGCACCCCTAGTAACCGAATGCCATGTATCCAGTCCCACATGAAAGGACCCTTCTATACCAATCATCAATTTCTTTGAATTTTCATTTGTACCCTTTTATTATTCCTAGTAAATTACTAGTTTAGGCAATACTCCTTTTTGTCCTTTCCATTTCAGGTAGGTTACCTTAAGTTTTGGGTATAAATATCCCTCTGTAGTATGTAGCAGCACAATCACCTTACACATTAAACATTGAATACATTCCTCTTTCAATGTCAATTGCTCTTTATTGCTTGCTTATTTTACTTTTATCCTGACCCTAAACTAAGGTTAGGTAGTGAATACACTCATTAGGTCAACTTGTACATCATATTGAGTTGAGCCAAGAGTTCGTGGAGTTTCCTTCATACGTCATACCTTTGGAATCATTCGTGGTTTGATTGTTTATCTCATTCTCTTGTTCTAGTTTTCGCATTTCATAACCCTTCACTTTAAGCTTTCTATAAGCTTGGAGTCATCCTGATACTGTTGCCCTTATTTGCTCTTGGCATGACGTATCATCTTGGTATTAGAGCTTAGGTTTGTTTGGGTAAGTTGTATTTGAGCATTCTTGTGAATGAGTGTTTGTGGAGATAGTGTATTGTAATTGCGTAGAGATTAGCTGAGAGTGTTCAATTAAGTAGAAGGAGTAGTAGTTTGCTATGGATGTATGCCCTGTTTTACCTTGTTTCGAACATATGAAAACAGAGTAAGTTTTAGTTGGGTTTGTTGTTCTTTAAAGTACTTGTTGTGTTTGCAGGATAGTTGAACTTTCGCTTGAAGAAGAATTTGTGTGTGAATCGTTTAGCTTAAAGGAACAAGTTTATTGTTTCTTTGATTTCTGAGTTTGTTACTATGTTTTATCGAGGAGAATGATGGATTCCAGTGTTAATGTTAGTATTGGAGATGACAATAGTGGTATTGTCTACCATGGAAAACAACCGTAGAACACCCCTAAAAGTACATATGAGTGAATTGATGAGATGGCTAACCTTACAGCCAATTTGACTAGAGCTATTCATGTATTGGCCTTTCAACCTGCCAAACCTATGTAGAATACTTCCTAAGTTGCTTGACCTGTGAGAAGATAGAACCTAGCTTGATAAGATTGAACCTAGCTCAATAAGATTGAGGTGGAGGAGTAAGAGGACATGTTAGGAGAAGGATTGACTTAGGCGATTTAGATGAGGAAAGGGAAGAAAAGTTTAATGAAGAAGAGGAGTGAGCTCGAGCACTTCGAGTTATTGACAATATGAAGCTTTAGATTCTGAGCTTTAATAGTTCTGGAAGCATTGATGACTATCTAGACTAGGGAGAGAAGAGTGAGTTTTTAATTATTACTAGTATGAAGACCATGAGAAAGTGAGAACTGTTGTTATAGAGTTCTTAAGTTATATTGTGATGTAGTGGAAGAACTTCCAAATTATAAGGCAACAAGAAGGATATAAGAAAGTTAATACTTGGCCTGAAATGAAGAGGATACTTAGAAATAGATTCGTACTAGATACTTACTTGTAGGAAACCTTTGCTCGACTTCAAGAGCTGAGGCAAGGGAGCTAAACTATTGATGAGCATGTTGGAAAGTTCCAAATACTCATGATTTAATGTGAAATGGATGAACCATCAACCCGAACGATATCCAGGTTTCTTACTGGATTGAGAAATGACATCTAATATATCGTATAACTTCAACAGTTTGCTACATTAGATAAGGTTATAAGAATTGCTTAGCAAGTAAAGAAGTGGAGTAGGAATAGGTCCAGCCAACCTGCAATGAGTCGATCGGTCCGATCAGACTGATCTACTCAAGAAAGTTACCAATCTTAGCAAAGTGTCAAGCCGAGTAAAAGAATGGATGTCAGAGTTGAACATAAGGGTTGACCAACTGATGGTATGAGAGGGGGTAGGGATTTGGGAGGAAGCCGAGCCATATCAAATGCTTTAAATGCTAAGGGTTTAGGCACATGGTTGCTTTGTGTCTAAATTGAAGTATTATGATAATCAAGGGAAACACCTCAAAGATTGAAGTAGATAGTACAGATGAGAAACCAAGGATGAAGACGAAGTGGAGGAAGGGATTGAGATTAATGCCAAACTGGTTAAGGAAGATATGTTTGCTGAGGATCTGGACAAACTAACTCTAGTTATTTGACATGCTATGAGTATAGAACCATCTGCTAAGGAGAAGTAGAAAGAGAATTTGTTCTACATCACATGTAAGGTGAATGAATAGGTTTGTGCACTCATTATAGACAATGGAAATTGCACCAATGTAACATCTATTGACCTAGTTAAGAAGCTCAAGTTGCTGACTATCTCACATCCGGAGCCATATAAATTACATTGACTAAACGAGAAAGGACCGCTACATGTCACTTGGTAAGTCTTGCTGCCGATCTTAATTGGAAACTATTCCAATGAAATTCTTTGTAATGTGCTACTTATGTATGTATCTCATGTGTTGCTAAGCAGACCTTGGCTTTTTGATAGGAAAGTTATGCATGATAGATTTAGGAACACCTATGTGTTTAAAAGAGATGGTAGAAAGATTACCTTGAACCTTATGATGCTGAGTCAAGTTAGCAAGTTGTAAGCTAAACTTGCTCAAGGATCTAAGAAGACTTTGATTCTAAGTAAAGTTGAGCTTTGAGAAGCTATTAAGGTAGACATGCCAACCTATATGTTGATTAGACAACTATTAGAATTGAATGAGCAAATTAAGCTACCCCTAGAGGTTAAGGAGCTATTGGATGAATATACCGACTTGTTTCTTAAGCAATTGCTTGAAGGATTACCTCCTTTCTGAGGCATTGAACACTTTATTGACTTAATACCTAGTGTTGCCCTATTGAATAAGCTAGCCTATCGGATGAACCTTGAGCAAGCTATTGAGCTCTAGAAACAAGTCAATGAACTACTAGAAAAAGGATATGTAAGGGAGAGTCTCAGCCCCTATGTTGTATCGGCACTCTTTGTGCCGAAAAAGGATGGTATCCGATGTATGTATATAGATAGCAGAGCCGTAAACAAGATCATGATTAAGTATCAATATCATATCCCCAAGTTGGATGAACTATATGAAGCTAGGGTCTTTAGTAAAATTAATCTGAAGTTTGGTTACCATCAAATCCAGATGAGGTTGGGAGACAAGCACAAAATTGCATTCAAAACTCGACATGTTCTTTATGAGTGAATGGTTATACTTTTTGGCTTATCAAATACCCTTAGCACCTTTATGAGATTGATGAACTATGTATTAAAAAACCTAATCAAGAAGTGTGTCATGGTATATTTTGATGACATCCTTGTATACAGTGTTGACTTGCTAAGCCATTATGAGCATCTTTGTGCCATGTTTAATGTACTCTATGCCGAGAGGTTATTTGGCAATCTGAAGAAGTGTTGGTTTTGCTAGGAGGAAGTGGTTTTTCTAGGATATGTAGTAGGTGGAGGAGGCTTGTAAGTCGATGATGAGAAGATTCGAGCTATTATCAAATGGTAGACTCTAACCACTTATGCCGAGGTAAGAAATTTCCACAGATTGGCATCCTTTTATCAAAGATTCATTAGAAACTTTAGTACCATTGTTGCACTCATTATCGAACTGAAAAAGAAGAATATTGAGTTTAAGTGAGAAGAGAGAGAGAGGAAAGAAGTTTTGTTGAAGGAAAGACAAAATTGACTTCTGCACTAGTATTAGCTTTGCCCGACTTCGAGAAGATTTTTGAGCTTAAATGTAACACGTTTGGTGTTGGGGTAAGCACTGTCTTAATGCAAGAAGATTGACCAATTGCTTACCATAACGAGAAGTTGAGAGAATCTCAATTGAACTACTTAGTGTATGATAAAAAACTCTTAGCCCTTATCCAAGCACTCTAAGTATGGCATCTATTACCGAGAGAGTTTGTCATTTGTACAAATCAAGAATTCTTGAGGTACCTTAGAAGTTAGACCAAATAATCAAATAGATAAGCGTGATGGATTGAATTCTTAGAAGGTTTCAACTTTGTAATCAAGTACAAATAGGGTAAGACCAATGTGATTTGTGAAGCCTTGTCACGCTGACGAGTTCTCTTGATTAAACTACAGATGAGACTCTTGTGGTTTGCTAGCATTAGGGAGCGATATCCTTAAGATCCCCATTTTGGTCCCATCTTTAGGAGATGTATTAAAGGAAGAACGATGGGTGACTATCATATGGAAGAGGGTTATCATTTTGAAGCGACAAGCTATGTGTGCCGACCTATTCTGTACAAGAACTGTTAGTCAGGGAAGCTTATGGTGGAGGACTCTCTAGCTATTTTAGAGAGAAAATGATGTATGACTTATTGAGTGGAAGGTTCTTTTGGTTAAAGATGAGGCAAGATATGTATTGGATTATTGAGAGCTGTGTTACTTATTGGAGGGCCAAAAGCCGAGCTGCGTTGAACAATGGAAAGCAATGCCTTTATCTACTTTGACTTGACCTTGGATTGAGTTAAGTATGGACTTTGTTCTTGGTTTGTCGAGAATTGGCTGAGGCAAAGATTCTATAATCGTCATTATGGAAAGATTTAGTAAGATAGCATACTTTTTTCCTTACTTTAAAACTTATAATGTTTCGGCTATTGCTTTTCTCTTTTTGTAGGAAATTGTTTGACTACATAGCCTGTCAAGAAGTATAATGTTAGATAGAGATCCAAAGTTTCTAAGCCCTTTCTGGAGGATGCTTTGGCATCATATGGGGACTGAACTACTTTTCAGCACTTCTTATCACCCTTAAACCGATGGCTAAACAGTGGTAGTCAATCATACTTTAGGATCATTACTTCGAGTTGCAGTGGGGAAGAACTTAACTGATTAGGATATTTGTTTGTTTGTAGTGGAATTTGCCTACAACCATACGGTACATGACACTACTAAACAAATACCTTTTGAGGTAGTTTATGGCTTCAATCTAGAGCTACCCCTTGATCATACCCCAATACCTATGCTCGAGCAAGAAGACCCTGACATAAGAGCTCGAGTACAATCTTTACAGCAAATCTATGAGAAAGTTACGTAGTAGATTGACCAACTTGCCAAGAGGATGAGAAAAAAGAGTAAGGGGAAGAAGTCAACATAATTTCAATATGGAGATTTGATATGACTACACTTGAGTAAGGAGAGATTTCCAAACAAGAAAAAGAATAAGTTGTCTGCCCGAGTCGAAGGTCATTTCAAAGTACTTCAAAGATCAACAAAAATGCCTATTGACTGGAATTACCTAAAGTCTATGGAGTTTCTAACATCTTTAACATTATTGACCTCAACCCCTTTACCTTGAAGGAGAATTGATCAAAGACCAGCTGGATTTGATCCCAAATCTAAATTAACCCTAAGGGGATGATACGAATTGAATTGTTGGACCTTTAACTCGAGTTCTTGAGCGACTAACAAAGTGAATTCTCTTGTTCTAGCTAACTTAGGCTAAGATCAAGCTAATCCTCACTGCTGTCTAACTTCGCATGCTAAGTGGAGTAACTTCTCATCTATTAGTAATAATGTGTCAACCTGAAATATGCTCCCTTTATAGCTTAAACCATTCACACGTTTACTTGACTATGACCATGCTAACTAATAGCTCAACAATATTGGTGCCGAGAACCCCATAGCACATCTACACCCACATCTTCTTAGGAGGACCCCTAGGTTTACTTGACACCTCTATTTAACAAACCACATCCTAACTGTATTACTTATCTATATTTGCTAAAAGCATCTTTATTCACTGAATGCTATGTGTCTAGTACTACGTAAAAGGACCCTTCTACACCAATCATTAATTTTTTTGAATTTTCATTTATACCCTTTTATTATTCCTAGTACATTATTAGTTTAGGAAATACCTCTTTTTATCCTTTCTATTTAAGGTAGATTACCCTAAGTTTCAAGTATAAATACCCTATTGCTGCACAATCATCTTACACATCAGATATTAAATATATTTCTCTTTCGGTAAGCATTACTCTTTTTGCTTGCTTACTTCCTTTATTCTTATCCTAACCCTTAAACAAGGCTAGGTAGTAAGTACCCTCATTAGGTCAGCTTATATGTCCTATCAAGTTGAGTCGTAAGTTTGAGGAGTTTCCTTGGGGCGACATATTCTTAGAATCATTCGTGGTTTGCTTGTTTGTCTTGTTCTCTTGTTTCGGTTTTCGCATTTCATAACCCTTCACTTTAATCTTTTTGCAAACTTGGATCCACCTCGATACTAGCACTCTTGTTTGCTCTCAGTATAATGTATTAAGTTACATCAGAAGAGTAGCTTCATGAAACTATTGTGTGAGTTTGCTAACCAACCCATTTCTGCTTTCTTCAATATTTCAAAGGACCTATTTAACTCTCTATGGTAAGCCCTAATGATAGCTTATCTCCTAGGCACATCATTAAGTCGCATCAAGAATTAAATGAAAGGATTTTGTGACTCAAAATCAAGATTCCTCTCTTTTAACCTATGTATACAATATTACGTTCACCCCTAGTATAAGAACAAAAACATTGTAATGCAAAAAGCTCATCCTAATATCTCTTTAATTTGTTAAAATAAGTTTTAACCAATTGATTCATTTGGTTGAGGTGGTTGATCCCATATTGTCATTAGAAAATCAAAGGTCCATTGCCTTATCTGTATTACTCACATAATTCACTCTACAGCTCGTAAGCAGATTGAACATAGAGATAATTTTGTGAAAATTTGCTCAACATTAAATTAAGAATTTGGCAGTGCATTATATAATCACATCTCTCCTATTTAATATGATCTAGTGAATCTTAATTATTTAGCAATACTCCTACCAATAACCTAATTTTTTGTTTAGCTCTAAGTCCCATCTTATTAGAGTGGCTTTAAGCAAAAAAATTCATCGTATTGAATATAATGTTACCAATGACCATACTAAAATTATTGCATCTGAATGTGCATAAAGGATCAAATGCATCCCAATCAAGTTACGCCATGATTCAAGTAGAAAACATAACAACTATCATTGGATCTTTAGTCAAACAAAATACCGTAAAGAAATTCAATGTACATACCATTTATGCTTTGATACCATGTGAAAAGAGCCAATTTAATGTGTGAAACAAGACATAAGAAAAGAGAAGACCTACAGTAAAATTGTCATTAAATGTAATGGTAATAATTAAAGAAGTTTGCGGTATTTACGTAAAGACTATAGTATCTCTAATGGACTAAACTAAAAATCAACTAAGCAACGCCAAGTAAGCTACTAGTTGGATAAATAATTAATGTATACATGTATTATTAAACATAGTAGCAAAACAAATGCAAGTTATTTTCACAGTTATCACTAATATATAAAAGTGAAGTGTAGGGTTAGAAAATGTTTCTAATGATTTACATTACTTGGAGTATAATTTAACTTACATACCTATGATATTTTTATTACTTTATATATAGTTGCTTCATTTTGTCATTGTTTATCACTTTTGATTAGAAAATGTATATTGGTGTCATAATACTTAATTTAATATATTAATATTATTAAATATGGGGGAAGGTACAAATTTTGTCCTCAATGTTTACCGCTTTTACTATTTGAGTTCTAAACATTTAGCTTTTTCTATTTATGTCCTTAGTGTTTGCAAAACTTTTGTAAAGGAGTTCTTTGTTAGTTTTGCCATTAGTAGCAAAGGGAAAAATATTTAGTCCTCAACATTTATTACCTTTTCAATTCGAGTCCTAAATGTCTAATATTCTCTATTTCAATCCTTAACATTTGCACCACTTTGCAAATAATCATCCATCAATTTGCTATTAATTTTGCCATTAGCAGTAATATGTGGCATAGTTTGATTCGTTTAAATAATTAATTTAATTAAATAAATTTATAATATATATTATTTAAGTTTAATTGTTAAACAAATAAAAAATATATAGAAAAATTAAAAAGGGTACGGTTGTTTTTTAAGGTTAGTTTTTTCTTTAATTTTTTCTAATTTTCAATTTTTTGTTTATATTCATAGATATGGGGTTTTGGCTTAAATAGTTGTGTATAAGTTACACAAGTATCGTGTTACATATGATTTTAGAGTAGTGACATGGAGATGACACTTAATGAATGATCGGAAAGAGAATGACATGGAGGAAGGATAGGCAATCTCGGAGTTTTGAATACATAAGTAACAGATAAGAGAGCTTATGGAACCTAAGACATTAACATTGCAGTTCTTGAGCAACTGAGATTGTTTTTTACCAAAATGCTTGTTTAATATTAGAGAGTAGAGGTTTCACAGTGGAATATCATTTCTATGACCTTTGGAGTTATGTTAAATGAGAAGGAATAACTAAGTTTTTATAAGTTCTTAAACTTGATGACATATATCGGATCATCTTGGTGATTGACTGATAAGATAGAGTTTTGCCCATTCTATAATTACTTAGAATGAGCTTGCAAAGGGCCTAAGACCAGTAAACCTTCTCATAGTGTGTAAGCTTATCTACGAAAGGTTGGAAGTAGATAGACTGATCCAATAAACCTCGTTCCATGCCACTAAGTCAAATCTCTATAAATCATCTTAAATATGGAATAGATTCCTTAAACCTTATCACTTATCTAGCCCAAGGAGTCAAGTCAAATAAATAGTGAACTTGGGCAATATATCAAAATAGTAATTTTAGTCCTCTACAATATTCTTAAATATTTAATTATTTCAATTATTTGAGTTTACATAATTTTTCTTTTTAATAATTTTACTAAAATAATATATATTATAAATTTATTTAATCAAATCAATAATTTGGATGAATCAAATTGTGCTATGTGTCACTACTAATGTCATACTAAGGGGGATTTGTTTGCAAACTTTTGCAAATATTGAGAATTGAAATAGAAAAGAATAAACATTTAAAAATCAAATAAAAAAGGTGGTAAGTTAAGGACTTAATTTGTAATTTTCCTTACACTATTAACGGCAAAACTAAGAGCAAACTAATAGAGGATTTGTTTGCAAATTATCCCAAACATTAAGGATTAAAATGGAACAAAATTAAACATTTAGGACTTAGATAAAAAAAAAATGTGATAAATGTTGAGGATTTGTACTTTTCTGTTAAATATATTAATTAAAAAATATAATAAAAATTACAAATATATTTCGTTATATTATCTAAATAAATATATTAGATAATATACTTATTATTAAATGACTTGTAAAATTATTTTATTAGAAAATTACTGGGCCGGTGTAATCGTTTTTAGGGCCAAACTCCGATACCTTCTCGACAACGACGATGCTTGAAGTGGAAAACACTTCAAAAGAGATTGCGATGGACTGAAATGCGTTGTGGGGGGTAGGTGGGCGGGGTGGGTTGGTTGGGTACGCTTTGCTAGTCACCCTACTCAAATTAGCAATTGCAAATGTTCTCACCATTGAGGACTTTTATGATGTCATAAAATCATGAGCTTAGCAAATACAAAGAATAAATATCTTTTATTACATTATAAGATTAAATATATTTAGTTTTATTATTTGATTGAATAATTATTATGTACCAATAAAATGAGGCATATATCCTTCAACTAACAATGATAAATAGTAATTGAATATAGGTTGCAAAGTGTTTAAGATGAAAATACAATTATATAAAGTAGATAAAAATACAAGTATATAATGTAAAACTTAATTTATGATCATCGATCATGTAATATAACTGCTAAAAAACAATAATGGAAATTCATTAAGAGACTCTTTGATATAGTCAGTCTTTTTGAACAAGTGTTTCGACCCATAAAACTAAGAATATGTATTTAATCTATAATATGTAGAATTTTCCCATTATAGATATAGTAAAAATTATGAAGAAAAAAGTAAATGTTACAAAAGTTAAAGAAGAAACTAAAAGGCAGACCTTAATCCCGTAGAGAATGTCAATTAACCCCATGGTGGTGTTGGTAACATCTTAGACCTCAGAGTTATAATTGGAAAAAAAAATCATCTTAAAGTGTCACCACCCACGCCATTAAAGGGTTGAAAATAAATTAAAAAAGAAATATTTTGGATGTTGCATTACTAGAGGGAAAAGGAAAAAAATGAAAAAAAAAAAATTGGTATTTAGAAAAATAATCTAAAAAATACTGCACTTGAAAAAAAGGTGATTTCAATACATGCCCAATCAAGAGGTAATTTTAGTATAAATTGTTTCAATATATCTATATTTTACATTTTCATCTATCACTCTATTTCAAATTTAGTTAAACTTATATGCGATTGCACTTAAATTTAGTTGAGCCTATGCATGATTTTAGTTGAAAATGAAATCGGAATGTGATGTTTAATAGACAGTTATTTTTTAAGTCAATGAATCGAATTATATTCGGTTATTTATTTGCAAGATGTTTGGTTTTTTCTTCTTTCAGTACTAGACAAATACGCGTTTTGAATCGACATAAAAATTTTTTAATAACTTTAAATTATGAAAAAATAAAACCATTGTATGAAATGTAAGTAAACTGTCAAAATAGCTAAATAGTATTTCGAAAATAAAGAAGATAAATTAGAAGTGAAATATATAAAGCAAATCATGTCGGCATCATTGTCGAGGTAGTAGTTGAGCATCATGGGGTTCTACGTTATCTTGTGATCGAATCATTTGGGCCGCATCTAGCTATGTGATCTGTCTACCGTCCTAGCTATAAGCACACAAGAACGATCCATGTATAGGAACTAGAGAAGGGTGCATTTATGTGACTCCTTCACCCATGTCGTATTGAAGATCTCCAATTGGCCTCCTTAACGGGGGTGGGTATGGAACTGACTAGTGGAGGTCTCTTTGACAATAAGGCTGTGACACATAGGACTCTCAGAGCTCCTCCCAAGAAATGGCCTACGGAACTCAAATCCAAGCAGTCTAAGAGATACTGGCGGCAAAAAGTTTGGGGGAGAAGTATCATCGCGAATCTCTATATCGGGTTGTCTATGTCCTTAGCCTCTAACTCGACTATGACTATGTGCCCTACAACCCCTACCTCTCTATAGCTCGTTTGGGCGGTAATTGTCTTCGTTGACATATGCATTGCGTGAAGCTAGGTTGCCTAGGTAGACCCCAATAATTCCTTGGATGAGGTTGTCTACTCAATGTTGCTCAGATAATATGTCCTCGTATGACATGTGCGGTACTCTATATATGAAGTCCACTTGCATTCCGAATGCAAAATTTTGAATTGCATATAAATTAAAAAATAAAAGTGTAAATGAAAAAGCAACTATACATACCATATACATTTAGGAAGACCCAAACCAGTTGATATATTTGCGGGTAACTTACTGGTACCAGGGGACGTAAGCAAGATGTACACCAAGCAATGGTTGCACCTAAGCTATCCGATTTTGGTGATCCTCCCATTATGCTATCCAATCTGTATGGTGGGTTGCCCAATTTATCTCTGTCTTGCCCTTTAGGTTAATATCGTGCAGGGCTCATCTCGTATTAGGGTAGGTAAGGATCTCTTGTATCCCACTAAACTGTTGAGCTACGTAATTAAGATATTGCATCTCTACGATGTGGAAGCATATAAGCGGTACACGAGTTAGCTATACGTCACTCCTATATCGACAATAAGCGGAGAGTCTAGCAATATCATTATGTTCGTATGGAATCCAAACAACACGAATTAATGATTAACAATGAGGATGAAAAAAGTAACAGTTATTAAATGAATAAGGAGAACGGTTTTGGTAAATATGCACTTGCTTCAAACGCTAATGATTGAATGCATCTTTGTATTGTTCAACCACATGTGTAGGCAACTTAGTCACATCAAATCCACCCCCCCATCGACTCATATGTAGTCAACCATTGATAGCTATCATAATCCAGGGATGAAAATGGGTGATTTGTGGGAAATGCTCCTATTCCCACACCTACAGAATCACTAATGGACCATTAATCTCTCCTACGTCAATCCTAGAAGTTAGGCACAACTGGCGGTATAGTCATGTTAAGCAAGCTACTCCCTCGCGTATCGCCTGGTTATGGTGAGGTTCGATAAGAGAGGGAGGAACATAAAGTGTACGACATTATTAAACTTGTCTAAAAACAGCATACCCTCAATCAACTATATGATATGTGCCTTTGTGAAGTGTTGCACTGTCTCTTCGTCCGCATGAAAAGGCAAATCGTTGAAGTTATCCTTCAACCATAACAACTTTAATCTAGCACCTTTTAAGGAACTCTCTAGTAGGTGAATTCCTAATAGGTGGTGACATATCTCAGCTTCCTCAATAGAAGCCGTTACACCAGTAACTGCATCACTATCAGCTGGCAGACCTATGAGCAAAGATATATCCTGTAGCGTTACCGTCATCTTGTGTAGTATGGAAGTGAAACATATATGTCTCCTCCCTTCATCACTCAACTAGGATGGTAATCAAGTGCCAATCCAACTGTATGAAGGAAACTTAGCACACACTAATGAAGCCTGACTACTCCATATACAGGATCATACGTAGATCTAACGGGATCTTTTGGCCAACCTAATGCCTAAATATCGCTTCACGTTTATGGTGCCTTAGCTAATAGTTTTCTTGTAACCAAGGAAGAAGAAATATTGTTATAATTAGTATAGGAAAGCGAACAAATCGCTAGTATGTTTTCCATTTACTATTCTTTACCTGACTACCCCACAATAGCTTAAACCTATGGGATGGCTGCAAGTGAAGTAGTGACCTATCTTAAACTATCTGCCGTTCCTAAATCCATCTACTCCTGCAAGTACAAAAGAGGAAAGAAGATTTGTAAGCTTACTAGAAAACCTATATGGTAAAAATAAAAAGTTAGAAAAAATAACTACTTCTTAAATACATAGCATATATATAATCAATAAATATTATCATGAGTTTTTTCACATTCAATAAGTGAACTACCGGTGGATCCACTCAACATTAGTTGTCTTCCTTACTGTGGACATCTTCTCCTATTATGTCTATCCCTATTGCATAATCCATAGGTGTAAGTTAATGATCCTTCCCAGATGTCCATCTTATTTTAATATCGTTTCTCCTGTGACTTGCTTAGATTCCTAACCCTGTCTAATGTTGTAATTGGATGCCACACGGGAATGTTAAAATATGACCAACTAAACTTATCGGCACAAGGCATGAAGGAATGCATATATACACGTAGTTGATTATGCATCGTATACTAATACCCAATGTACGCAGCATAGTCTATGCTCATTTTTCCCATAACAGCTATAGTGTGTAAGCACAGAATTTTGTATGTTTACCACTAATTGCAAGTACATTGTGTGATCCTAAAGGTGACTATATGGCCGTTCTCTCTTTTTTTCCTGTGCGCCGTTGGTTTGGGTGTTGTTATGACCTTGAATATCTACTCATTGTAGTAAAAAATCACAACCTGATGACTGTTGGCCACTTTGCATCACTTGTCAAACTTTCTCTTTGCAAATTTAGTCAACACTTTACTAATGCCCATTTGCTTTGCTAACTCGATCCTACGTTTATTGAAGTAGTTGTTGCAGTTGTACAAAGTTTTCTTAAGTAGTGTTGTGATGGGCAAGTTCTTAGCATCATGTAAGGCATTATTATAACTTTTTGCAATGTTGGTCATCCTATGACCAAACCGAGCTTCGTTGTCATGTACCAGCATCTACATTTTAGGATGTAGGCTTCTAAAGTAAGCTTTAGTATGGGGGCTCATAGTTTTGGCTTCGTCATAGTAGGCGTGAAACTTTCGATGTTGCAACTGGTAAGCGGCCTTCTTTATTATTTCTTTACAATCTTTGTTCTTAGCTTAAGTGTTGAAGTTATTGGCAACATGTTGAATACACCGCCGCTAAGGCCAACCCCTTGGCCTTATTGCACTCTCGCCCTATACTGCAAATTGGATCCTAGCATAACGGTCCAAAATCAAACATATATCGATACGATCTCTTATAAAGTGCATGAGCACATACGTTATGAACTAACTTCAGTTATTGAAACATTCCTCATCAACTAAGGCGAAACTAAGTGGGATTGTAGGATTTTGATCGTCAACTCCGGTCATAATCAGTAGTTTATGCTTGTACTTCCTATTTAAGAATGTTTTGTCGATTGTAACTATGAGCCTGTAATGTATAAACGCCTCAATGCACAGTCTGAATGCCTAAAAGACCGTAGTACTGGGATTGGCCTCTCGGATTGCATTTAGTAGATATGGGAACATTGCATACGATTCTTCCCACTTATCGTAAACCTATTCAATTGCTTTGCACTTCTCTTACTTAATTCTCTTGATGTTAACAGTATAACCATATTGCTTGTAAATAGTCGCTTGTAAATGTCTTACCTTAACACTTTGTGACTCTTGAACATCCTTAATCAGAAAGTAGGGTAATATGTTTGAGTCCAATTTCAAGTGGTCCTAGCTAATTGTGGGATTGAGGTACGTATGTAGACCTACAAACCTAATTATCACAAAGCATCCTGCATGTTGTTTCTTACAAGCTCTGAGTCTCCACCTGTAGCTTTTTTCCTAATTAAAGCATTTGATAAACCATAACGTTGATTTAAACTCCTTTACGATAAAGTCATGGTGGTTCATAATATGATGTAGCCTCATAGCTGTCTATAGATGTTTTTTACTCTTGAACCATGTGCCCACTTTTAATTCATCGCTAAAGCTCTATTCATTAACACTTATACTATCATCAGCCATTAGTCCATCCCTTACACTTGATGTGTAGAAAGGCATAGGTTTCAACATCTTAACTGCGTCCACAAATGTTAATAACCCATGCCTCTAGTCATTCTATCCATGTGACCCTTGTTCTTTTTCCACTTCCTACAACTAACATTCATTCGAGCCAACGTCGGCATTACAATCTGTATCATTAGAATCTTCATCAATGTTAGCAAATGCCAGTTCATTCTCTACATTAATATCTCTAATTGACTTTCTGGTGATTAAGACATTAGGTTTATTGGACAAGTAACTAGTGCTCGGTACGTGACTCGGTGGGACTGCTCAAGATTCAAACACCTTGGTTTCAACTTACAATCTAATATCATTGTTATGTCTTCTAACATTGTCCTTAACTATGATAGGGGCTACTGGTGGTAGGTCCACTTCATGAATTTCAATATATATTTCCGCAGAACTATTGACTCAGCTGTGCCCTACTGAGGAAGCTATAAACTATTGGACATCATAATCATCCCTGATAAGGATGGTATAGAACATGTCCCTAGTCTCGCCTACGAGGGGGCATCTATGAATCAGCTTAATCTAGTGTGTTATAATGTCAACCTGAAGCCGACTACATATCATTCTCACTACCTAATTATACATAGCCCCAAATAGAACTCTAACTATTGTTCTCGAGTGCTTGTCATACCGTACCCCATTCTCTCTTTCCACAATATTTCCACTAACATAACAAACTAACCTCACATTATCCATTGTACACATATTTGCTACATTAACTGCATAAACTTTAGCATGCGAGTGTATGCTAGTAGACATGAATTTCTTTTCATAGCTAATATTATGAAAGCTAATGGGTCTTATTGCACAAAATATTAGTAAATAATAATATTTCTCGTCTAATGAATGTTAAGAATACTTCTTAGTAACATTATTATATATGCATTATAATTTACAATAATTAGTATAATTTTTTTTTAAAAATAACATATCATATACTTTAAATGAATCAAAACGAGTATAAAATTACCAATATATACCAACGTACCATCATGCATCAAGTGATAATATTATTTTTTTGAAAAACATATACTTAAAATAAATCAAAACGAGTAAAAATCATACATTTTCGTAATAAAGTTTAAAATAATATATCACATAAAAACGTACACACTTGTTCTAAAAATTACTAGTATACAATAATATACCATTATGTATTAAGTCATAACATTATTTCTTCGAAAAACATATACTTAAAATGAATAAAAATCATACCTTTTTGTAGTAAAATTTAAAATAACATATCATATATAAGCGTATACACTTGTCCTAAAAATTACTAGTATATAACAATGTACCATTATGCATTGAGTTATAACATTATTTCTTTGAAAAATATATATATAAAATGAATCAAAATGAGTAAAAATCATTCATTTTCTTATTTTGATGTCTAGAGAGAGAAAGCAATAATAGTGTATCGATTGTCTGCCCGTTTCCAAAAAACTTCTTACAATATAAACTTACATCACGCAACTACTCCAATTCTATGATTGATTCATCAAAAAACGGACTTAGATTGATGATTCGATTGAGGGTTTTCTTGGATGGTTGAAGAGAGAAAGAGTGTTTTCAAGAATCTGTTTGCATGCGAATGGGGAAGAAGAAGTGCTTGGCTAATATAAATGCCCATGGAAATCGTCTTTTTAAGAGGTGTTTTAAGTGCGGTATTTTTGGGATTATTTTCTTAGATGCCGCATTTTTGTAATTTTTTTTTCCTTTTTCCCATTGTTAGACCAAGTTAAAAAGATTCTAATTTTATCTATTCATCCTTGATGGTGGTGAATGGTGAGACATACTAAGTGAAGGGTTATACAATACCCCCCGAACTGTAGGTCATGACGTGCAAACAGTAGCAACATGTAACTGAAGATTCTCTTTTGGAAATTTGTTTTATCTTTCATACACATGCATACATTAGGATATTTCTCTTCAAATTTTGGTTTTCTTCTTAAATTTGATGATTTTTCATGACATATTTCTAAAGTATATATTGATTAAGTGGGTGCCATAAGCATCTTTCTAGAACATTGGGCTAATTTTAAAAGATGAAAGTGGCTAAGTGTATACCTTATTAACTTATTTTTATCATACAAATCTATGCTTCCCATAGTTTATTTCATAAATTACTGATAATCTCATCTTAAGTTTTCAACTTACAATTGACTTAACTTCTTTAGAAGCCAATATACAAGCTAGTACAAGGTTTTTGTTTTAGAATTGAAATGATATAGTGCTAAAACAATGTTCTATATATTATGCCCTAAATTTGAAGGACATGGTAGTTTACTGTATATACTTGTTTCCTGGTAAGGATATGCAAGGCTTCAAAATCTTACACTCTTTAGTTTTCTTGTCCAAAATCTTTTAGCAACTTTAAATGTATTAAAACAAGTTTGCAATACTAAAGGTAGGTCATGGAGCAATTTCTCAATGACCAAACACATGCATGATTTTTTGCATAAAATTTGACATTATTAACTAATATGAAACCACTCCATACAACATATGTAATTCCTGTTAATGGGTTACTTATATAGAGGTAGTAAAGCACAAATAAATCTAACATCCTAAGCATGTAGTTGAAGCACCTGGACTTAATGATCCCTAAATCCGTAGCCATGGTGTTAATGATATCTAAAACCGTAGTTGATATCTAATGATATCTATATCTAATAGCAAAATTGTCTTATATTAGATTTATTACTCATGTTAGTGATTCATAGTTCAATCCGTTGTCTCCATCCATAATAGTGTCCTATGTTACTATAATGGTCGTCAATAGCTTCTCCCTAAATGTCCTGACTTGTATCAACTTCAAAATTCTACCATAGCCACAACTAAGGTGGTACCAATGCCTAAGTTCTAGCCACTTTATCTCAAATATTTGACTCTCAATAAGCAAAGAAGACTCGGTTTGTTACTTACTAATTTGTAATCGTTATTAACCTTAGCACAAGTATAATTAGAGCTGTACATATAGGTTAAAAGTTAATTGCCTTGACCTACTTTAGCCCATAGGTTAGAGCCAGCTAGTTGTGGCTCTCTTAAAAAGCGACCTGACTTGCCTACCATAGGTTAGTAGTTAAGCAAGCTAACTTACCAATCTGCAACATCTAACCCATTTTTGTTTGGTTAAGCAAGTCAATCTGCCAACCTTTTAAGATTTTTTTTTTCTTTGGAAACATTTAATATCATAAACATAATTGTAAAAATTACGAGTCAACAAACAATTCTATGACTTTATGACTTTTTGATGTTTTACTTACTTAAAATAAAAATAAAATTATTTAAATATAAACTTTTGGTAGAATTGTGAATTTTAATATATGATTTTATAAATTTATAATTTTACTGGTTTTATACTATTTTATATGTTCAAAATAATTGTAGAATTGCGATTTTGACAACTATGATTATAAAATAAACTTATTAAAAAGTAAATGTTATTTTATCAATTAATATTTATAAAAGAAATAGTTTTTATGTATAGGAGAAAAATAAAGTACCTTAATACAAGTGATTTATCAATTCCAGTTTTTTGAGTCATAGTATACATATAAAATTTACATTTATCAAGACGACTTGAATCCTAGTTTCTTAAATTTGTTAGTCTTATTTATTATTCTTTAAGAAACTTTTATTCTCTTTGCCTTGACGTAAAGTTTATAATAAGTTGGAGGATTTTTTTAATTTTCTTTTGTACTTTTTTAATTTTTGTAGGTTTATGGGCTAGCCTACCCTATAGTAAGTTAGCTTGTAGGTTAAGCAAGGCAAGCCAAGTAACCTACTTTTTAAATAAGTTGAAATTTTCAACGCTTACTCACCTTTCTTTTGTGTATGTGGCTTTTTTAGGGGAATAGGGGGTTAAGCATGTTGGCCGGCAGGATAGCTAAACAAGCACAATAGAATAGCAATTCACCTATACTTATCTTATCTATAAGTAATAACTTGAAGTTTAGTCTTCTTACAATTCCTGGAAGTTGATATAATCAAAATGCTTTTATAATTTATAAAAACTCCTTAGGTAAAACTATGATTGAAGATGCTTCTAAATTAAGGTACAAAAACTAAGCCAAGAGATTTAGAATGAATTTTGAGCATTGTTAAGGTCTTAGGGTTAGTTTGAGGAAGAAGTGGTTGGCTACATTAAAAGTGATGGACAACCTAACATAATATGGTTGACTATAAGGGTAAGGTAGCTAACTATCTTCTTGACACAATCAACCATATTAAAGAAGTGGTTGATTGTTAGGTTTGTTCAACTTGATTTTATTTTATATTTTAATTTCTCATATGGTTTCAAGTAATTCACGATCTAGGATTCTGGTATAATGTCTTATAGACTTTTTCTACCAATCTTATGACTTAGAAAATCCATCAAATTGATACTTAGTTCAATTTACAAAAATCTTTATTCTAATCACTAAGTTAGAGTCCTAGGGTAGATTCAAACTATTAGCTAGGGTTAATAATTTGGTTAGATTTATTATTATGATGTTATTAGACTTTATTTAGTTTATTAATATATTTTATATTTTGCAATCATAATATGGGTTTAGGTTTCCGAATTCTTAGGTTCTTATAGGGCATTACAATTGAGGTTAAAGTTTGAGTTAATTTTAAGGATTAGATTAAGCATTGGATTTATAGGGTTTGGCACATGGATTAAGGTCATGTTTTGACATAAATTCAAGAATTTAGGTTTAAGGGAATTGCAGGGTTTGGTTTGTTCCACGGTTAAAGTTTATGAGTAAACAAATTAGGTTTTTAGAGTTTGGGTACTTTACAGGGATTAAACTTTATAAAATATGGAGTTGTAGTACTTATTTGATTAGTGTAACCTCAGGTACTCCTATCTCCTATCACACAACAAAGCTGTCCCTCGCTGAAGTAAATTGTGAGAGAGTTGCTATAGTTATATTTATAGTTATCAGGATGGAAGTAACATTAGTTCCTATCTTGTGATAATATATATATATATTACAAATATATTCTAACTTCCTTTCTAGTCCTCTAAATCAATTTCTTCGCATGGTTTGGAAGCCATAATCATTTCATTCACGAAAAGTTCAATTGAATTGTCTTAAATTAATCCATGTATACTATCCAATGGAAATTTTCGACGTTGTTTATACTACTTACCTACCCCCGTTCAAATCTAATCCATGGGATGAATATGAAGATCAATACCTCGTGGCATTAACACGGGCAAGTTGCTGATGCTAAAATATGCAATTTTTATTTATTTAATTAATAATGTGACTTGCAGGCCGTTTTAGCTAATTTATGAATATTAGTATGAGATGAATTAGGTTTTATTCCTTATTGTTTTCAAAGTCAATATATGATTGGAGTTTGGGGAAAAAAATTAATAGTGTGAATTGATTCGAGAAAAGAGGAAGAAATATCTATATATATATATATATATTGATGTGAACAAAGAGAATATGTATCTAGTTGACTTCTTATTATTTTTTTCCCCATCGCTTAGACGTTGCCATCACATGTTTTGCGATATAAAAGCCCGTGCATGGATGCCGAGTTATGGCTGCCATCAATTCAATAAAGAGATTTTTTCTTTTATTTTTTTATTAGGCAATAGCAATACCCATAAACTTTTTCTTTCCTTTTTAATTTGGTTACTTTCATGAACTTTTTTTCTTTCATTATATTCTATGTGTTACTGTCATAATTTATATATAGATGTTATGTCTGGTTTATTTCATGTGAAGAGCATTTATTAAGTTAAATTCTACGTAAATAGAATATGAAAAATATACTTAATTGCTTCTTAACATCAATTACGTGTTGCTGTCTCTAAACATCAAATGAATATAACATTTCCGTTTTATCATATTATAACTAGCCAATAAGTACCCACGATGGGTGTATATAAGATAAAAATTAAAATTATTAAACTAATTAAATAAATGATGAAATTATTTTTGGAAGTAGAATCAACAGTAAAATGAATGGTATGAAAAAAATACGTACTATTAAGAGAGGGCTAATAGGATATATCTGTAAAAAATAAAATGCATCAAATTGTTTTTGAATACTTCAAATATATGGTGCACTTATAAAATATTCGTAATATATATTTTCGTTGAGCCTTTAAAGAAGGCTACAAGAAAAAACAGTCTGAAGTATTTGGATAAAAATGGTGAACCAACAAAACCAATATTACAGCTATTGCTAACGGAGGAGATGGGAGATAGAAAACAAGAACGTTTTGCTGAGAAGGAAAGCACTAATGGCTGCTTATAAAAGTTACTGCAAAAAGCTTTGATAGTACTAATGTGTAATATGTTTTAATAAGTAGTAAATAAATACCGATAAAATTTTAACACAAAAATATTATTAGAATATAAGTATAAATAAGTGAAAAAATGAAATCCTATTTTGGGAGATGGCAATTAATTACAAGATATATAAGTACTTATAATCTAATATATTAATGTTTTGTATTGAATATGGTGTTAAGCTCATAAGTCTATTCCTTTACAAGTTTTTTTCCCTTTATTGTAGGCTTCCCCATTCTACTACCAAGTGGTATCAAAGCGGACGGTTGGATTGAGATGGGATGGAATGAATGCAATAGCTTACTTCCTATGGATAGGCTATCCATGTGGAAAAAAGAGCCTTGTGATAGTGATTTAGATAAAACCCATGATGTGACATGAGCGAGGCGAGCTGCAAGCACTTGTAAGAAATTTGTTAGGATACAAGTGTGAGTAAGTTGAAAAAAAAAAAGTGCTACATTGAAAAGGTTTTTGGTTGAATATGGTGTTAAGCTCACAATTTAATTTTTTATTTACAAGTTTTCTCTCTGTTGTTGAGGCTTTCTCGTTCTCCTAATAAATATAGATTCATTATTATTACTATGTATCCAAATGTTATTAGTATATGTTTACAACTTATCAAAATAAACTATGTATTAGTACCAATAGATATTTTATCACGACACAATTTAGATTCAATGATATTGAATAGTTGCTCTAACAATTAATGAGTATATAGTATCGGTATTGTCACTTTTAGTAATCATATGGTAATTGCCTCTAAAAATTTTGATAATCCTAGGGATCTCTCACTTTGTTTAAAAATTAATACTTTCCCTAAAAAGTAATGTGATAACCTAAGTGTACATTTAAATTGTTGTAGCTCTAACATGATGATTATTTGTATATATTTAGATTAACAAATATATTTAATTGTAAAATATAGTGAAAATAGTAACCAATGTAAATTTTTCTAATAAAGAATAAAGAAAAGAAAAGAAAAACTAGCATTTAACTTCAGGTAGCTATTTTTTGGGCTCAAGGTTTTAGGAAGGAGCGAGGAGGTGGGGTATTGTGTGAATTATCCTAATTAAGTTAATAATTTAATTAAATTATAAAATCCTTTAAACTAGTATTGTTAAAAATCGCTTCTTAATAGATAATTACTCGATTTAGTAAACTTTAAGTAATTCTAGTTTCATTCTAAGTATATCTAATAGTATAATAGTCTAAATTAAGGTTTCGATAATACTTTCTAAAATTCTTATTTTTCGTATACATTGAATAGATTAAATTTTATTTTACATATAAAATATAAATATTTTATTAGCATTAAAAAATATATATGTTGCTATATTTTATATGTAATTTATTTGTATGAATACTATTTATTCTATTTTTAACTAATTCTTTATTTCTCCATCTTTATTATCAATCCACCCTATAATCTAAAAGGTTATAAAATAATCTAGATACTACTCCTAAAACACCCTAAACCCTATCCTATCTTTTACCCGCCGTAATCGTTCCTTACTTATCTCTCTCGGCTTTATTTTCATTTCTCTAACTCAATTAACCCTTACCTGCGGCCACATGAACACCAATTCTCAAACCAAACCCTCATTTAATAACACCCTTCCTCATTTCTTGGATAGCAGTCGCCACAGTATCCATGCCAGCTCACTTTTTCTTTTCCAACTCAACTCTTGCTTGTCTCCTACTTCATATCAGCCCTCTACCTTTTATTTATCTCCATCACGGTATCTCCCATTCCCAATTCAACTTTGATCTCAGCTTCTTGTTTCGGTTTCTAAATTCTCTCTTGGTGACGGTGATCTTTTCCTCTGTACCAAAGTTTTCCCGGAGTATTGGACCTACCATTTCACATATCTTCTTCATTCGTACATTATTGGAAAAATGAAGCCTTAGCACCGGTCACTACCTTCTTCTCCAAAGAGCTCCTCCGGTTCCCTTCCCACGAGGCATTTGGCTTCTCCGTCGAGACATACCTGTTCATTACATGACATGAGGCTTTTCAAGAATGGCAATGTTGACTTATTCAACTAAGTTGGGTTCAATGTTCGGAAGTTTCTCTGATAACTCCAATCATCTTCTTCGGCCTCATTGTGCTAGTCTCCATTCCGAACTTGTTTAGGTGAGTTGACTCGGTCCATTTTCACCTTGCCTACTTCGCCTTGTTAATTCTTTATTTTGATTATCCTTTCATCTTCTTTTCACGTTCCCTAGTCAAACTCCGGCAAGCACTTTTCCGAGTTGATCCAATCCGTTGTCCATCAGCCATATTCTCATTCCAAGTCATGAGCTGACCGAGACGTATCCCAAGCAATCAATCGGCTCGAACTTTGATTCTGTATTCTTCAATATGTTCTCCATTTTCCGATGGGCGTCGCTCATTGATGAAAGGATGCTCTATCCTTATTTCATGCCCTTCACGTGCTGTTAGTTTCTTGGATCCTCGATTTCAGTATGTCCACTTCTCTTCTTCGTTTCTATATTTAAAGCTATAAGACCTCACCCTTTATTTGTTAACAGTACATTTTATGGGATGACAATATAGGTTATTGTTAAATTACTATTATTATTGAAGCTCCCTTGGCGCTCAAATATTTGATAGAAGAAGATAACTCTGTTGTTCTAGTTTAAGTACTTGTGGTATTTGTCTTATTAAATTTTAGTTTTGAGCAAAAATGAAAACGCATTATAATATTCTTCAAGATTGAAGTCAACGGAAGCCGTAAATGAAGTTGGGGCTTATTATAATTTGTCCGTGAATTTACGTGGGATATAGTATTAAAGAATTAAAAGTGTTTGTCATCAAAGTCGGTCTCCATATTGTTAAAAAGGCATTTTGGCAGTAAAGTATTATTAAAATATGTGATAATTAACTAATTGCAGTATTAATGTAATTTCTATAGAAACTTCTTTTATTTAGAAACCATAGCGTGTTAATAAGTTATTTATTGATTACCTAAAATATAAGTTTTAATGAATTTATTAGTTGCAGTAACCGGTGATAAATTAATAAAAGATTTACTAATAATATTTAGATAAAAACTTATTTAATCATTACTTAAAGGTTAATATATACACTTTTTCCTAATTTAAAATAGATTTATGTTAGTTATTGAGTTTCTTTCTGTTGGTCGGTTGAATCTTTTTCGTATAGGACTTAAAGTTGTAGATTCCAGTTAACTGTTAGGTTGTTAGATTTGGGTTCTATGGTTGGTTCGGACTTTGTATTTGGTTTGGATTCAGCTTTTCAAGTACATGGTACTTGTTTGTATGGTTATGCTTGTTAAGACTTAGAATGTAATCGAATTAATCTATATTCGACCTAAAAGAATAGTTTGCTAGATGTGCTTGACTTGCTCGCTCTAGGAGCCCGCAATGGCAATTCCTTAGAGGAGCAACTTTTAGTCATGCGCGAGGTTATCCTAATAGATTTTCATATAGGATGACATAGTTAGAATTTTAGGTTTCTAGTTTTTAAACTTTAGGCGTAAATAACTTAAAGGAAAATGTATATTTATATCCACTTATATATGTGGACAATGATTAAGGTGTGAAGGAGCCATGAGTATTTTTGTGTTGTATGTTGGCCTAAATTGAAGATAATCAAATTATTGAATGCTTATATTCTGTTATAATCGCATTATATACATGTATATGCTCTGGGTTTAGTATCTGTATGTGTTTGTGCAGTTGTATTGAGTTTCAGTTTACTCTTCTTCTTCTTCTTCTTCTTTTTCTTTTACAATTGTAGGTTAATTCCATAAGTTACAATAAGTATGGAAATTGCTATCATTGAGTTAGGAAAGAGAGGCAATTAGTTTTGTATGTTATAGAAGATCAAGATCAAGATCTAGTTATTTAGTATATTTGTGGTTAAAGTGACTCGCCTGTGAATCACTCAAATTATTGTATTTAGAGGATTATTATTTTGTACTTTATAAGCGATTGTTATTAGTGATTATGAAAATTGTAATTAGTTTCAAAGCCTTAACGTGTTCCTAAAAGGCGAGAATACTCAGCGAGTTGTGACACCCTCCGGTAAGACGTTACAAGTGGTGGTCAAGATGTCCTCAAATATTGGTAGATAACTACTACTAACCTCGAAAATTTCTAACCTACACCTATTAAAATAGAGATAGTATCATAATAGTAAAGGTAGGAGAAAAAATACATAAAGAAAATATGCAATAGTGGACCAATTGAGTTTCCACCAATTTTCCTTATAAAAAAAAACAAAAAAAGTTTTTGTCAATTTTCCCCCTTTTCTTTAATTTCTAAGATGGTGATTACTACCTATAACTCTAGAGACTCATGCTATATGAGTATATGATGGGTTATAATCCACCAATGTTTATGGCCATTTTCTGACGACTCTTAACCTTAGGATGGTTAGACAATAGCACAAGGTTACCATATTCTTTTTTTCTTAACATTTTCTTTCTTTTAAATTTCATTTTTTACCCTTTTTTTTTTCAATTTTTTTGTACTATTTAACTTTTTTTTTTTAACATTAGTTAGTATATCAAATATAGTTGATCGTCACATTATCTTTTTGAAGAATAAGTGCTAACTTTTCAAAAACTAACAACATATATAATTTCCAAAATATTTAGCGATGATTTGTATAGTTCACTCTACAATAAACCAAGTAAGCATAGTAGAGTTTGGCCACATTAACTATACTTATGAATAATGAGAGTGTTGGTATTTTATATGATCACATCTTATATTCATCACACTAGTTAAAGTTACATGCTATGTAGGAATTTTAGTTTTGTTATTAATACTATAATTTAATTATATAAATTTACATTGTATATTATAGTTTGATATAAGTAGTTAGTGATAGGTTTTTTTGCATTTATGTAATGGTGCAAATATTTAGCTAATTAAAATCCTTTAAATCATGAGGATGTAATATCACATATTAGTAACTGTATTATTTTGTATTAAATCATGCAACTATTGCAACATCCATAATTAAGTGGCATCATTGATACATAAATATACCTCTTGAACACATTACTAAGACAAGAAAATGGTTAATTGTCAAAAGCTATAATTTGAAAGGTACATGTAACAAGATTGAAACACTATAATGATTAAAGATATTATTAATAAAAAAATGTATAAGTAAAAAAATTATAAATGACCAAAAGGTCAAAAGGTGTTAACTGAAAAATAAAACTATATTTTTTATAAAAAAAATAAATTATAGAATATTAGAATAACAAAATTACTTATAAGATCACTACAATCAATATTTCAACATTGTGTTAGTAAATTGTTACACTTATGGTGCAAATTCTATTGTTTTTATTATATAAATAAGTATCATATGTTGGTTTTATATGACTATAAATCATATGTACTATACTGTTTAGAAACAATTACATCCCTTCAAACTAAAGTTTAGATGATGAGATTGTAATTTATGTGCTAATGATTGTGTTATTTCACATTTAAGTCAAGAATATTTCAACTTGTCATGCAAATATTTTACTCTCTCCATAGTAGTTATTATTTTTGTTTTTAGGGTCATAATTTAGAAAATAATAAAAAAAATTTGAAAAATGATAAAAAAAAGACAAAAAAAAAAAGAAAATTGTTGGGAAAAAAAAGGAAAAAAAAAATAAAAAAGAAAAAATTCAAAAAAATTAATTTGATGGAATCTTGACTAAATAGTTGTCGAAAAAAAAAAAGCAAATTTGATACGATAACATTAAATCTAATAAAATCAAGATTTATAAAATTCGAATTTATTTTGAATCTTTATTGATTTAGATTCGATTCGATTCAAAATATTTGCTTTCGAGTTTTATAAATAGAGGTCATATGGTGCGAGTCAGAAAGAACAATTACGCATTTGTTAAAAACATGCTTGAACCCACTCCTTAGACTAATTCTATAGTTGTGCGCGTAACAGGATTGGGGATCCAATCTATTCCCTTTCATCAGCTTTGCATGCTTTGCCTTACAGGTACATAATAATGGTTTTTAATTATTGTCTATAGCTTGTTTTATTTATTTATTTTTATCTCACTTAGTATATGCGCAGTTATTTTTAAGACTTATACCAATTTTTTTAATTTTTATCATGTCTTTAATTGCTAGTAATTAGTTATAGTATTAGTGTCTAGTAAATATGTGTTAAGTTAAATTTTAGTTTTTTTTTTTAATTTCATATTTTCAAAATAACATTTTTATAAAATCTCATATTTTACAAAATCTCATTCCTTGCATATTATCTTAATTTAGAAAAATTGCATTAGGCATGTTAGGGTTTTCTAGAAAAAAAAATCATTTTGATGTTCATAAAATAAAATAAAAAATCTTTAATTGACTTTTTTTTTACTGTAAGACATATTTTCCATAGTTTAGGTTTGTTTTCCATAATTTAAGTTTCTTTTTTATAGTTTGAACATCTTTTTATGGTTGAGACATTTTTTCTATGATTAGACATTTTTTTCCATAATTTAGGCTTTTTTTCTATAGTTTATATATCTTTTCTATGATTTAAACATCTTTTCTATGATTTAGACATCTTTTCTATGGTTAGGCATCTTTTCTATGATTTAAGTATCTTTGCTATGATTAGAATTTTTTTTTTCTTTTTTATGTTTTAAGCATCTTTTCTATATAAAAGATTCATCATGTAGAGCATTGTATATTTCATAAAAATTGTATTTTTAGGTCTTTAGGGTTTTTTTTTTAAAATAAAAAAATTATCACTTAATTGTTTTTAAATAAAAATCTTAATTTAGGACATTTCAAAAATTAGGTTTTTTTATAATTAGGAATAAAAATTAAGCTTCTAAGGATTTTTCTTAATAAAAATAAAATGGTTAATAAAAACGCAAATTTAACCAATCATTTTCTTTATAAAAAAAACCAACACATTAACATTTTCAGAAAGAATGACAATCGTCTGATTCCGATTAACGGATACGTAGGCACCTTCGGAGCAACGATAAAATCTGTAAAAACATAGATTCTTTTTATTTTATTTTATTTTATTTTCTTCTTTAAAAAAAGATAATTAGAAAAATAATCATAATTTCGATAAACAGATGGTGGTACCCATTAGAGTTTAATAGGTTAGTCTCCTGATTCGGAATCCTCTAGTTTGTATTAAATTAAAATTAAAGATAGGTCACTAAATCGCAATCAATTTACCCAATTGATTACGTTTTTTTTTTCTTTTTCTCGACTTCGGTCGAGTAGCAACTTAAAAAAATTTTATAAATAAAAAAACCAAAATTTCTCAATTTCTTTAATCGAGGATTAATATTAAATAGGTTAAGATTTAATATTAATCGGGAATGGGAAATCAATTTTTGATAAAAGAAACCAAAAAACAGGCTCGACAGTTTGGCGACTCTACTAGGGACACTAGAAGGCTAGCTACTAAAAGTTACCGAAAATAGGATTATTTTTCAATAAAAATAAATAAATAAAAGATGAAATAATATAAAAAAAAAAGAACTTAGGTATGTTATTTTATGTATTTGTTTATTTTATTTTTTTTACTAACATTTTTTGTTGCAGTTTATTTACGGGGAGATAGCTTTGGGGGTTTACTTTATTTTTATTCTATTTTTTTACATCATAAATGCATGGTAGATACGGTAAGAACCAAGCCATCTTAGGACCTTAGGAGGGGGGCCATTGTGTAAGTTTCGGATATTGTGGGGCAACCACCTTTCGGGGCCAATCAAGCTACCTCACTTAAGTTCAGATGTGACTAAGAACGTTGCTTTGAAACAAAAAAACGTGGTGGTTGCAGAACTTGAGTACCTTTAGAACCCACCATTTGCATCACATGAAAACATTAAAAAAAACCACAAGAACCTATGATGTGGCAAACCTAAATGGATAAGGGCAATTGTGGAGTTGCTATTATAATATTTCTCCGTAAATAATTTGTAATAATTCTATGTAAAGTTTGGAATAGGTAATCATTGTAAGTTTGATTTTTTTTTTTACATAACAATGGCTAGATCGAGTCAAAGGGCTTCCAAACAAATCCATGTCTAATCACCTCATTAGCCTTAAAAGATACTCTGGATATGGTTCTAACTTTTTAGCCCAAATAAGTAAGAATTTATTAGGAACAAGATTGGGCTCATCTTGCCCCTATAGAAGAGCCCTATAAATATTATCTCAGTATAGGCCTTCATACATCTATGGAAACCCGAATCTATCGCTTTTTGTTTGGGCCCACATCAGCTGAGCTTAACCTTTACGGAGTAAATAGAAAACAAAAATAAAAATAAAAATAAAAATAAAGAATCAAACCTGTAAAATAATAGGTAGTTATCATTTTGCCTAATATTCTACTAACCAGAAATATTCATTTTTTTAGGTAAATTCAACATTTTGCAAATAGCCTTCTTCATTTGGAATAAATAACATTTAGATATTTTTTTTGTTTAGTCTTTTATTCTTCAGAATTCCTCACTTGTAAATAAATCCTTAGTAACGATAAATTGTATAAGCTTGTATATAGAATTCTATGAAAGCAATCCTTCGCAATCATCTATTTATAATCTCATCACTTGGACTCTGTAACATGAAAGCCTTTACATTTTCTTTCTCTCTTTAAAAAAGAAAAAGAAAAAATAAAAAATAGAAGAAATTTGCTAACAGTTACAAATCCTTATGAGACTCAACACAAATACAATCACTTGGCTTGTTAAGGTAGCTAACCTAAACAGATTCACTTGGCCCAAGAAAATAACTAACCAAACCTGAATCCTAGCCCATTAAGATGATTAAACCAACTCAATGCCCCTGAGCTGTCGAGTCCAAACACGAATCAAGTCAAAACATGAGACTGTGAAATACTATCCTAAGCTTGATCTCTAGTACAAACAAAAAGGGCAATTTATTAGACCCTTCGACTTTAGAAGTTGTCAATGTCAGCCCATTTAAACTTTAAAGAATCTGACCTAAAATCACATATGGAAGCTTAGGGGCATTAAGACCTATAAGTCTAGGGCATGGTGCCTTTGGTCTTTGAAATTTCACAATCGAAGCATGTTCCAAGGAATTGAGGAGTAAGGTTTGTCATTACCTTAAGGTCAATCCATCCCTATGTAGGGAATTGGTAACTTACGTTTAAAAGGTTTAGAATGAAAAGAGGTAAGTTATATCTTATACACTAACCCTTAAACACTTTGAGAGATGAGAGGTATCATAATGAGGATATTTTGGACTCATTCCTTAAAGGAGGTCCATTTTGAACTTGATACACATACCGAAATGAAGTTAGGCATTCATTTTCAAATCCCAAACACAATTATCTCTTGTTAACCCCGTTAAACTGTTTTGGAGCCATTTCAAATGTAAACCCTGTCAAGAACCACTCTATAGTAGGGCAATTTGGAGGATAGGGTCATTAATAAAATTGATTTGTGCTTATCTTAGTAATAACAATTCAAGAATAATTTTTGTTTTCAATAAATTGTTCCCTTTGAAGAAAAGCCAATACTTTACAAATACCCCAAAGGCCACATATACCTTACCTAAGCCAATGCACTCTGAACCTAGGAATTTAATGCCTTGATTCATCTGGAGACAAAAACTTGACAAAAGAGATAGTTATTTTTGGGGAGAGAAAAGGAAGAAATGAAATGAAAAAGTGAGAAAGAAGGAAAAAGAAAAAGAAAAAGAAAAAAACCAAGAAAAAGGAAAATGAAGAAATACCCAAATATTAGGCTTGAGCAAATCTCCAACCAAAGAATACCCAAGTTGCTCTAAAAATACAAAGCCTTGAATTGCATTCGTAACCAAAAACACAAAACCTCATATTCATTCAGAATTATGTTCTCAACCACAAACCAAAAACTCCATATTCAGTTCAAAATCATACTCCAAATTACGAACATAAACCCTTTCTATCCACTCAATTCTCAAACACAAGACCTTCCTACCCACAATACCTCCCTACTCAAAGCTCTTCCAATTTTGAAGAATAATTTATCTAAGATAAAAATTATTTTTGAAATTGGTGCAAGCGCACATTTAGTTCATTCCTAAGGGTTTTTTACTTGTACCCTTCGGGTTGGACGAAAGCACTTCTTTTAAAATAAGCCCTCTCAATTAACTTCTTTTGAAACCATTTGACTAAAAGCCCAATTTACAATACTGAACCCAAAAAGACCTATCAGATCGATCGGAGCATATCACTTACAAACTGGATTATAATTTCTAGAATAGTAATCAAGAGTGAAATCCAGACCAAGAGTGCGCATGGAAGTCTTCTTCGACTAGACTAATCATGAGTTACCTTTTCCTTACGAAATAAATGTTTAAGGCCTATCCAAGAAGCTCATTGTCTAGGTTACAAACTAGGGTGGATATGAGATACCCTATATGATTATAGCATTTGCATTTTAAATAAGAATTTGTATCCGTTAGCAAACTTTCAAGGAAAAAGAAGGAAAAAAGAAAATGAAAAGACATGAAAAGGAGAGAGAGAAAGTGGAGGCTTGTTATAAGTTTTTCCATTCATTTTCCAGTCCATTTCATCCATAGTAGCCAAATTTTCAATTCATGTTATAAATAGTTTTACCAAATTCCTCGTTTGTAAATTTCTCAAATTAAGAGTTTTTTTCGAGTCGACTATGTTCCTTAGTTTTACATTCAATTGTCAATAGAGTTTAAGTGAGTCAGAAGGGAACTTACCCTTTATCCGTTTTCTCAAGGATATAGCCAGCTCATAGAGTACTGTTCCTATCCATATCTTCTTTAATGCTTCAGTGAGCTTATAGAGCGCTATCCAAATTCATATTTTCATTTAGGGATTTAGCTAGCTCATAGAACGTAGTCCCAATCTAAAGTTTCTTAAGCTTCCAGCTGGCTCCCAAAACACAGTCCTAATTTATAATCTCTTAGGGAGTTAGCTAGCTCATAAGTGTAGTCCTAATCCAGAGTTTCATAGGCTCCCAATTGCTCAACTCACAGAATGTTGCCCAACTTATAATCTCTTAGGGATTTAGTAAGCTCATGGAGTGCTATCCCAATTTAAAGTTTCTCATTCTTTAGGTCTTAGTTAGCTCAAAGGGCGTTTTGATCGCCTTGGTTAGTCAGCTCATTAGGGCACGACCAAGTTTCCTCATCTCTTAGGTCTTAGCCAGCTCAAAGGGCGCTTTGACCACCTTGGTTAACTAGCTTATTAGGGCACGATTAAGTTTTCTTCATTCTTTAGGTCTTAGCCAACTAAAAGGGTACTTTGACCACCTTGGTTAGTCAACTCATTAGGGCACGACCAAGTTTCTTCGTTCTTTAGGTCTTAGCTAGCTCAAAGGGCGCTTTGACCGTCTTGGTTAGTTAGCTCATTAGGGTACGACCAAGTTTTCTTCGTTCTTTAGGTCTTAACTAGCTCAAAGGGCGCTTTGACTACCTTGGTTAGTTAGCTCATTAGGGTACGACTAAGTTTGTTCATTCTTTAGGTCTTAGCTAACTCAAAGGGCGCTTTGACCGCCTTGGTTAGTCAGCTCATTAAGGTACAACCTAGTTCTCTCATTCTGTTAGGGTTTTAGCCAACTCAAAGAGTACTTCACCTGCTTTAATTATTCAACCCATAAGGGGTACGACCAAACTCTCATGATTCCTTTTAGGGATTCTTATCAACCCATAAGGGTGCTACCCTCGCTATTCTTCGTTCCAAACTTATCATTGTTAAATATCTTAACGTTTTTTAGGATAGAGTTGTCCTAAGGTAAAAATGGTGTCACTTTTGTCTTTGTAGTAAAGTTTTCTTTAAACTTCACTACAAAGAGGGACAGCTGTAAACATTTAATTTTTGCCCATAGTAGTTATAATAAAATCAAGATTTATAAGATTCGAATCTATTTTGGATTTTATCAATTTCGATTCGATTCGATTTAAAAGATTTGTTTTTGAGTTTTATAAATAGGGGTTACATAGTGTGAGTCAGAAAGAACAATTACACATTTGTTAAAAACACGCTCGAACTCACTTTTTAGACCAATTCTATAGTTGTGCGCGCTATAGGATTAGGAATCCAATCTGTTCCCTTTCATCAGCTTTGCGTGCTTTGTTTTGCAGGTATATAATAGTGGTTTTTAATTATTGTCTATAGCTTGTCTTATTTATTTATTTTTATCTCACTTAGTATATACGCAGTTATTTTTAAGACTTGTATTAATTTTTTTTTATTTTTATCATGTCTTTAATTACTAGTAATTAGTTATAGTATTAGTGTCTAGTGAACATGTGTTAAGTTAAATTTTAGTTTTTTTTTTTTTTTAATTTCATATTTTCAAAATGACATTTTTATAAAATCTCATATTTTACAAAATCTCATTCCTTGCATATTATATTAATTTAGAAAAATTGCATTAGGCATGTTAGGGTTTTCTAGAAAAAAGAAATCATTTTGATGTTCATAAAATAAAAAAAAAAAATCTTTAATTGACTTTTTCTTTACTGCGAGACATCTTTTCCATAGTTTAGGTTTGTTTTTCATAGTTTAGATATGTTTTTCATAGTTTAGATATCTTTTCCATAGTTTAGGTTTCTTTTCTATGGTTTGAACATCTTTTCTATGGTTAGGTATCTTTTATATGATTTAGGTATCGTTTCTATGATTAGGATTTTTTTTTTCTTTTTTATGTTTTAAGCATATTTTTTATATAAAAGATTCATCATGTAAAGCATTGCATATTTCATAAAAATTGCATATTTCATAAAAATTAGGTCTTTAGGGTTTTTCTTGAAAATAAAAAAATTATCACTTAGTTGTTTTTAGATAAAAATCTTAATTTGGGACATTTCAAAAATTAAGTTTTTAGGTTTTTTTATAATTTGGAATAAAAATTAGGCTTCTAGAGATTTTTCTTAATAAAAATAAAATAGTTAATAAAAATGCAAATTCAACCAATAATTTTCTTTATAGAAAGAACCAACACATTAAAGTTTTCAGAAAGAATTATGATCGTTTGATCCTAATTAATGGATACGTAGGTATCTTCGGGGTGACGATAAAGTCTGTAAAAACATAGGTTCTTTTTATTTTATTTTATTTATTTTTTTCTTTAAAAAAGATAATTAGAAGAATAATCATAATTTCGGTAAACAGATAATGGTATCCGTTAAGGTTTAATAGGTTAGCCTCCGAATTCAAAATCCTCTGATTTGTATTAAATTAAAATTAAAGACCAGTAACTAAATCGTACATCAATCCACCTAATTGACTACAGTTTTCTTTTCTTTTTCTCGACTTCGGTCGAGTGGCGACTCCAAAAATTTCTACAAATAAAAAAACCGAAATTTCCTAATTTCTTTTGTTGAGAATTAATATTAAATGGGTTAAGGTTTAGTATTAATCGGAAATAGGAAATCAATTTTTAATAAAAGAAACCAAAAAACAGGCTCGATACATATGCATTATTTTGCATAAAGGACATATATCTTGGATACATAATTTAAAAAATAATTTTAATTAGCAAAAAGGTCTAATTGATAAAAGAAGATATATGGACACTTAAAAAGGTATTATAATGATCAAAAGTGAATGCATTGAGTTACTTTTTAAAAAAAAAAATTCACACTTAAACTTTTTAGTTGCCAAATAATATGTATATGTATATATATGTATATATATACATATATATATACACACACACACACACACATACATAAAATTGAAACTTTACTTGCTAAAGTCACTACTTTTCCTTTTTTTTTTTTTCATTTTGTTTTTTATTTGCATTCGTTATCCTTATCATTATTGATGACCAATAACAAGATGATGCATGTATTTTTTGAATTAATATTACAAAGTTAGCTATTTCATCATAACATTGTGCCTCCATATACAATCCTTTTCCATAATAAAAAAGAAAAAAAATAATGTTTTAACTTAAAACCTGCTACATTACAAAACAAAACCCTAATAATCAAGTTCATAATTTTATAATAGGAAATTTCACTAAAATATCTACTGGAATAGAGAAAACTTTCATAGAACCTTATTACGCTCCAACAATATTTGCCGAAGTAAAATTAAGAACATTAGGAATCTTCTATCCTTTCTTCCCATCAGCACAAATCTATATATTTCTCCCCCAATATATATTTAAATCAACATTTAAATCAAACAATTCCCTTTTGTAGCTAAGAGATGCTTAAAATCCTTCATACACTAGTTGTATAATTTCATAAGACTAAGACAAATGTGAAATGATTTTGGGGAACAACAAGACAACATGAGGTAAGCTTGATTCCTTTCGATTAAATGTTGTCATCTGTAGAAGTGATACTATTGAAAAAAAAAAATGTTACACAAAGAAGGATTCTTGACATTGAATATGTTTTAAGTGATGGGCTATTTACAAGAGACAAATAATAAGATGGCACATAGGGGAAGGTTCTTGGTGGGGCTTGTCATGCTATTAGCATTGCTTGCTGTTATGGAGCACTTGATGAGGCAGGGCATGAGCTAACTGCTTAGTAGATGTGTCAATCTACTATATTGTCAAGCCTTTTAGTGTATAAGGTAGGAGCTTCCATCTTTAGTGAATTGCAAGTATCTTGAAGAGGACTCTTTCTATGCTTGTTATAGCTTCAATAGTTCTTTTTGAGCATTAGCAAGTTCTTACTTATCCCTCAAAATTCAAATAGATCTATGGACTTGTCAAGGACATAATACTAATGTCATGTAAAGCAAATTCTATAGAAGATGATGACTTAGAGGAAAAGTAGGAGTAAGACTATAGTTTTTATTCAACCTTGTGCTTGCCATATCACATGAAGAGGGGGACAAGAAGAAAATTCTTCCATTTACTTGTGATGTTTGGATTAAAATCGTTTTCAGTTTTCTAAGAATGTATACGATGCCAAGCATTCAACCTACAATAGACACATAATGCATCTCCTCTCCTCAATAATCAATATGATGAAGCTCTGTAGATCAAGCTCAAAATTCTGTTTATAGAAGTGAGAATCAAGTCTAAACATCATCAAGCATTCTATAACCAACAATCTGAACCAGTTTGATTGCCATTTGACTATGTTTTTCCATGAAAGAACAATTAAGATACATAATTTGATATAAAGATATTATTTAAGAATAGGCTCCCAGATTATTACCTCAACTTTTTACCCACTCTTTAGTTTAGGAAATACTAATTAGGGAAAATACTGAAAGAGGATCATTACACTGAGCTCAAAGTATTGAAAAAAACAATAGGCTACCATCATCATTCTTATTAACACGTATAAGATCTAGAAGTGCCCCATGTATTAACATTTTTCAACAATAACCTTTTCATCCATGATTGATGACAAACATGAGAAAATTTCATTTTTTTTTAAAGAGTTAAGTAACTTAATTAAACATAAATATGCAAAAGTAGCACATTTTGTGATGAAAGGATTTGATTAGGATCCTATGGCCATTGGATAAAGAGGAATATCTAGTATCATTATGGATAGTTAGCACTAGAAAGGTTCACAAAATGTAAAAGATTTTATTGTTGTCTTTTAGGATGTATTTGATGATAATTCTATTGATTTTTTAGTCAAATATTTCCATAAGATATAATAATGATAAATTTTGTTGAGTACTAAGAAAACTTGAAGAATCCATAGTTTATATAGGTTATTTTTAGAATATTTTTTGCTCTTATAGCTATATGCATAAGACTTAGTGCAAAAGAAAAAAGTATGTGGACATTTTTATGAAGATTTAAGGGTATGATTCTTACTGATAGAATCAAAGATCAAAGACTTCCTCTAAATAGGTCTCAGCCTTTCATTCCTTTTAAATGTATAAATATTGCTTGTAATTGAATCTACACCCTAATCTATGATAAATTGGTATCCATGTCAATTTTCATGGATAATTTCTTGCAAAAATAATCACATTGCTTCTCTAAAAGTAGAGTAAGATCAAGCCAAGGATGAAGAGGAGCGATACACCCAAGTTTGATAGGAGTTACATTTTATTTCTCATTACCCATACTCAAGTTAGGGGATTTGAGAGCATGGCATGTCAAATCATTTCCTTACAATTAAGTGTAAAAGAGCCGTTCTTACTAAACCAACCTGATTTGGTTTGTCTCTCGAGCTTCTGCCTACTTTTCTCCTTACTGTAGCTTATAGCTCTCGACTAGACTTAACCTAACGAATAGCTTAATTGTCAAGTTTCCAAGTTTCCCATGTAAGAAGTTGACTTGTTTGCACAACTACCAACTAGCTTATGAACATCTGTCGCCTACCCCTTAGACCATCCAAAAGCTACTGACATCATCATAGTTCAGTCTAAGCCACTAATGACACATTCCTCGCCACTTTTTTGGTACTGTACTAATTGTACCATATGTGTAAAATATTCCTTTTGTCTTTTCTCCTTTTTACCATTTCCATTTAACATTAAACATAAGATTTTTCTTTTTAGGTGAGTTGCCCCGTTTAGTAATTGTCTTACATGTAAGGGTTGCCTTAAGAGACCAAGGTATAAATACCCTACTTATGCATAGTTGAAATTAGTTAATCATCATCAATACACTTAAATCTTTGGTTTATCTCCTTCATTGTTCTTGTATATGCTTAACATCTACCAAGTCCAGTACCCCCAGCTCTTATTAGCCCCTTTAGGAAGGATTATGATGAGCAACCTTTGTAGCCAATTCATAAGTCATATCAAGCTTAGTTATTAGGTTCCTGTATAGCTTAATGGTACATTACATCCATTGGTTAGTGTATGAGTTTGCTCAACCCTCAATTTTCACTTACATTAGAGCCATAATTCTAGCTTCGATCCACAGATTTGATATTGTTACGCTTGTCAATTTTCACTGTGACATATCATCTTGGTGTTAAAGCTTATAGGTTGCAAGTAAGGAAGGAGTAGCTATGTTTGAGTTGTTATGCTACATCCAAAGTAGTAGTGTTAAGCAACCAATATCAAGGTGTATTATGAGTGTTTTAAGGTTTCGAGGTCCAAGCTTGTTATTGTCTTTAGTGATTGGAGTAGTTATTGTCAAGAGTTTTGATTTTGTTGGTGTTTGAAGTATTATGGTGTGGGTTCTTCTATTTGAATGTTTAAGTAGTTAGGTATCCTATGTTTGTTGTTTGAATGTCAAAGTTCCTACTTTTGTGAGTTTTGTGCAAAATTTACAAAGAAAATGACTAACCCAAGTGTCAATGCTGTAGTAGGTGGAAATGAAAGTAATGCTTAGTACCTTAGCCAATGAGTTCCTACTACCCCCAGGTCTACAGACAAAAGATTTGATAAAATATCCACTATGATAACAAAGTTAACTCATGCAATATGTTAATTAGCCTTTATCCGACCAATTAAATTTGCCCTTGAAGTTCCCCGAGCTAATAATGGTGCTGGAGATAGAAGATATGAAGCTTGGCATGAAAGGAAGAATTACCTAACTTAGTATGCCCAAGGTGTAGGAGTTGATAGAAGAGCTTATAAGAGAATCGATTTAGGAGATGTTGAATAAAAGGATAGGGATGAAGAGTTTTATGAAGCAGCAGAAAGAAGAGCTTGAGCATCCTGAGCTGTACATAGTGTTGCAAATTCCAACCTTTAATGATACAAGGGATATCGATAAGTACCTTGATTAGGAAGAGAAGGTTGAGAGGATTTTTTACTACTACTAGTACGAGGATTGATAAAGTACGTTTAGCTACCCTGGAGTTTTTTGGGTATGTTTTAATATGGTGGAGGATGGCATTTACCTGCCACATCATTTATAGTTAACATTGCTATGACAACAATCCTTTATTTTAATTGCCATTAAAACATTTATCCTTTATCTAAACTTCTTGAGACATTGATCGCTCATTTGAATTTAATTCAAAAGTTAATATCCTCTAATGTAATTTTCCCAAGTGAAAAATGAAGACAATTACAATGCATATATAAAGATTTTGTTAAAAAGTACACCCATGACATTTTCTAGCATTTAATATGAGGAAACTTTAAACTTGTTATAAAATGATTATGAGTGCTAGTGTACTTTGAAAAAACCAAGGCAATAAATTTTTTACCTTTCCATAAGGGTATAAATTGATTGAAGTTTAACTACCAATTACTTGAAAGATGGAATTAATATATAAATAGGTATAAATTTTATTACCTCAAGAATAGATCATAGAATATATTTTAAAAAACTTACAAGTAAAATAAAACAAAATAACGTAATAATAGCATAAAGATTAGTGTTATATAATTTTTAAAATGATGACTTTGCAAAGATTGTTTAATTATCAAATCTATGAAAAAAAATTCCTTTAAAATTTAAATTAATTGGATAATTGGTTATTAATTGTAAAGTAAGTAGTGCATCAAATAAAACGAGTATTATTATTTTGCTAATGTTTTGTACAATAAGATTCAAACGATTATAGTATTGACTACATAATTATTATTTATAGTATAATTATAAGAAGTAAATAACATTTAATGGAAAGTTATTTAATAAAGTTTATTTTTTTAATAAAAGAAATTAATGGAAAAAAAAGAAAAAAGAGAATAAAAAATTTATTCAGAGATATATAATAAATACAAATAAAAAAATTAAACTAACTTCAATGAGCTCATGTTTGCAAAATAAATAATTAACCACTTATCCATGATTATCATTATAATAATTTTACTCTTTAAAATATAAATACAATACTTGTGTTTTTATTTTCTCTTTTAATAAATTCTAATAATTAAAATTAATTTTTTTCAATCCTAGGGTGCTGGCCCCCTCTAAATCCATCCATGGACAATTCTGCCTATTAGTTATAAATTTAAAAATTTACCTTACCTTGCATAAAACATTTTCACCATATACAAATCATTTCCCAGCATTCATACTGGTGTTCACATTAGAGGAAATCTCAATAAATAGTCTTGAAGTGTTGTAGTTGGAAATCATCCCTGTAGTCTCTCAACATTTCACTTTTTACGTTATAGAGTGAAGAAGAATTGAGAATAGTGAGTTTTCTCTTATTATAAAAGTGAGAACATTGTATGTTTTTTTCTTTATAATAGAGAGAGATTATAATAATAAATTTTTTATGATGAAATTCTTCTTCTTCTTCTTTTTTTTTTACATGTAGTTTTTACTCTAAATTATTTAGGGTTTTCTATGTAAAATTTGTGTATTTATTTTATTCCTTGTTATTATCTTTAAATTTATTAATTTCGATCTCATTATATTAGATTTCACAGAAAATCCAGAAATAAGAACTTTTAAAATATTCATAATCACTTATTGAAGTTTTATTATTTAGTTCAAAATTAGGTGATCATTTTTCCTGTCGGGCAACAGTTGATCTTAACAATAGCTAGCGGTTTTGCGAGGGCAACTCGGCTATAGCAGAGAGCCATATTTTTTTTTCTGACTGAACACCGCTTTTCGGGTATTAAAAAAGATCTTTCTTGGACGATGTAGCCACATGATACGTAGTACCTAGGACGAAAGAGGCAAATTTAGGCATACCAGTATAAATGTAGCTATTACATTGCCATTATTCACTATTTTGATGCATTATTTTTAAAACAAAACATGTAAAACCAAACAGACTATTCAATAAAATGGCAAGGAGTCACGGGCCTAACAAAAAGTACCAGCTGGAAAGATTCCAAGGAAAAGGTGATCCAGCAGCGCATGTGGAGTCTCTTGACTTCACACCCAGTATTTACGCAAATAGTGGTTATCGTCATTTGGAGAAATGCTTTCCACGTCGGCTAGAAAAAGAAAAAAAAAACTATAAATAATTATCTTCATAGATATATGCCCATCGTATGTCGATTGGTATTCTAAAATATTAGAGAGAGTTTAGAGGAAGTATTTACAGTAAATAGTTGTGAAAGTTGTTCCATTCGGATAGTTTTAAAATGTTGAAAAGTATTTATTTGATTTATATATTACATGTCACGCGGCATGTAATAAAACACAAGCTGTAGACTCAACTGAAAATTTAAATTAGGTTCAAAACTAAGTTCACCGATAGCGAAAACAAATGGAGCTAAAATTTTACTTAATTTTTAATGTTATTATGTCAACATTTCATTGATTATTGGTGTCATATGGTACGCTTAGAAAAGAAGAAGAAGAAAAAAAAAAAAGGAATATTATCTCTCCCCGGCCATTCGCTGGTCATTTAGCTGCTGCTAATTATAATATATACTTCTTGTTTTCAAATTCAATGGGCTCATTTTCTGATAAAATGGTATGGTACTGTTTTTAGAATTATATACTCTTCGGTAAAGTCCTATTGAATACTAAGGTACCTTCATATAAATACCACACTATTATGTTTATATTTTCATTTCCTTAAAGATGAAGGATTGAATTGAAAAATAAAGTTATAAAGCGTTTTCCTTAAAAGTAGTCGATACGTGTTACACAGTCACGGAGACTTTAGTTTACTGAAAAGTGAAATGCTGATTCTTCATTAATTTTGTTTGAATTGACATGATGTAATTTTCGCGTAATTTTTATTTAATAATGGGAATTAAAAGATAAAAGAAAAAATAAAGTACATAAAAGCATATCAGTGCTACATCCATTTTCTTATAACGGTGAAATCAAACTTTTCTGAAAAGTTAAGTGATTTTAATGATTAAAATAAAAATTAAACGTTGAGTATAATATCGATCTTCTAAAAATAAAGTCCTCGAAGGAACCTACTAATTTATACATAAAAAGGCCTGGAAAGAAAAGGTACGAAGTGAGTCTTAGGATTGTTTCCATCTCTTTTAAATTGCACTCTTCTGCTTCAACGAATTGTCTAAATTTGAGGGTATTACGTCTTAATTATCGTAAGGAGAATAAAAATATAACTAATTAGTTTGACGGACATTCGAGAGCGATAATAAGCGAAATAAATTGTTAATAATCACGAGAACAACAAAAAAAGAAAAAGAAAAAAAAACCAAATATACAACCTACAAAATGATGGCAAATCAAAGCCTGAAGCTTGAGCTATCTATATCTTTAGACTTGTTTAACAGGAGGGGATCAAGAACCATGTGGACGGCATAAAGCACGAGGATCATGTAAACCGCAAAAGCGACGAAGCCGGCGGCGAGAGCTCCGGTGACATGGTCGCAGAACTTGGAGACTTGTCCACAAATGGGCAGCCATCCCGCATGTGAATTTCCCTTTTTACCCACTTGAGTGATGGCTGCTGCGGCTGAAATGCATGAGGCCAGTAGTATGGCAATAATCTGGTTCGAATAAGCAGCAAATCAATAATCAATACCGAAAAGAGAGAAAAGTTCCTTAATAAGTACCCCGAAGGTGTCCGTAAGAAATCTTTTTGATTGGGTGTATCAGTTGATGCTTACCAGATCCATAGCCACCACCGATCGCCAAAGCAAGCTCCCTGAGGGAAGAAAGAGAACTAGGAAGCTGTAGACGCTGATTACAGCATTAGCGATTACAAAATACCTGCAATATCAATATTTGGACATATTAGCAGCCATTTAATGAAAATTCATGGAAATTCCTAAATGTCCGATAAAATTAAATTTGGATGTCACGGACCCCTATGGGTTTTTCGAGAGATTTTTTATATATGCCAAGAGAATTTAAGGTTTTCCTTTATATTGTTGTACTATTATGTTAGGTGTTGATCCTACGACTGGCTGTCGCTTAATTACTTGTCAGGTCTCATAATGTCGCCTTTACTTTACTAGTCGTGATATAAAGTAAATTTAAATGTAAGATATTGTAAATTGATCCTTTTTATATTTCTTCTCTCTGTGCTTAATCTGAGCGTTATAAAATATTAATCTTTCAATCTTCTATACGACCATTTTGAGTGACCATGACAAAAGTAAAAAAAAAATAAGATTACGTGTAGTGAAACATCACCCGAAGCCTAAAAATTGAAAAAAAAAAAATTGAGAGTTCTGATTTTATGTAATTCCTTTTAAAATAACCTCTTCTTTAAAAAGGTAAAATGGCCATATATATACGTATGCATGTATGAAACTTTAATATTTAAGGTTTAAATATATATAGCGAGACATACTTCCAATTTCTCTAATTATATATTATAATTTACAAAATATGGTTAAAAAAATTCCAAAATATATTGCGATGTCTATTCACGGAATAGTTCTAATTAATGAAAAATTTTCGCCACAATTTGCCTATTTAGGAAAATAGTTTGGTAAATTGCAAATATACTTTCTTTAACTCACTATTTTTGAAATTGAGTGTCATGATCCCAAAATCCTTAAAAACAGAACCATTTTACCCTTGATTTAATAATTTTTTTTTATCAAATGGCAAAACCTTAAAAAAATACTTTTTTTTTTTCCCAAAATGTTAAAAATGTAAATGCTGAAATTTAAAAATAGCGCTGATTCACTACACATTTCATTTTTATTTTCCGATTCAGTGAAATAGTGTGGTAAATTATAAATATACCTCTCTTTAATTTTCTATTTCCGAAGTCGAGCGTCTTGATACCAAAATCTTCGAACATTGTGCTACTTAGGTTCCTATAAAAGTATTTTACGCTTGATTCAATGTATCCTTTTTTTTTTTTAAATTTTAATATCTTTTGTAATGTTATCGAATGACAAAAACTTTAAAATATTTTTTCCAAAAAAATTTAAAAGTTTAAATGCTCACACAAAAACAGAGTTGATTCAGTACACATCCTGTAAAAATAAAAAGCAAGTCCCCACTGCACAAATTGCTTTTATGAAATGAAACAAATCAGCATCTTGAAAAAAAAAAAAAAGGACAAGGAGATCCGGAAAGAAGGAATATACTATTCCTGAAATTCTGAAAAGCTGAGAATAGTACTCAAGGATGAAAGAAGTTCAGAGAGAAACATGGAGGGAAGAGAGTAATTACTTGAAGGCAGGCATGTATGTGTATTTAGCTTCAAAAGATCCAGCCATGGATGTTACTGTCTGATGGCCAGTGACCATGATAATGCATGATGCAACTGTAGCAACAACAGCTATGAACCTCAACAGAAGGGTACAGGCCCTGTGTGCCTTGGTCATATTGACACCAGTCACTAGCTGCTTTGCTTGCTGAAGAATGGAGATCGTGAACGAGAACAGACTGTTACTCTCTCTCTCTCTCTCTCTCTCTCTTAGTCCAGAAGAAAATAGAGACGATGTGATATATTAATGGGAGGAAAAGTTTGTAGGGAAGATGGCGAAATTATTGAGACAGACAGGAATGGCCGTGTGGGAACCGTTGAAGGACCTGGGTAATGTAAACAATATATATAGCTCAATAACTCCGCGTCAGCATGTCGGTCACAGATTGTCAACAGTCAACGCACCGTCCAATGACCCCATTTAACATGGTTTCCCGCTTTCACCACCTAAAACATGAATAAAAGGATTCTCGGCCACAACTACAAATGCATCCCTCGGGTACGGTGAAAGAAATCCCCCCAGACTTTCGTAACATGATGTACTCTACTAACTCATAAAAATCTGTAAATGACTCCCCAAGAATTATGAATAGCAACTACTGCATAGTTTTGATAATGGTTGAAAGCATATATATATATATGCATATTTTTAAAACTTATATTGGAAACGTCGTAGATTGGAATTTTGTGGACTTTATTATTGCTATTTAAGGGTTAGTGAGTACATGAAAAATAGGGTATGAATCTTATTTGTATCCTATTTTATGGATACAGATTTTGAAATTTTATTACCCTTAAAATATTTATGACAATCTAAAATCATCCTCTACCTTAGATCCTTCTATCGTGCATCTTGTAAATTATACAAGGTATAAAATATCATTTGGAATCTATAGATTTTGTTTTTAAATTTCAATATGATTATTTTTTCAAAGTATAAAACAAACCTGACCATTTTTATTCAAAAGTAATTGTTTAATTTAATCAATTTTTCAAATGATACCAATAAACAGAGTTTATTGAGCTTTATTTCGAATCAATTTTTTTCTTTAAATAGTGTTTTAACCATTATTATTATTATTGATGAATTTTTATAAAAATAGTATACAAAATATTCATTTTATAAATAAAACATTCATTTTGTAATAATCACATTATAGAGGTAATAAAAGGAATAAGCACACTATTTAAAAAAATTGAAAGTAGCTAATATTGTACTTAATGCGAATTTACAAAATTTATTATAATTTGATAAGAGATTCATAATATTATATAATTTAATAATTGTAAATGTAATCAAACAATTAACCATAGACATAATATGGAAAACAAGTTAAAACATAAATTCAAACTAAAATATTTTTCTTCCTTAAAGTATAATGCATTAATAAAATAATCTCCTTATACTTTAACAAAATCAAATTCCGCTTTAGTTATAGTACCAAATCTTTTGTCAAAGATAAAACAAAAAACTATTCCACTATATAAAATAAGTAATTGATATACTTTTGACTTTTAGGAGGTATAAAACAAAAGATTATTTCACTATAAAAAATAAGTAATTGATGTACTTTTGACTTATAGGTGATGCTAGAAGTAAAACTTAGCACTTAGATTCCTTTTTTGAAATTTTACTAGATGGTGGATTTAGCAAAAAAGGAAACAATAAAAAGAAAACAACAAATTAGTAAAGACTTAATACGAAAGGGAAAAGACCAACAAACATTTAGTTTGACGTTTCCCATAGGTTTAGCTTTGCTTTATTTTGATGAAATTATATTCTTTATTTCTATACTTTATTTAATTACTATTACTGGGTAGAGATTTAAGAACTCATACTTTGTATGTTTCAAAGTGTAGGTTTTAATGCGAGTACAAGTACTGTAGCTGAAATGTTATTCATATAGTTTTAATTATCCACCAAAAACTAATTCGATTGAGTAGAGTACTAATAGGTAACTATATAATAGGGTTACTTGCTCATCCCTATTGCTAAGTAATTGAGAATTTAAAAACTATACCGATAATTTTTGCTTCATTTTTTCCTCCTTTTCTTTTTTATTGGTTAGTTGGTATCTAAGGTTTAGCCTTGGCTAATCCATCTCCTCAAGTGATTCGAAGGCAATGGGTACCAGGGTACCTGCAAAGGAAGAGGCCTAGATTGATTAGCAACCACGCAAGTCTTCATCAACTCATGCACATCCTAGTAGGTATTCGGGCACAAGTTAAGATGTCTAGCAAAAAATATTCACATTTATAATGTTGATTGCAGCACATCCTTGTCGATCGGTGTGCTTAGGCATAAGGTAATTGCACGAGAAAATTTTTTGGCTGTTTCTAATGTTGATCGGAACACACTCTCGTCAGTTCTTAGGAACAAATCAAGATGTCTATTGGAAAAAAAAAAAAAATTCATATTTCTAATGGAATTGCATATTTTATGAAAAAAATAAGTGTAAATTTTTTAATTCTTAACGAGTGTGAGAACCAACCAACCAACAACAGTTTTCTAGAGAATTATATGGCTCGGACTTTATTGAATTACGCAATACTCTAACATGCAGAAGTAAATATAGATATTTACAAGACGTATAGCCTTTGAGTATGATAAAATAGATATCGCGTAGTTGATATGAGATCTTTAATCTGTTTGAGGTGTGTGTACTTTATGTTATATGTACAATTCAGCACGCAATATTATATTAGGTTTTATGCAGAGACAGGAATCTTGATCCCATGTTTAAATAATGCTAAAACAATAGCTGAGCCATTGGTTTCCCCGAATATATGGGGAATCGGAATCGGAATCGGAATCGGCCATCGTTGAAAATAGTTTTCAAAGTTTTAACTCTAAGAATTATTTCATCATCCAAAAAGATTATTTTCGGCATGATATACCATCTTTGATTTATAGGAAATGCTTTTATTCTATTATTGCAATTTTTGGATATTTAATTCTTTTTTTTATATTTTATTTCTAATCTTTCTCATTTTAAAGCTTTATGGCTTTGTAATTTTTATACTTTTATATTTTCATTTATTTAATTTTTTACATGTTTGAGTAAAACTACTCTAAGGGAGCAAAAAAGGGATATTTTTATTGCTACTCTTTTTGATAGAGTTCAATTAGAATTTCTTATTTTTATCTAGCTCAATTCTTCATGTCATCCTAGGGGAAAATCTTTTTGGTCGTTTTTGAAAGCTTGAAAGTTTATAATTTCCTAAAGTATTCATAGCAGGCTAATGGGTCAGTAATCTGGGACTCTAGAGGGTCCGCGATACAAAGTTCTCAAAAGGATAACGCACGATAATGTAATATACGTTAGAATTGCGAACTTTTGGTAAAATTCTGTACTATCATTCTAAAGCGAAGTTATAAAAATATAAAACCTTACATATTCTAGAGTATATTTACGAACATTCTCCTCGAACGAATTACAAAATTTTCTCAGCTTTTGCAAAAGGTTTGAGAAAGTAGAAAATTAGGAATTATTTCTGAAATTAAAAAAAAAAGTTTTGAAAGTAAAATATTAAAATAGTTGAATAATTGAAAACAAAATGCGATATCCCATGTGAAATACAGTCCACTATGAATTGTAAAAGAGAATTAATATTAGTTTATAAGGCTTAAGTAGTAAATACTGTATTCATAACAGTTAAAAACATTTAAATCAAGTGATTGAAAAAGATACAATAATATTCATTGGATTGATTATTGGCTATTTTTAGTTTAAAATGTTATAAATAATATTAAAACTAACCCCTACTTAGAGATGGATGATTCTCGGACAACCACAATACTTCGATCCGACTTAGAGAAGAGACTCAAGGAATGTAGGGAATACCACTATGATGTGATTTTAGGTATATTTCTTGGATAATTTATATATTAAAAGTGATAGGAATTCAACCAAATTGCATGCCGAAAATGAAGAAATAATTGTAAGGTCTTGTGATGTAGACACCGAATGTTGAAAAGGAAGGAGAAAAATTGTAATAACCTATATAAAACGTAATCTTATAAAAATTATGAGAGAGGATTTGTATTAGATTATTATAAAGGCTTTAATAATGAATTTGGTATTAACATTAATTGGAAATATTTTGTTCAAGTGGTTAAGAAAGAATTAATATTTATTGGCCTGGGGCGTCATACAAAATTTTATGATTGATTTCTCTTCATATGTAACCAAATGGTGTATTAGGTCTGTATACATTAAACCCAAGCAGAAAAGTAGGTAAGCTTGTGTCTAGAACTCACTAAAGATGGTGCTCCCCGCTCTCTTTAAGATGGTCTTTTCTAGATCGGATTGCCACATCCTACCTACTGGTATGTGTCCTCGAATCGTAAAACCTATTTGATTCTGCTACCATTTGAACAAAAAGGTTTAAGTCTTTTATTCATTCGATTCCAAAGTATCTAACTAAATAATATTGGTATTCACCATTCTATAAATCGACCTCGCTTTTCTTCCACTAATCTAAATGGGAAATCTTCATCCTCCGAATTCAATGGTTAGGGGTTTTCATAATTATAATAAAGGACAACTTACTAGGCAGCCATGTCGAAATAATCAAAAAGAGTCTAGTTTGATAAGTTGCTTAAGAACATCGAATATAGAAGAAACAACATTGAGAGAGTACTCCTAAGGATTTGGGAAATATATATTAATGGAGTTTAGGCTGCAAATGTGCTATGCTATTTATCACATACTCGAGTTCAACTTAATTCGAGCTTAATTAATAAATGAGTCAAATTCGAATTTAAGATAAAACTTATTTATCTAAATGAGTCGAGCTTGAATTTTAGGTTTAAACTCATGAGTCGGCTTGTTTAGGATCATGAGCAAGTTTACAAGCTTTATATATATATATTATAAATATTAATATATTATTAAAATCCAAAACCTAATATCAATATAATATATATAAATATATAATATGTTATAAGATAATATATAATATATAATCTAATCTCTATCCACTATTTATTAATCTATTTATTTATCTATTTCTTCATTTTATATATTTAGATTTACAAGTAGACTCGAAATCAGCTCACTTTGGAATTAATTTCACTTGAGCTTGATTAGTAAATAAGTTGAGTTTAAACTTAAAACAAAACTCGTGTATTTAAATAAGTTGGTCTTGAACCTCAATTGCAAGTCTGATTAAACTCGATAATTTCAAACGAGTCGAGCCTTAACTCGTAAATCTCAATTCGACTCATTTGCAATCCTAATGGAGTTTATGGACAATTTTTTTTTTCTTTTGCTAGACATGGGCAATTGTTAAAAAGATAAATAAGTTTTTTATTTTTGTTTATTCAATTTTTTTCATATAATGTACAACCAATACTAAAAGCTATAATAGGATTTATTTTATATTTAAATATTTTTACGCAAGTATTAGTTATTTGACATGTAACCCACCACACGGCACTATGAAGTTACCTTCTCACACGGAAAATGTTGCTTCAGCCAAGTAATCACGACTCGTCGGCTGTATATGGTGTGGACTTGAAAATTGTTGAAGAAACGTGTCCCATTCAGCTTTAGTCAAGTGTGGAAGGAGGTGGGAAAGTTGAAATTACGCAGTGCTTGCGTATACGATAGCTTATCCTTTCCTCTGCAGCATCTACGCTGTACACCACCGTGGCTTATAGTACATGCTTGAGTATTCCCATGAAATGCTGCCGAGAATTATTCTATAAACAAAGAGATTTAATAGATTGAATTAGATAGGATATGATATGAAGTTCAAGGCAAGTTGATAAATTAAGTGGGTTTATAATACATGGATTACTTCTCGAGAAAATATTAATTATTCTGCATAGTTTTTGAGGTTTATGCCACGTGATCTACTCAGTCCTAGTAATTCTCATGTTCATCATGTTACGACTTTCTAAATTTTATTATTTAATGTGAAAAGGTATGAAAAGAGCCCCTTAACTTTTATTATATATTTTATCAAAATATAATTTTTTTCCATTTGGTATCCACCCTTCCATTGTGATCTACTGATCACCGAAAAAAGAAAAGCAGAGAAAATAGAAAAATAAAAAATAATGTAACATTCCAATTTTAACAAGCACAAAGTTGACGGAGCTAAAATAAAAAGTAAAATAACAAGAAAACGCAATAAATGCAAACTACAATGCAGACTGAATTAGATTGTATGGACTATAGTAGAGAGAACTTAGAAGCAAAAAGTTTTTTTTTTTTTCCTTTTCTTTCAAAGAAAAGAAAAAAGGAAGTTGGGGTATTTCTTTTTTTGGCCATAAGTTAGGATGTTTGGTTTTTATCCTTATGTGGTTTTTATTTTATCGACCACTCAGCCTAGTAGTTGATAAATGGATCAATATTTTTCCTTTGAAAAACGTAATTTTATAAATATCTGAAAAATTCTACGACACAACCACTTAAGAGCAATTATATGTACAGTTTCTTTTAAGTTATTTATAGTAAATAAGAACTATTGACAATAAGAAAAACTAGCAACAAATTCTATAAAAACTGTTTGGTAGCTTACATAAAACATTATCAATGGTTTCATTTTTACTATAATAAGCCTTATTTACTGTCATTTTGAGTGATTTACTATAATTTAAAAAAGTGACTGCACTTTATAATTACTTTTGGGTGAGTACACCATAATACAACCTTCCTCCTCATTGCAGTAGAGCTCAACAATCCATTTTTATGGTGTCTTATTTTTTAGTCTATCATATCCTAATGTGCATAATGAAATTCTTATATACACGCACTAGTATATGTATATGTAGCGCAGGCAAAACTTAAATCCAGTATTATGATTAAGTTTGGGTCATAAACCACTCATCAAATAAATTACATACATGAACCATGATTTAAGAAAAATTAACGCTAAAATAGTCTTAAAAATGCATAAATATATATATATATATATATATAAAAAACTATAAAAAAAAAAAACCTATATTTTGGGGTTTTGTGAATAAGAGACATGTTTTTTATTTTTAATAAACACATATCCTATATTTTGATGTGTCTAATTAAGAAGGTCCATTTACAAATATGCCATCAATAAATATATTTAATTTTATAATTAATAAAAGATATATAATATAAAAAAATTAGAAAAATAAAAAATTCATCTCAAACCCTAATGCATAGCCCGGGAGCTATAGAGATGGGAATTAATCCCAATAACCATATGACTTACACCTGTTGCTGATCTTAAAGCCTAATCCATCCAGCTTTACTACATGTAAAGTCCTTACTTGATTAAATTTGGGTTTGAGCTTGAATCGCTAGGTTACGGTTCAACTTTTCGTTGAACCGTGACTAACTTAGCTAGGATCAATTCATCAGCCCCATCAGTTCACATGCCGTTCTTGGATATGTAAATTGAATTTTCAATTTTTTTTTCTTTTTCTTAAATTTGCAATATACATATATATATATATATATATGTAAAAAATGTATATTATGTACATATGTTAATATATGTAATATGTATAATATGTACAATATAATAATATATATATATGTTAATACATATAATATCTATAAAGATATATGTTAATTAATATATATGTAATATAAATATAATAAATATGTTAATATGTATATTCAATGTAAATTGTAAAAATTAAAAAAATTTAATTTAAACCTGCCAATTTAAGAAGGTTGAGAGCTTGAATTGCTTAGACACACATAAATCAATAGGTCTTCGATCGATTCAAACTTGCCACTCATAAGCTAGTTCCAATTCATGGAATTGATGGGTTAGTTCTGTATTGATTCATAGTTCAAAATTAGTCTTGACTTAGGCCTACACCTGATGATGTTAGAGTTAGTTCAGAAGAGGTTGAATGTTGTTATCAATCAATACCCAACATAATATAAACAAGGAAGCAAGTTGAAGAAAGGATAAAATTAATAGATTTAGATCATTGGATTGACTCTTATCCATACTCTTAAGATTGTAATCTATATTTCTATTCATCCGTTATGTAACATATCAAAAAGTGTTACTTAAGAGTAGTTAAAAGGAGGTAGTTTGTTACAATCAAGAGAGATAGACAATGAAAAATGCTAGCATAACATAAGGATTATATTGTAGCATAGCTAGGCTTATGAAACTGTAAACCAATAGATCTAACAAAATACATGATGTAACAGATAAATTAGGTATAGATCTAAGATATACTATGACTAATGCAACAAGATGTAATAGAAAATAGGTAGAAAATAACTAGAAAGTGTAACAAATACAATATCACACGTAAACATAATAAATAGAAAGAATCAATAAGGGGAAAACACTTTACACCCCTTTGAGAAATCTGGTGTCTCTTCTTCCTTTCCCTTGCTCGGAGTTTAGCCAACTCAAACAAACCTTTATTGAATGCCTCACATGGACAACAAAGAAAGGGGTGTTAACAACAATCCATAGAAAACTAAACATGAGAGTTCAATGAGGAGATCAAGGTTATCTCACAAAGGGACTAAACCCTAGATTAGAAAAGAAACAGTTAAGAGAGAGAGAGAGAAAGCTTATAGAAGGGTCGAGAACAAAGGAGAGAGAGAGATTGAGATTGAGATTGAGATATTATTTGAAAAGTTAGACTCTATTAGGTTAAAGGGGATGGGTCTATACTTGTAGGCCTAACATTTTTGGTGCTCTTATCCGTGGCAAGAGGTGGTTAGAACACTAGTCAAGCTTTGGATATAGAGAAGCTTCAAGCTTTAGTTTCATCCTTAATTGAGACAATGCATGCCATGTAATCTCAAATACAATAATATTCGAAATATGCTTCTCAAATACAAGACTTGGTTCATAAGTTACACTCGAAATTGGATACTGTCAATGTGAATCAAACCCTTCCTCCTGATCCTAATGATCATAATATTACTCAAGGATCATCATTTTCTAGTACTTTGGGCCATGGTACTTCAGATTCCCTTTTGAAGGGCATTAAATTAGAGATTCCTAAGTTTTTAAGCGATGGTGCCTTGGGTTAGATTTTCAAAGTAGAAAATTTTTTTACTTTTCATCATACCTTAGAGGAGCAATGTTTGATTATAGCCTCTTTTGTTATGGAAGATGTAGCTCTTACGTAGTATAAATGGATGCAACGAAATAATCAGATAAGTACTTGGCAAGCTTTTCTTAAAGCTTTAGAGGAGCATTTTGGCCCTTCCATTTACAAGGATGTCCAGGGTAAACTCTCCAAACTAGTATAGGTGCAAACTATTTATGATTACCAAGCGACCTTTGAAGCCCTTTCTAATCGAGTCATTGGTCTTTTTGAAAGTTTTTTGGTTAGTTGTTTTATCTCTAACCTAAAAACACATATTTGAAAAGACATTCAAAATGCTTGGCCTACTTCTATGATGCATGTTATTTAGCTTGCCAAGATGTATGAAGCTAAGTACATTGATAATTCTTTTTTTTTTTTTTTCTAGACCACTTGTTCCTACTTCTTTTGTTCAACCTAAGCCTCCTTCTTTACAATTTTCCAAACCACCGTTTTCAAGTACCCCTTCTACATCCATTTCTATTTATGCCTCTTCTAAACTTACCTTACTAATTAAACGACTTGCTGCTTTAGAAACATTGGCTCGACTTGAGCAAGGCCTTTGTTACAACTGCGATGACAAATATCATCGTAGTCCTGAATGTAAACCTAAATTTTTGTTGCTTCTTCATGATGAAAATGATTATGTGGATATTAAGAATAGAGTTAAGGATGCTACTTTCCTTAATTCAAATGATGTTATTGAAACTGAGTGTAACACTTACCCCTTTGATTAGTGTATTAGCTATCATGCCTTATCTGGTCATTCTATTCCACAAACTTTACGCTTTTACGATCTTATCAATAATCATGTCGTTATAGTGCTTATTAATTCAAGTAGCACCTACAATTTTTGTAAACTTATTTGGTCAAGCATTTGGTATTAGCCGTTCATGCTGCTCCATGTTTTCATGTGATGATTGGCAATGGTAGCACAATGGCATGTGATAGCTAGTGCCACAATGTTCCCCTCTATATTCAGGGTTTATGTTTTGAAGAGGATTTTTATGTCTTGCCTATTCAAGGGGCTAACATTGTATTGGAGGTTTAGTGGCTTTAGAGTTTGGGCACTATCACTATTGAATACAGCTCTTTAATGATGCAATTCTCTTATAATGATGTCCTTGTTTCTTTATGTAGTGAACCTTTCCCTTCTATTTCTCTTATTTCTTCTAATAAGCTCTCAGTTGGTTTCTTCTCAATCATTAAGGACTACCGCCTACAATTCAAGACCTATTAGGTAGATTCCCTCTTATTTTTTAGACATCTTCATCATTGCCACCACTTCGAGATGTCCAACATTATATTCATCTTACTTGAGGAACGTCTCATGTCAATGTTAAGCCTTATCAATACCCACATTTTCAAAAGTGTGAATTGGAGAAACAAGTAAGGGACATGTTAGACTAGGGCATTATTTAGCGTAACATTAGTACATTTCCTTCACTAACGTTATTGGTTAAAATGAAAGATGGGACATGGCTTTTTTACATTAGTTATCATGCTTTTAATCAAGTGACTATCAAAGATGAATTTCCTATCCCTACAATTAATGAACAATTGGATGAATTATGTGATGGTTCTATCTTTTCTAAATTGGTTTTGCACTCTAGGTACCATAAAAAATAGGATGCACCCTAAAGACATTCATAAGATTACTTTTCATACACATGAAGGTCATTACGAGTTTTTTGTCATACCTTTTGGATTAAGCAATGCCCTTGCCATATTTTAATCCATTATGAACAAGCTGTTTCAACATTATTTACGCAAGTTTGTTATTGTTTTTTTTTTTTTATGATATTTTGGCCTATAGTAAGTCTCTTGAGGATTATCTTTGCCATTTATCTTTGGTTCTCTAGATTTTACTTGATCATATATTTTATTTTTTTCTCAAGGAAAGCAAGTATCTCTATGGGCAAGATTTGATTAAATACTTGGGCCACATTGTTTCTACACAAGGGGTTAGTCTGGTGCCTACTAAGTTAAATGCTGTTAAATAGTAGCAGATACCACGGAACATCAAACAGCTTTTGTAAGACCCACAATCAGCTGTTCGAGGTTTGGTTTGTAAAATTTAAGGCGATTGAGCAAATTGTTTAATACAACTCAAATTTTACGACGAAGTTAGGAATATTAGTAATAGTGATCTCATGAGTTTGAATTTAAGAAAATAAAAAATAAAATAATTAATTGTTATAATATTGAATTATATGTATGTCACCCATTATTTATCGAACATGCACAAAACAAGTTCTAATAACCAATTAATTGATATAAATAAATTATATATATACTAAAAATCATAAAATAACATAAATAATATTTAAGAGTATTTATTTGTACCATATATAAATTTACATATAAGTAAAAATACGCGAAATATACTAAAATAATCCTAATTAATTAAAGAAAATTTATAAATAATTAAGGAAAAATCAAGAAAAATATAGAAAAATGAGGAAATGTTTAGAAGTAGGGTGTGGCAACCTAAAAAGTAAAGAAGGAAATTAACTAATTAAATTTAAAAAAAATAGAAAGTAAAAAAGAAGAGGAGGTAAAGCCAATATCAACTCAAATTAATGAGAAAAAAAAAAATCTAAGTAGCCTTATAAATACTCAAAATTTTTCAAAAGCTCATTTAGTCAGTTAGGAGTGTAAGAAAAATAGAGAGAATAAAAAAAGTGAGGGTTAGGATTTATTTACAAAAAAAATTGTACGATTAGGACCTTAAAGGGGAGCCAACACCCGACGATAACTTAAGAGTGGATGACCATCACTACTACATGGTGGTGGTAATGCGTAACCTGGCTGACAAGACCTTAGTGGCCAATGCAATCAATATTAGTAAGTTTCAATTTCTACCTAATTTTGCTTAAATCGTTAAAAAAATTAAAAATATTTGGAAAATTATGAATCTTGTTATTCTAAGATATTTTAGTATGTAGATTTAGGAAAAAAATTTATTTTGATGAATTTATGTCTAGAAATATATTATTATTAAGAAATTACATAAACTCGAGTTTTGTTCGAATTAAAAATAAATGACTTTAGAAGTGTAATTTTATGCATAAAATTTTTGTGTAAACTACTTAGGGATTATAGAATAGTACTATGAAGCCCTTTTTTCAAAAATGAATTTTCGAAATTTTTAGGCCTTAAAATGATGCATAAAATGAGTAATTTTGGCTAATTAGGTAATTAAATAAATAATTATTGATTTAATGCATAATTATATGTTTTAGGATGTTGAAATTCGATGATATATGATATTTGTAATATTTAGGGTGTTAGATGTAATTATTAAGGTATTATGTAGTGAATATATAATAGGTAAAATTTAGGGTAATTCAGTATAAATTTTAACTTGAGATGAATTAACATATTTTGAGATGTTAGTTGATGTTGAAGAATGATATTTGAGGTGATGGAAATATTATATGTGTACATTATGGATATATTAAGTGATACTGTGTAATATGTAGATATAAAAAATTAAAAAGTAGGAAAATATTAGATTAAAATTGATATAATAATAATAATAATAATAAATCTAGTAGGAAACTTAAATTTAGGTGCTTGTATGAAATATGTAAAAATTTTCTTACATTAAGAGTAAATTTGATAGTTAAGTAAAATAAGGAGTATACTGTACGAATTAAAATACTGGTTAGGAGTTAAATATGATATTTGGGGAACCCGAAAATAATATAATTAATTTCACATTATGAGTCGAAATGAGTTTTCATAGTTTATGTATAAAATCGTACATAAAAACGAAACTAGAACTTAATTTAGGAATCGATACAAAAACTAAACCAAAACTTAACCTAAACCAAGAATAATTATAAAAGACTTAAAAACTTGGATAATTAGGTATCATAAAATCCTAAATTGAAGTTAATAATGAGAATTTCAAAACAAAACCTATTTATAATAGTTATGTGAAGACTGAAACAACATTTGCATTATAGGGACTAGCAACGATGACTTGTGTAAGTCACACTTCGAATGAGCAAGCGAGAAGTCCAGGTAGGTTAAGATTAATATGTTACTGTATTTCGGAATATTGATTTGTAGCACTTGGAGGCTTGAAATTGTACTTGATTGTGCTTGTTAGATAATTGGCTATGGACATATGTTTGTTTTGAACTGATGATATGATTTTGATTTGCTATTTTGGATTGTATTTATATGATTAGTTTTAAAATATCTAAACACCTTAAATTGGACTTAACTAAATATATGACTTGTAAATATAAATTGGACCTATATAGCAGCCCATTAGGGGAAATTTAGGGTTCTTTGACCAAATACCGACCCTTTCGAAAAGGATAATACTAGATAGCATAATTGGTCCATTTTTAATCCTTAGTCGAACTAAGTGACAGGTGAGGAGGTCGTGGTAAAGATAAAGTTAATGGTTCAAAGGTAATCGAGGGAGGAGCAGTGTCTCTATTGTATAAGCTTGACTTTGGTCGTAAGCTTTGCATTAATGAAAACTTCTCAACTAGGATTAGAGTAGGAAAATTTTTTTTAATTGCACGACGGGCCAGACAACATTGTACGATAGCATTTGTTTAAACATGCATTGCATTTTAGTAATTTAGTTGTTAACCTTGTTTGTGTTTGTTATATATTTTTAAGTCCCTGTACCAACTTACTGAGCTGTTAATTACTCACATCTTTATAGACGTTATTGTAGTTACTAGCTAAGAGGCGATTAATATTTACCTTGAGGCTAGCAATCTTGGATCCCGAGAAGTGAGGAGATATATCTAAAGAACTGATATATTGTTAAGGTTTTAGCTCTTAATTTATAATTTTCTATTTTCGAATAATGTATTACTTAGGAAACATAATACAATGAAACCCTGCAATGTTATTTGTAAAATTTGAATCCTAGTGTATATATATGATTTCATAATTTCTTAGGTAAATAATTTATTTAATTTATGAACTGTTTACTTCAAAGTGAGTTAATCAAGTCTAAGATGGCGGCTATATGGTCAGCTTCTATTTTAAAATGGTTTGTATGGCGGGACTGTTACGACTTCTCTACTTAAGGGCGTAGCAACCTCATGCCTTTTTGGGACTCTCTAGCTACTATAGACGCTTTGTTAAAGGTTATGCTTCTATTGTAAGTCCTTTAACTGATATGCTTCAAAAGGATAAGTTTGATTAGACGCCTTTTACCCTTTTAAGCTTTTGATACTTTGAAGAGTGCCTTAATACAAGCTCTTATTTTTACCCTACTTGATTTTACTAAACAATTTATTATTGAAACTGATGCTTCAAGTCAAGGGATAGGGGCTATTCTTTTACAAAATGAACATCCTACTGCTTATTTCAGCAAAACTATGCCTATTCATTTAAGGAAGGTATCTGCTTATGTAAGAGAGTTATATGCTATAGTAGAGGCAGTATGCAAATGGTACTAATACCTCCTTAGCTTCCATTTTCTCATTTGTACTGATCATTGAAGTTTGAAGGAGATCTTGAATTAGGTCATTTAAACTCCTGAGTAGCAAAAGTATCTTTTTAAACTACTTAGGTATGACTATACCATTGTATATAAGGCTGGTAAGGATAATACAGTGGTTGACTCTTTGTCGAGGCAATTTGATGGAGCATTTACCTATTTTGGGATTTTTGCACCTTGTTTCAAGATTCATGACACATTGAAACTAGATTACACTTCCCTTCCTTCTTTTTAGAACCTTGTCAATGACTTGACTCACGGAATTCAGCTGAAATGGCCTCTTCTTTGGAAAAATGGTCTATTATACCATGACAATAGACTATTTTTGGTGCTTCAATCTTCTTTAATTCCCTCTATTTTACTAGAGTACCATTCTACTCCATGTTCGGGTCATTTTGGGTTCTTAAAGGCTTATAAATGAATGAGTGTGGATTTTTATTGGGAAGGTATGTGTAAACAAGCCGAGCAATTTGTTCGGGAGTGTCAAGTTTGTCAACAACTTAAATATAGTACCCATTCTCTTGCTGGATTTCTTTCTCCCCTTCCCTATTCCTAAACGAGTTTAGGAAGACATGAATATGGACTTTATCACTTGTCTTCCCAAATCTTAGGGTTTTACAATAATATTAGTTGTGGTGGGTCGCCTTTCTAAGAATTTCCATCTAGGTGCTTTGGATGCTCACTATACTATGGCTAAATTTGTTGCCTTATTCTTACATATATTAGTTAAATTACATGGTTTCCCACAGACCATTGTGAATGATCGAGACTTTGTTTTCATGAGCAAGTTTTGGAAGGAGTTATTCACTTTGAGTGGCTTTACTTTATCCATGACTAGTGCTTATCACCCTTAAAGTAATGGGTAAACTGAGGTACTCAATCAAATTATTTAACAATACCTATGAAGTTTTGCCATGGATTATCCTTTTCTATGAGTCAAGTTTCTTCTTTGGGCCGAGTTTGCCTACAACACCTCTTTTCATGAAGGAGCATGTACTAACCCTTTTAAGATTGTTTATGGATGCTCACCCCTATCTATTCCCTCTTATATAAGAGGTACTTCTAAATTGGAAGCTACAGACTCAGATTTGGTCTCAAGAGATGAGGCTTTGCATACACTACGCACCAATTTGGCTTAGGCTTAGGTGCATATGAAACAATTTTCTAACCAACACAGGATCGATGTGTCTTTTAAGCTTGATGATTTGGTTTTTGTTCAACTCCAACCCTATAAATGAATGTCCCTCTGATACCATGGGAGCCATAAACTTTCTAAACATTATTATGGTCCCTATTCGGTTGTACGAAAGATAGCCGCTTATGCTTATGAGATTGCTCTTCCTCCCCAATCCAAGCTACATAATGTTTTTATGTCTTAGCTCTTAAGTGTGCTTATAGTTCCTTTATACCCTCGCTAGGTCTACCTCCTAACTCTTTTCACAATGCTCCACTACTCAGGCCTTTGGGGATACTCAATTATTGTACTATTTTTTGTGGGGATCTTCCTATTCAACAAGTTTTGGTAAAGTGGCAAGGGTTGAACCTTGAGGACACTAATTGGGAAGATTTGGACACTTTTCGGGCTACTTATCCTGACATCAACCTTGTGGATAAGGTTATTTCTCAAGAAGGAGAGGCATCTGTTACGATTAAGAGAGATAGACAACGAAGAATACTAACTGGCATGAGGATGATATTGTAGCATAGTTAGGCTTATGAAATCATAAACTAACAAATCTAACAAAATATGTGATGTAACAGATAGATTAGGTATAGATCTAGGATACACTACAAATAATGCAGCAAGATGTAATAGAAAATAGGCAAGAAATAACTATAAAGCGTAACAAATACAATTTCACATATGAACAGTATAAATAGAAAGAATCAGTAAGGGGGAAACACTTTATACCCCTTTGAGAAATCTGGTGTCTCTTCTTCCTTTTCCTTTCTTGAAGTTTAGCCAACTCAAATAATCCTTTATTGAATACCTCGCATGGAAAATAAAGAAAGAGGTGTTAGCAACAATCCATGGAAAACTAAACACAAGAGTTCGGTGAGGAGATTTGGGTTGGATCTCACAAAGGGACTAAACTCTAGATTAGAAAAGAAACTGGCAAGAGAGAGAGAGAGAGAAAACTTACAGAAGAGTTAAGAACAAAGGGGAGAGAAAGATGTAGATTGAGATATTATTTGAAAAGTTAGACTCTTACATTAAGGAGGTTGAGCCTATACTTGTGAGCCTTACAATCTTTGCAATTCCCTCTATTGGATTTGTAATATATAAAAAAAGTAATGCTAAGCTAAACTTACATATGGACCACCCTCTTACGTGACGTATTCTTGATGGAGGGAACTGTTAAAATACATTGTACCAAGGAGTCCCCCACAAAGATTTTTGAAAGCATTAAATAAATGTAGATTCTGGTCATATCAACTAGGGGACACAAAAGTTGCTGTTATGAAATGATCGGGGAAGTCCCAAGGAAAGCGAGGTTTGTTTGCTGAGATATTAGTCAACATTGATCTTTTGCACTTGTAGAAGAAAAAAAATTGTACATCGAGTTCATAAATAAAGACTTAATCACAAACTGTAAAGCACAAAATTTGTCTATTAATTTTATGACGAGATGTATCTTATTGTGTATACATCACTATTTACCATATTGTTTATTGCGGAATCTATAAGAACCCGATGCACGCTCATATGTTGGACAGCGATGACGGGGTCCAGATGTTAGGAACCGCCGTGTGTGAATGTGGGCACATGATAGTGCTTTTGCGACGTTTAGTGAGCTGGCAAGATGGGCAAGCAAAAATGATAAATCCATCTAAAATTCTTAGGAGATTTAAGTATGCAAATTACTCCACCTTTTCTGTATCCCTACATATGTCTTGGCTGTATTTATATATATCTCTCTCTCTCTCTTTTTAATACTGCTTGAGACTAATTGTTATACTCCTTTATCCCCCACCAGTCACAACCAGTCAACTAATGTACCATTAAATAATAATTAAAATAACTAGTCCACCGTAAATGTCTTTTTATCGGTAGGTCATAGAACCACTTTTCATATATAGTTTATGTATTCCAAAACTGTAAAACTCGTCTTCGTTTTTTTTTTTTTTTTCTTTTCTCTTTTTCAATTATATTACAATTTATGAATGCGGAGATTCAAATATGATTAATCATGATAAGAGATCAATATTTATATTATTAGGAAACTTGATAAACTTCTCTTAGATTATTTCTTTACAAATTGCACTTTCAAATAACTTTGGATAGATAAAAAATTCCATACACGAACAATTCTATTAAGAAAACTCATCCAACATAGTTTCTTTAGGACAAAAAAATTATTACGTTATAAATAAAAACTAGCAGTAAAAATTTCACTTCATGTTACTCTAAGCTAGACAATCTCTCAAACATCTTAATCAATTTATTGACATAGAGGATCTATTTATTACTAGTTAAAATAAGAATATATTTTTAATTAACAAAAGTACAAATTTAGTGCTCATTGTTTCACTACAATTCTATTTCAATCCAAACTCTTTATATTTTGAATTCAAGTTCTCAAAACTTGCAAAAGTTTGAAAATAAATCCTTAAAAAAATGATACTAATTTTTCTTTTAGAGATTGATACGCGTCATGATTGGATGGTTGACTTAATTAATTTAATAATGATATATTTACTAATTAATTGAAATATTAAAATATATTTTAAAATTAAAAAATTATAAAAAGCAAAAAAATTAAAAATTAAAACATGAAAGATAAATAAAAAGTAATATAATAATATAAGTAAATAATTAAAATATTACAAAATTAAAAAAAAAATAGAGAAAAACTAACACTTGAACCGGGATTCGTGCGAACTCCCATTGTAGTCGCCAACCACCGAGTCGTTGGGCGGCCGGATCGACTAAGATTAAATCAAGTGGATCATGCTTCCCACTACTAGTTATGACATATTCCTATGTTTGAAAAGTTGAAAAATAATATTCCATGCCCTCTTGTAGGTAAAGTAAATACTCCATAGGGCATACTAGACATAAGTCGCCTGTAGCGACTCATGTTAAGTCTTATCTACTGAGCAAATAATTGGTTTGATTTACATATTTATTATTTTTTATAAGTACTACCAAAAACTAAATATTATAACTACAAAGATAAAACATTGGTTTGTTTTCAATGTTACTTATATATGCAAGTGCTACTATAAACTTAATACTATTATCAGAAAGCAAAAAAAGTTAATACTTATACTCCGTTTACAACTTTACTACTTTTATGCAAGTATTACCAAAGATTGAACACTGTAACGATAAATAGCAAAAAAAAAAAAAAAATGGTACATTTGCGCTGTTACTCATGCTACAAGAAATTTAATACTATTTCTAGAAAGTGAAAGAAATTGATACTTATTTATACCTTTACGGCTTTTATACAAATGTTACAAAAAACTAACATTTTAACCTAAAATAGCAAAATAGTGGAACAGTTACACTATTAGAGAGCTACTAAAAACTTAACACTATTAATAAAAAAAGAAAAATGTTGGTGTCTATACTCATTTTACACCTTTACTATTTTTCATACAAGTGTTACAAAAATTAAGAACCATAACCATGAGTGGCAAAAAACATGGTACATTTGCATTGTTTCATACAAGCTCTACCAAAAACTTAACACTGTTACTAGAAAAAAAAAATGATATTTATACTCTATTTACAACTTTATCACTTTTACACAAGTGTTACAAAAAACTAAACATTATAACTGCAAATGAAAAAAAAAATTGGCATGTTCAATCTGTTAATTATTTAAGTAAATGCTATTGGAAACTTAATACTATCACTAGCAAGCAAAAAAAAAGTTAGATACTTATACCAAATTTACACCTGTACCACTTTGTACAAGTATTACCAAAAAAAAAAAAAAACTAAATACTATAATCACCAATAGCAAAAAACACGGTACATATTCATTTATGCAAGTGTCACCCGCTGTATGAGTTAAAAGGTTAAATGCTTGAAAAACTATCAAGGTAATCTAACGATCCATATTTTATTACCAATTATCGAAGGATTGAGAATTAAGGCTTAATATTAAATCGCAAGTACGGGACTTACATTTATCAGCGGCACATGAAATCTGTTATTGAAGCTCGAAAACATTGTATATGTGGCTTACTTGTATATTTCTTTCAGCAATATATTATTAATTCCTGAGAGAGAATGGCAAACACAATATTAATGGAAATAATTTATTTAGTGGTACAAAATCATAGAAACAGACCATGAAATACACATACGGCAACTAACACAAACATATTATTTATATGCTGTACAAAATATTTATCTATATAGTCTAATGATGCCTCATTTTTCAAGACACAGACATTAACTTTAAACTGAAAGGATGGAAACTGACCCAGCCAGTCAAGACTTGCCAGCATCAATTGCCACCTAGTTTGTATTGTTATTATTCAGTGAATGGGTATATTTCAAACCTAATCCGACAGTCTGTAAGCTGCACTTGACCTCCTATACTGTGATAACAATAATACTTTACCGATAGTCTAGCCTGCTTCATGCAAAGAAGACAATCTTGTGGTGTGAGATGACCATTGCAAGCTCCATGCCCATGTGCATATGCATGCGGAACTAATCCTGTTGCATCGCTGTCATAGTTGAAACCTGAAGGACAGGTTCGATACGTGATATCATCAACAACATAGTTTATACACTCGGTTATATAGTACACATCGTTCTTTTACGTTTGTCCATTGCAGATGTGGTACACCTCTTGCGTGTTTGGTACACTCATTATAACTGCGTTTTTGTTGTTGTATAAATAAGCATAAAACAGGACTCCAATGATAAAAGGACAGATAATTTTACGAAACCGATCATGCATATCTGGTAGAGTACATATGCTTGTATTGGACTTTGGAGAGATCAATTTGCATTATTGGACTTCAGCTCTGACTTCTCTTTTAGGGTACTTTAGGTCAATGTTTTCTCCGCTGGTCGTTATTTGTTGTGATTATCTTTTTCTTTATTTAATTCCATGATTCTCTTATTAAAACTATGTGCATATTTAATTTCGACAAGAAATCTTGCCGCACAATAGATAAACTGATAGATACTTGGTTGAGTTGAGGAGGGTACGGGTGGGCAATAAACTCACCAAATCGAACCGAAGATTTTTTCTATAATTTGATTTAGAAAATTTTCAATTTGAATGAAACCGAAAATTTATGGTTAATTTGAAAGAATAAACCAAACCAATACGTGTAGCCAAATCAAACCGTTTTATACAAAACATATAGTAATATTTTACTTTAACTAAAGAGTGTCTTTTGTTATAATATGTTGCTTAAAAGAATTTTTTATTTACATTTATTGAAATACATATGTGTTAAATTTTTAATTAACACAATGTATAAATTATGTATGTAGTTTGACTTAAAGTTTATACTATATATTATTTTTATAAATAAAAGTAGTTATTAATAAATATTTGAAATTTTTAAGTTGTATGGTTATTAATTTTATTGACCTATACTTTTGATAATAGTTATTATTTCTAAGTCAATTCAATACGATTACGTGTTTTGCAAATATGGTTTTCTAAATTAGAAGATATAATTCAATCTGTAAATCAAACTAAAAATTTGTGATTTGAAAAAATTTTTAATCCAAACCATATGGTTGCTTTAAAGTTATGAAAAATCGAATTGTTTTTTATAGTTTGGTTTCGTTTGGAGAAAGAATTGAACTAAACTCATTTGTACCCACCCATAGGGAAGGGTACACACACTCCAACAAGGAACTCGTAGTGATTCCATATTTGCTAGGCTCATGCTATTCATGGTTTTAATGATGCTAATGTATGAGGTGGATGGATCAATAGCGAAAAATTCTAACACATGGAAAACTAAAAGGTAGTTTTTAAAAATTAGTTACTATTATCACGTATTTAAATATCATTGGCATTTGCTTATAACCGATCCAAACATTTTATATATCAGGACCAATGAATCTCTTCTATATTATTTTGTGGGCGCATCTCATATATTACATGTAATATATGGATATAGTTGTGCACCCATGCTCTTCTTTTGTTTTCACTACAAATGTCACATTAATAGCATGGCCAAACATTCGGCCAAATCCTCCATCGGCTTTTCCGGTCGTATATGTACTATAACAAAAAGTTACAATATTCGTTGAAATCTTCTGAACCATGAAGCCTATAGGAATTCGCCATAATAATGGATAGATACGTACTAGAATTTGCGTCATCACATGATATATAGAATAAAGTTTAAATTTTGAACTTTTAGACCTATCTATGATGACAGAGATCGAAGATATAAATCGATTTTCAACTTATAATCATCCCAAAATCTATATTTAGGTATCGTAGAATTAATAGTTACGAGTAGTAAGCTAAATTATATTCATCATGTACAATACAATATGAAAATATGATTTGGTTTGATGAATGTGCTATTAAGTCATTCGATTATCTGGTTGTTAGTTAAGGAAAAAAGCTCATTTTAGCCTCTAATCCGGTTGAAAAATCAAAAGTGAAACCTCATAACAAGTGAAGGATGTTAGTAAACTTTTATTCAATATTAAACAAACACCTTAAATATTATTAATATTTAGCATAACCAATTGTATATTCTTCAATTGCATTTTGTTTTTGATGAAAATATAGGTCACAATGTTTTTATTATAAGGAATTTGAATGGTACATAAGATATTCCACTATAATAACCTGCTGATCACATAAGGATATATAAAGACCACATATCGAAGCCATGTGACCTGCTTAGCCTAGATCCTATCACCTTAAGCTACAAATGTGATCCTGCAAATTACGTTAATTGTCTAAGTGACTACATGTTTTCATTTATGAAACCCAAAAACAAAAAAGGGGAAAGAAAAAACTAGTATGAGACAATTACTATCAAGGTCAAGGTCAGTTATGGGTGGATAAATCAACATGAATTGGTTTCTTCTGTTCATCTATTTATCTTAAATATGAGACTTAGTTGCTTGTATTTGATGATGTGAGGAGCAAGAAGAAGCTACAGTAAGCGATGGTCGTAGAGAGTAAACGAAGAGAATGGAAAACCAAATCAACAATATGATGAGAATTAGTTAAGTTGTTGAATATAGAGCAACTGTCCTTTCTATATTTCAAGTGATACTAACTAACTAACTCTAAGCTAACAAAATTGTCACATGTATAAGAGGACATGTGTGCTAATAAAAACACATAACTATTTGCTATGTACAAGTGTATAAATAAGCTAGTAATACTTCATACTCCCCTACCCCCCTTCAAGTTAGAGCTTCTCGTAAGCCTAACTTGCGACACAAAGGCTAAAGTTGAAGAGCAAGCAAAGCCTTGGTCAGCAAATCTGCAAGTTGATGTGATGTGGGAATAAATTGAGGATGAAAAAAACTAGATTTTACTTAATCACGGATGAAGCGAGCATTAATATCAGTATATTTCATTCGAGCATGTTAGCGTGGGTTGAATTCAATTTGTAATGCTGATTTATTGTCACAAGATAAAGAAATTGGCAACTGAATAAAAAGCCCTAAATCCCGCAAAATATAAGAAACCCACAACAATTCTTTGGTTGCTGTAGCTAAGCTTAGGTATTTTGCTTTAGTAGTTGAAGTACAAACCATAGGCTACTTCTTTGTCTTCCATGAAACAAGTGCATCACCATTCATGACACAAAAGCTAGTTAAAGAGCGTCTATCATTAGTGCTAGAACCCCAAGTTAGAAAAGGCTCGAAGTTATAGTGTATTTGCAACTGGATATAAAAGTCTTAAGGAGGAAGTTCCTTTAAGGTATTGTAAAAGGTGAAACAACGCATCTAAATGCAGTTGTTATGGCTATGTAAGATAGGAAATGTCTGGCTTAATGAGTGTCACATAAAGAGGGTGACCAAAAGTCATCTATACAATGAAGAGTTAAGTAATAATGGCTTAGTAGACTTATCCAAAGAAAGTCGAGGCTGCATAGGAGTGGAAGTTAGCTTACAACCAATTAACCTTACTCTTTGTAACATATCTAGAACAAATTTACTTTCATTAATAAGTATACCTTGTTGAATGCGACACAACTCTAACCAAAGGAAGAACCAAGCTTGACCTAAATCATTAATCGTAAATTCAGAATCCAACTTCTGTTTAACATGTAAAATGAACTCTTCATCTGAGCTTATCACCAACATATCATCAACATACAACGAGATAAAAGTACCACCACTTAAACCTTGATGTGTAAATAAGGATGAATCATGTATGGACTGTTAAAACCCAAAGAAATAAGGAACTTAGACATCTCAAAGTTTCATTACCTAGATGCTTGTTTTAACCCATATAAAGATTTCTTTAACTTGCACACTTGATTAGGTAAAGCCTTATTATATCCTTGAGAAGGAACCATATAAATCTTGTCATCTAAATGATCATGCAAAAATGCATTATTCATCTCGATTTGATGAAGTGCCTAAGAGAATAGACAACAAAATACGAATCGATCCCATTTAGCAATTGGTGAGAAAGTGGCATGATAGTCCTCCCCTTCCACTTAAGTAAAACCTTTAGCTATTAAGCATGCTTTATTGCACTTAATTGTCCCATCGAGTCTATACTTATCTTTATAAACCCACTTTGAACCAATAGGATGTTTGCTTTGTGGCAAGTCAATTAACTCCCACGTCTCATTGCATTCTGATGCATGAAGTTCATTTTGTGTAGCTTCTTAAGATTCCTTTGAATTAGATGCTTCTAAGTAATTAGTTGATTCAAGGACAGCTAACACGTTAGCAAAAGATGCCACAAAATCAATTGGGTAATTAGTAAAAGAAGTAAGGTCAAATAAAGGATAATGGTAAATTTGTTGTGTGTGAGATGATATGTATGGTAAAGTAGTGAAAGAATTTGATGATGAAGAAGCAGAAAGCAAAGGGTTAACAGTTGTATTTTCTAACATGAGACATTCAGTAGTAGCAACTAGTGAACAATGGTTAAGATGGGTGGAAACATTTCATATAGCAGCAGTAGAAGAATGAGTAATGTTTCACTATCAATGGCTATAACTTGATGGACTTGATGAACAAAATCATCCAATTAGCGTCGAATTCTTGTTTCTCTATGTGAACGATAAGGTTGTATAGAAGAAAGAGCAGGAGCAATAGAAGTAGATTTTAATGAGGGAAATAACTAATCAATTGAAGACTAATCAGAGGATTGATTTATTGGTGGTTCGATTGATGACAAATTAGTAACAATAGTGTTGTCAGATGAAGAGAAATGAGAGAAAAATGGATTAAGAACAAGAAGTGAATTATTAGACTCAAAAGAAATAGAAGGAAGAGATTCATGTATGTTTGTGTTTAGATGAGACTCATGTGTGTTTGCATTTGAGTGTTTGAAGGGAAAGACTTATTCAAAGAATAATACATCTCTAAAGACAAGAACAACTTTGTTAGATATATCAAATTGTTTATAACCTTTTTAGGCATGAAGGTAGCCCAAAAAATGCATTTAAAGCCCCTCGACTCAAACTTATCTCTCGGAGTAAGGTGCTTAACAGCATAGCATAAGTAACCGATGACTCTCAAGTGATTATTAGAAGGTGGGTGCCTAAAGAGTTTTTTCAAAAGGAGTTTTCCAACCCAGACTTGACATAGGCATTCAATTAATCAAATGTATGGCTATAAGAACACACACTCTCTAGAATTCTTTTGGCAAATGAGCATGAAGTTGCAAAGCTCGTGAAGTGTCCCACAAATGCTTATGTTTTCTTTCAACTTGGCCATTTTGTTGAGGATTGTAGGTAATGGTTCTTTGATGAACTATACTAAGAGAATGAAAAAGAGATCTATAAGCAATAGACACGAATTCAGACCCATTGTCTATTCAAATAAACTTGGGAATGGTATTGAATTGATTTTTAACATAGGAAAGAAATTTTTAGAGAACAAATAGTTCTTGACTCTTGTGTTGAAGTAAATATGTCTAAGTGGACTTAGTATAGTCATCTATGGAAAGAATGTGATTATGTACTCCTTCATATATCTCATTTAAAGCCATAAGAAACTACATTAAATGAGTTTAAGACTCCATTTCTCCTAACTTTTCCTTTGAACGACAAGTATATTGGTCCATAACACCACACATACATTCTAGATACGATTGTAACTGTTGAAGCTCATCCCAACATTTCTTAAGCCTACTGTAATAAGCACCAACACCTTGATTGTTTTGCTTAAGATTACAAATGTCAAATTATAATTGAAAAAATAGAGGACCATTTGATACTCCATACTGTTTAACTACTTCATTCGACAATTGCTTAGCGGACTAAGTATATAAGAAACTTTGAGAGATCTCATTGATCATGTAGTTGAGCAACTAGTAACGTACTATATAATCGCACCATTGCCAGTGCACGAAATCAAGAGATTTAACTCCAAGTCTAACAATATAATCATCTATAAAGCCTATCTTAAGTTTTGCTCTAAGCCTTAATCTAATTAAGCGATTCTAAGCAAGGAAATTCATTCCATTAAAAATTAGCATCCTAATTGTCATGTTCGAATTATTAGAACTTAAAAGAAATAAAGGATTTGATATAGATGCATCAAGAACAGTACTATGAGTAAAACTTGTTGTAACAACATTGTCTTATCCAATTGCAAATTTTTATCTTGGATCTATATTGGCTTCCATATTTGAAGCTAAATTGAACTTGAGAAAGATAATATCTAGATTTCAATGCTTTAATACCATGTGACCAACAACAAGAAGCTACAGTAAGTGATGGTCGCTGAGAGCAAACAAAGAGAATGAAAAACCAAATCAAGAAAATGATGAGAATTAGTTAAGTTGTTGAACACAAAGCAATTGTCCTTTTTATATTACAAGTGATACTAACTAAGTAACTTTAAACTAATAAAATTGTCACATGTATAACAAGACATGTGTGCTAATAATAAAACATAACTATCTGTTGTGTACAAGTGTATAAATAAGATGATACATTTTTTTATTTTCAGTAGAATAGATGATACATTAGATTTTTAAAAAATTGCATTTACTTTGTATATGCATGTGTTTATGCATAGCAATTGTGGAAATAAATCCTCTCCATTTATTTTCATCAATTTTCTTTAATTTATCGTAATAAATAGTTAAAATTATAAGGAAGATGATAATGATGTTACGATGTCATCACTTGATATTTCTCTTATAAAATGTTGTAGGTCACTTACTGTAAGACTTGCTTTTGACAACTTTTTAGGTACTAATTTACATGTAAAAGAGCAATAAGTGAGGAGTTTATGTATCTTACATGCATTTGCTAACTAATAAGGGTACATGGTAAAATTGTTGTGCCTATCACATATTTTGGGCATGACAGGAGATTTGTTGGGAAAATTATAACAGAAGGAATTAATATTTAGAAGTAAATTTAAATAAGGGATTAACGTTTTGAAAAGTTTAAATAAAAAGATCAATGTTTCATAAAGCGATTCAAACAATTTTATGGATTGGCTATTATAAAACTCTTATTTAAAGCGTTTTGCGAAATGTTGACATCTGATTTGAATTTTTTGAAATGTTAATCCCTTATTTAAACTTTCTAAAATGTTGATTCCTTAATTAAACTTATCTCAAATATTGATTTGTTACATTATAATTCTCCTAAGATTTGTTTGTTATGAAAACGATTCAAAATTGTAACTTGAATATTTATCATCAGGGTAAATAATAATAATAAGGCTAATAAACAACAAAATTAACTACTACCTTAAATTTCCAAAATAGCACACCTATACCTATCCATTGTGTTTGGATTAAGGGAAGGAATAGGAAGGAGAAGGAAAGTAAGTATTTCAACAGCAATTCCTTCATTTAAGAAAGGAGGGAAAGAAAAAGGGATGGACATGAAAGAGAAAACTTTTCTTTAGACCTATAAAAACCATTCTCTCAAAATGTAGAGAGAATTGGATGGAATGAATGCAAAATTACAATCTTACCCTTAAAATAAAAGCACCCATTAAATTTGTGGGAACTTTAGTTACATCTTGCTAAAAATTAAAATTATATTACTAACTTTCTCTCAACTTTCCTTACTTCCTTATTCAAACAAGAAAATATATAATTTTTCCGTCCACTTTCTTTCCTCTTTAATTCACTCCATCTACTTTTCTTTTCACCCTAATTCTTTCCCTATTCCCAAACAACATAGTGTTGATGTTATCACCATATAGTTTCACCCCTAATGTGATATAAAGTCAACCTTTCATATTAGTATATTCTTTTTTTATACTTACATTATGAAAATATCATATTAGAATGGAAGAACCCAAATTTGAGTAATGAGATAGTCTAAAAAATAGCTATAAGTTTATAGTAGTAAAAAGACTGACATGGTGTTGCATTAGAAGATAAAATTATTATGGTGTCAACATTTTTCATATAGGTAAAGTGCAACTTTAAAAATTAGGGGTCTCTCTAAATTTTTTATGGTTTTTAAGGAATATGGATCTCGATTTGCCCTCTATTATAAACGAAAAAATAAAAATATGATCATGTCCTTATAAGCATTATAAGATTTCATACTAAAAATAGAAAGCACGTGAATAAGGTTTCACTTGATGTAGTATAATAAAAGTACACACAAACCTCAATTTGGAAACTCTAATAATCATTCTCTATAATCTCGTCAAATAGTGAAATACAACGCCCTACTCACCATGTTCTCATAACAAAAGAAAAAAGATAAATATAATTACACAACAAGACTCAGTAATAGACAAGAAAAAAAATATGCTGATGAATGAGATTATTTTGGTTGTCATCATTTCCCGGTACTGCACTACAATACCAAAATTTTTAATTTATTGTTTAGTCTGCATATTAGGTTGAGTTATATCATATGCTACAAAAATTTATTTCACGGTACAAAATGAGCACATTTTTAAAATTTAACAAATAACTTTGCAACGGAACATTTTCTACATCCAAATCTTTGTCATTTGCTAAGGTCCATGTTAAGGTCATATGCAAATCAACAGTAAATATCATAAATATTCATATTCTACACTACACAAAACAAATATAGTATAAAAGAATTGTATTTTCGTATCCTTCTTATATTGTCTAGTCCTATCCACCATCTTATTTTGAAAACCAAAAGTTACCTTAAGATTGTAATCTACGTTTCTAGCCATCTGTTGTGCAACGTACCAAAATGGCCTTTGCCCCTTCAGAGTCCAGGAAGAGCTAAATAAATGTAGATTCTGGTCATGTCAACTTGGGGACACAAGTGTTGCTTTCATGGGATGATCGGAAGAAATCCCACTAAAAGCGAGTTTGCTTGCTAAGATATTAATCAACATTGACCTCTTGCATTCACAGCAGAAAAAATTTGAGTTTCAAATTCTACAGGCTCGATTATAAACTCTCCGACCTACGATGAGTGCACTAACATTTATAATTAGTATCATATATTCATCACTCGCTACTTATCGCATTATTTACCGCCGAGTATAGAAAACACATAATTCGCCCGTAGGACTTGCTAGCTTGTTATGTTGGGTCCCGTTGTTAGGACCATCTATGTGTGAACACATGATAGGCCCAAGTGAAAGGGGGATTTGTCTTCGAGAAAATAATTGTTTTTGAGCGACATTAGCATGCTCTATGCAAACAACTACGTATTTCTTTGTTGGATTAAAAATTCATTTACATCTTTTGTCCTTTAATTTAATAGTGTTGGAGACTACTTGCCACAAATGTTTTCGTATTGCATGCCACAAAAACCTATATCTATGTGCAACATTAATTTGAGGTAATTTTTACCATCTCATTGATTGAATCATCCAGTTTATCATTTAATCATACAAAAAATTACTACAATAGTTAATACAATAAGACTTTCAAAAGTAAAATGATAGATTATCCCGTAATTTGTATAAACAACTGAATGGATCTCATATTAATCAAACTTCGAGCACGTTAAATTTCTAAATTATTAGTACACCGTATTTCATTTTGACACAAAATAGCTATTTCATTTTTCTAAACTTCCTAATGTGAAAGGGAAAAGATGGGCATCGTGCTATTTCCACGGAGTTGAAACCATATTTGGTTGCAAATGTCAAAAGTTAAAACCATCTTATATCTTAAACCTTATAAATTTTATAGGGTATATAATATCTTATAAAACATGTATTTTTTATTTTATCTTTTGTCAAAATATGTAGACACATAATCAGTATCAAGCCTATAACCCTACTAGTGGACTAAATAGTACTAATTTGAAATGTTCATATTTTGTAACACATTTAATTATAATAATATAAAATTTTAATAAGTAGAATAGATGATATTTCTATAATTGGAAATGTTTAATCTTAGATTGAGTTATGCTAAATTATTTTTTTGTATTTTCTTTTTAAATCATCAAAATAAAACTTTTATTAAATCATAAATTATTCTACATAGAATACAAATATCATATACTAAGTAACTCTAATAAAATATTTTGTATGATAAAATAAGAATTGAGATTTTTTTAATATCTTACTATATTAGGATTAGTAAAAGAGGAAGAAAGAAGCGTAAATATGAGATATCATAAAAGAGAGAGAGAGAGAGAGAAAAGGTTTTACCAAAAAAAGAAAAGAAAGAAAAAAAAAAAGAAGAAGAAGAAGAAGAAGGAAGAGGGAAAAGACAGTAAACATAATAGTAGATTCTTAGGGTTTTATTATAAGTTAAGTTTTTTTTATTATTTCCTTGAAGGTTAAAAAAATGAAATAATATTGATTTTTAATCTATTAGTATTATTCAATTATTATTATAAAGTGAGTACTCTATATCCTATATACTTTAGATTATAGGTTTCATGGTGGTAAAAATACTTTAATGTCATATCCTTATCTCATCCGTAAGTATAAATTTTAAAAAATTACTATCGGAAACTTATCTTATGACTTTATTTACCTACTTAAAACGTAACCGATAAAAAATGGTTTAAATGAATACTCTTTGTAATAAGTTTGCCTGCTTATAACTGTAAGTGGTGCTGTACTTTTTGCCTAATACTGTCAGCCTCCCATTCATCAGTTTGAGTGGTCTTGTTGGATCGATGATCTATGTTGTAAATTGCGCCCTCACTGTTGACATCTGTAGTTCCTTCCATAATACTTCTGCTGTGTGTAGTATTCGTATTGTTTCTATAATTTGTAAAGCAATAGTAACAGCATATTTGATTGATTTTCCGTCTTGTTCATTATTCGTGAGTCATGGCATGGTCTTTTTTTGGAAACGCGCAAGAGCTTAATTAACAAGCCTTCTTGCACGGGTGTTTGGTTAGCCTCACTACACATGGGTATTGCTATGGCAAAGATAGCTCTGTTTTTGGGCATTCAAAAATGTATGAGATCAATAACATTCTGTTATATTCCTTTGTTGGTTTTCTTTAATATACAATTATACATTTGATAAAGTTTCCATGACATACCGTGTTCCATTTATCATTTGCCATGATGTATGAATATATAAATAAATAATAAATCTCAAATTAAATATTATATGATGGTTTGTTAGTAATTTTTTTATTCGATTAGGAGACTTATACATTTATCGCAAATTAACTAAGGACCATTATGTTATATCTGATCATTATAGCATCTTCCTCTAAAGTTCCCAATTTTATTAAAATAATTTCAATCTTAGTTATGTTGGTTATCAAGATAAGAGAATTGAATTTGTTGTAATATTATTTCCACTTGATTAAACATATAGGGTATGTTTCCTAATCTATGATAAATTTAAAGTGCGGAAATATGACCATTTAGGCATTACATTACAAGGTTATACTTATTGTATGATACATAAATATATAGAAGCATAATTTGCACTTTGCAAAGATCTACATATTTGTTGCAGTTGCTAGTCTTTATGGTGGAAAATTACTAATAACATTCTTTCTATAGAAATTATATTGCCTCAGCATGCAGACTTTCCACGCATGTATTTCATCTTCAAGAAATGGAAGAACAAGGTTTTTTTTTTTTTTCCTAAAATGGAGCAAATTTGACTACGTTTTATTGGGCTTTGATAAAAATGTAGTTGTTGAAATTACATAATGAAGGAAAAGATGATTATGAGATGCTCATTTAATTTGGTTGGACACAAACTATATGCTCCAAATGGGAAGTGGCTAATATGTTGCTGTGGAACAGTGAATGTACCTAATGAAAAGTTTAAATAAGTAGATGAAAACACAGTTTAATATTTTATAGTTAATAGATTAATTAGCTTCGCCAAATTTTCTATCATAATTCCATGAAATTTTCGGAACTCTATATGTACCTAGTGAAACTTTTCTGCCCATTTGATGAACGGGAGTCGGAACTTCATACGGAATAAGTATGTTCTAATTTTCATCTTGTAATTTTTTCTAGTGTTGCTGTGTTATTTTGTTATGTACCTGCTTATTGGAGACTTTGTTCTTCAACTTGTGTTTGTTACATCTATGTGGGTGTATTTTATACTACTTAATAGAATGAGGTTAAATTCATACATAGGCTCCAGCTGCTCCTCTCTTGGATTTGGTGCATTTGCAGAGTCCGGTCCATTTCGACTTGTAAAAGATGGAAGCCTGATTGAGAAAAAGCATTCTTGGAATACTTATATTAGGAGGACGTTATGCCTATTGGTTAAGTGAAATAGCTCAAAGATACATATAAATACATCTATCTATCTATCTATATATATATATATATATATATATGCCTATTGGTTAAGTGAAATTGCTCGAAGATATATATATGTATAAATAAAGTAATTCTAAATTTGCGACTTCTATTCCTTCAAATATGTTGTATGTAGAGTCTCCAATTAGAGTTGGATTTCCATACCCAAATACAAGTTTAGACTATATTTTGTTTCAATGATATAGGAATGGGTAATGCAATTTGAAATATAACCATTCTCAAATGAGTGTCCATGTATCTTTACAAATTACTATGTGTTTGTAGCCAGGATAACCTGCAATTTCTTCTTAATTGGTTTGAAAATTTTCTGAAGTATAGGAATTCAGACATATAACATTATGGGAAAAAGCTATGGGAGTAAACTTTAAATATCGATGCTCTCTTTGTTTATCACGTAATCAATATCTTTATTCAAACCTAAGTGTTGGTTTGTTGTCGCTATATTGTAAAACAAACTATCTCTCGACTTTTGAGATGGAGAAAGATAAAATGTTGGGGTGCAGTTTAGATTCAAACTGTCATAGCACGTTTAGTTCACGGAATATAATAAAAGAGGAATGGAATTTTAATTATTAAAGAGTGGAATGGGTGTATAATAAAATATGGATGGTTATTATAATGTTTACTTAAACATAATGGAATTAGCATTGCACTATTTACTTGGAATAATACAATAGAAAATACATACTAAATAGAAATTAAAATACACAAACTACCCCTCATCAAATAAACAAACAAAATACACGTATGAGAAACAAAGCCCCAAATCAATGTATATTCATCATCATTATTGACCATCGCAACCCCATTGAAGCCCCTTAACTTTCACTTTTTGTTTTTTGAGAATCGAGGTGGTTTTGCTTCTGTTGTACTTTAGTTTACTTCTTTTGATGCATTGCATGTTGAAAGGTAAGAGGCAAAAACCACTTTTCACCATATTTGGAGTTAAACTTCTAATATGAGTATTTGTGAAAAGGAAACTTCTACAAGCATACAGCATGTAAGTATAGCATGTGAATGGAACATTGTAAACTCGAAAACAAACCTTATCAATAAGAAAACTAAATATTTTGAAGAAAAAACACATTTCGTCATACACATCAATTAACAAGAAATTAAAAGTATGTGTTAATCCAGTTAGAACAAGTAGTCTAATAAGAACATAGTTAACAAACAAGATGGAAGATAGTGTTGCTTAGTTGTTTGTTGCGAGTCTTTCAATACTAGTAGAGGGTAACAATGGACTTGGGACTACAACTATGGTAACTAGGAGGGATTGAGGAGAGAAAGACAATGGACAACAATCTTCCTACAGTTGGAAATGACTTATCGGAGTGGTAGGTTATGAAGGAATTAGTGAAAATCTTATTAATTTATCGATGATAGCAATGGATGAATCAAGATGAACAAGAAAAACAATATTAATGTAAAGTGGAAGTGTTCCAGATACAAAACAAATGTATGCTGAACTATTGTGTATCTATCTATATTACTAGTAATTGATATTTATACAAGTTGTATAATTGTCAAGAAAACTGAAACAACAACTTCTTATAGCTAGTAATAACAAATTAACCAACTAAACTAACTACACAAACACATGTTAAATATGTTGAATATCTTGCTATACAATCCTTCACCACCTCCCTACTCAAGTTGGTGCTGCAAGAAGCCCGAATTTGTGACATAAAAATCACAACTAATGCTTAAGAAGACTCTTAGTACAAAGGTCAGTAAGCTAAAACTTAGAGGAAACATGTTGAATCGAAAGAAAACCCAAGGCAAAATGACTGCATACAAAATGAACATCAATATCGATATGTTTCGTGCGAGCATGAAGACAAGGATTAGATGCAGTTAATAGGGTAGACTTGTTGTCACAAAACAAGGTGATAGGTAAAGAAACATGTTTACCTAAGTCACGCAAAACATAACTTATCCATAAGGCTTCTTTGGTGGCTATGGAAAGAGCTCTGTAGTTTGTGTTAGTGGAGGATGTGGAGATAGTGCTTTGTTTTTTATTTTCCAAGAAACAATGGTTGATCCAAGCATGACATAATAACTACTAATGGACTTCCTGTCAACAACACTAGTAGCCCAATCGGAATTTAAAAAAGCTTGCAAGCTCAAATCATTATTGATAAGGTAAAAGAGTCCCAATGTTAAAGTTCCTTTCAAATACTTAAGAATATGTCGAGCAACTGTCATATGGGTAATATGTGGGGCAGCCAAGAACTGGCTAAGATGATGAACCGCATAATTGATGTCAAGACGTGTGAGATTCAAGTAAGACAATTGGCCTATTAACCACCGAAAAGCAATAGGATTAGACAATAAATCTCCATCTTCATTAGTCAGTTTAACCCTTGAAGGTAAAGGAGTAACAGACAGCTTAGATGCTATAAGTCCTGTTTCTTCAAGCAAGTCAATAAGAAACTTTTTTTGGTTTAGTATACAACCAGTTGTGGTTTGGCATAGTTCTAGACCAAGAAAATATCAAGCCTAACCAAGGTCTTTAATTGTAAACACAACATGAAGCTCTTGCTTAATAGCATCAAGAAGATCTTCACTTGTCCCTATCAACAAAATATCATCCACATACACAAGAACTACCACAAAACCACTATTAGAACACCTAGTAAATGTAGAATAATCATGTTTGGATTGAACAAATCCAAGAGATAACAGAAACCTAATAATTTCAACATTCCATTATCGTAAAGCTTGTCTAAGTCCACACAACAACTTATTTAGATGACAAAGTTGATGTGATTGAGCCTTGCTATAACCCTCGGGAGGAATCATTTAAATCTCTTCATCAATATGTCCAGACAAGAAAGCATTGTTAACATTAACCTAATGAAGAGGCCATGAATGAGCAACCGCATAAGCAATTAGAATTCGAACTGTATTCACCTTAGCAATAGGCAAAAATGTATCATGAAAATCCTCCCCTTAGACTTGTGTAAAACCCTTAGCTACAAGCCGAGCTTTATACCTCTCCACACTACCATCCAGTCGATACTTAACTTTGTACACCCACTTGCATCCAATGACCTTTTTGCCCTTAGGCAAAGAGATAAGAGTCCAAGTTTCATTGAACTTAAGAGCATCAAGTTCCTTGGCCATGGCTTCCACCTATTCTTGTTGTTTAACTGCTTGAGAGTAAGTACTAGGCTCTTTGATAGTTAAGACATTAGCAAAAGATTGAACAAAGTCATCTAGATATGAATTGAAGAGATTATTAAAAAACAGTGGATACTTAGTGATAATAGAAGAACAAGACTGGGACTGAACAAAAGAATGAGTATTAGGCACAGAAGTAAATATTGAATGAACAAAGTCTTGTAACCAAATAAAAGATTGTCTGTTTCAACTGGACCTGCGAAGATGAACATTGTTTAAACACTTAGAGATTTAAGCAGAATTTGAGACATTAGACACTGATTCAAAATGAGGAGTATTCGAATGTAGAGAAGCTGACATAGGAGAATGATAAGAACTGGTTGAGAATGTCACTAAAGGCAATGTACTAGGAGAAACAAGGGAATCTAGAACCTTTTGGACAATAGAATTGTCACTGTAAGGAAAAATATCCTCAAAGAATTGGATATCTCTACTAATAAGGACTCATTGAGACTTGATATCATAAACTCGATATCCCTTGTGATTACTTGCATAGCCAAGGAAAATACATCTAATTCCTTTTGGGTCAAACTTGTCAATCTTGGGAGACAAGTCAACAACATAATAAAGACAACCCACCACTTGTAGATCATTGTAAGAGGGAGTTTTTTTTAAACAAAATTTCATAAGGTGTCTTCCAATTCAATGTTGCCCTGGACATTCTATTAATAAGGAAAGTGGCAGTGAGTATATGTTTACTCCAAAAGACTTTGGGCAAATTGGCATGAAGACGAAGTGCTCTTGAAGTTTCAAGTAAATGCCTGTGTTTAAGCTCTACCTGCCCATTTTGTTGTAGAGTATATGGTATAGTCTATTGATGTATAATACCTTGACTATGAAATAACTGCTCACAATCCTTGGAAATAAATTCCCTTCCATTATCACTTCGAATTGTCTTAGGAGTGACAGAAAATTGATTTCTAACATAATGAATGAGCTTATTTAATATAGAACAAGCTTGAGACTTGTGCGCCATTAAAAAAGTCCAAGTAGCTTTCGAAAAATCATCAACAATGGTTAAGAAGTATCTTGCACCGTAATGGAGACAACATGATAAGGACCTCAAACATCAACATGAAGGAGCTAAAAAATAAAAGTAGATACAATTCGACTATCATGAAAAGGCAACCTGTGAAATTTTTCCCGTTGACAAGCATTACAAAGGAATTTATTCAAGTTCAAACTCTTACAAAGCAGTAATTGTTTCATCTTAGAAATAGATGCATGACCCAACCTACTATGTATTAAATCAAGTGTGTTTGTACTCTTTGTATTTAAGGCAATATGATTTGAACAACTAGACTTATTGAAAGAGACAAAATGAGTTACAGAACTAAGAACATACAGACCACTTTGTGCCTTTACCAAAGCCATCATAGTATTCTTACTTGGGTCTTAAAATTTGTAAGATTCAATGTCAAATACTATTTGCAATTAGCATGAGGCGACAAGTTTTTGAATGGAAAGTAGATTGTAGGCAATCTTAGGAACAAAAAGAACATGGGGCAAAACAACTTGTTCATTGAGTTGTACACTACCAACCAACTCAAACTTCATAATGTTTCCATCAGGCAACTGTATATGAACCAGTTTAGTTAATTGCACAGGGTTATCAAGAAGTTGAGAATAAGGGGTCATATGGTCGAAAGCTCCTGTATCAACTACTCAAAGAGCCATCCTATTACTAACAGTAGATAAAGTAACATGAGGGATTGGAAGTGTACCTAATTAATCCACTGTGGAATCTTCTTGAGCTCTCATCATTTTGTCGACTTCATGACAAATGTCTTGAAGCATTTCTTTATCAAAACCCTTGGACGACTATGCACCAGTATCAATTTGATATGTTGTAGAATTCCGTGCATTAAGAGGAGTCTGCATAAAAGCATTGTTAACATAACCAGTAGATTTATTCCGTGAATTCAATTTTTTTCCTTTATACCAATCAAGGTACCCAACAAGTTGAAAACATGTCTCAACTGAATGCCCCTCAGACCTACAATGTTTATAGAATAAGCTCCTCCTCTATTTCTTCTTATTAGTATGGTTTTTAGTTGCATTTCCTATGTTAGTTGAAACCAAAGTAGAGGCTTCAACTTCTGAACCCATAGAACTAGTGACTAATCTTTATTTTTCCATTTGTTGTACTAGATAATATGCTCTACTTGCAGAAGGCATTAGATCCATTGACAAAAGTTGACTTTTAATAGCTTTAAATGAATTATTCAATCCCATCAGAAAGTGTATCAATCTGTTACGAGAATCAAATTCAAGTACCTTTTCCTCAAAAGCACATGTATAGAATTCCAATCTACCACAATCACACTTAGGAAATGGATGCAATTCTTGCAATTCATCCCACTACCTATGAAGCTTATTGTAATAGACACTAATTGATTGATTATGTTGCCTAAGGTTCACTATCTCATGTTGTATCTGGAAAATTAGTGGACCATTATCAACACCATACTGCTCCTTGTCTTCCTCCCGAAGCTTAGCAGATTTTGTGTAAAGGAAATTTTGAGCCAAATCATTAGTCATAGAATTAAGTAACTAGCATCGAACCATATAATTACATCAATTCCACTTGATTTGATTAGTAGTATTATTTTTTGGTTTAGCAATAGATCTATCTATGAATCTAATCTTCATTTTAGCCCCTAACCTTAACCTAATCGATTTACTCCATGAAATATAGTTGGAACCATTGAAAATAATGTTTCCTATAGTCATACTTGGACAATCTGATCTAGATAAGTAGTAAGGATTATTAAATCTTAATTCTTGTTGATTATTCATCTTCGGTAATTAAAAAAAAAAGGGAAACTAATAGATAGCAACCACTACTGTAGAGTTGAGCAATCAAAATACCTGAATAGTCTTGCTCTGATACAATGAAGGAATTAATGGAAATCTTATTAATTTGTCGATGATAGCAATGGATGAAGCAAGATGAATGAGAGAAACAATATTGACGTGAAATGGAAGTGTTTTAGATATAAAATGAATGTGTGCTGAACTGGTGTGTGTCTACTGTATTACTAGTAATTGGTATTTATACAAGTTGTATAACTGTTAGGAAAACTGAAACAACAACTTCCTACGGTTAGCAATAACAACTAAACTAACTAAACAAACTAAACAAACACGTGTTAAATATGCTAAATATCTTGTTGTACAATCCTTCATAGGTTAGGGGTTTGCCATGTGGAAAGTTGAAATCAATGAATGCTGTACATCAACCATAAATTGAATGGTAGGAAGGAGTAAAGAGTAATGTAAGGTTAGATGATTTTATCAAAGGGTAATTGGTGTCAATTTTCAATTTTAATGAAGGTATTGTTGGGATGAGTCAAGCGAAAGAGATTAGGAATTCGGATTTAGGACAACAACTTAAGAATTTCGATTCCTCTATTTTATGAAAAAGGGATTCCTTAAGAAATCACCTACTTAGAGTGCAAAAGTAACTAAACGAGGGAATTGGAAGCACCTTGGGGAATAAGGGGGCAACGAAATTGCGATTATCCCCCTAACTAAACATGCCATTAGTATTTGTTTACTTGCTAGGTTTAAATAGTACTAATTTGTATGTCTTGTTATGTAGTACCTTTTATATCCCATAGGGTTGCCTTAATGAGATTTAGGTTCTTTTTTATTATGTTACTTTTTCAAGTTTAAGACCCTTTGACTTTATGAGATCTCACCTACAAATTAATTGATTGATTTCACTAGATTTTGCACCTTAGTAAGGGCTATTTAACTAATTCATTTCTCTATAAGGAAACATTCTCACTTCATAATTAAATTAAAAACACTTTTAATGCAACCAGCATGTATGTGTCGATTTTGTGTATATGATTGTACAATTAACTATGTTACTGTATATGAATGTGTGTTTAGTAGAGTAAGGTGTATGAATGATGTGTTACGTATGTGTAAGTTTGTGTTTTAAATATATAAAATTCTTCACAACTAGATGATCTTTGATGTAAAAGTTGAAATTAAGAATAAAATCATTAAATTAGTTAAAAGAGTGCTTGTACTTATGAAGGGAAAAAAGATTGCCATAAATTTGTACATGTTAAAGGGAGAGATTTTATAGCAAGTAAATTTGTATATGTTAAAGGGAGAGATTTCATGGCAAGTGGAAGCATCAATTACTTCAAGTAGTTTAAGTGAAAGATCTACAATGATGTGACATAAGAAATTTGGACATATATTTAAATAAAGAATGAGATTTTCAGTCAAGAAAAGTCTACTTTCTAGTCTTACGAAGGTTTTACTACCATCTTGTGTGTATTATGTTATTAGTATGGAGAATCACTTGAAGTTTAACACATCAAACTCTAGAAGATAAATTATTCTAGAATTGGTTCACTTGGATGTTTGGCAAACACAAGTTCCATCTCTAGAAGGAGCAAAGTATTTTTATGCTTCATCGATGATTATTTTAAGAGATTACATCTTATCAAGAGGAAAGTAGATGTGTTTTCAATCTTCAAAGCCTCTAAAACACTTCTTAAACTTGAAACTAGAAATAAATCGAATGTTTGAGGACAAATAATCAAGGAGAATATACTGGTGATGAATTTAATAGATTTTACAAGTAAAAAGGTACCAAAAAGCAGTTCACATCAATATACACTCCTCAAAAACTAGACTGACAAAGTAGATGAACAAAACTTTCTTAGAAAGAATAAGAGCAATGTTAAAAGGCACAAGCTCAGATAAAACACCATGGGCATAAGCAGTAAATATTGCTTATTATGTTGCAAATCATGTCCCATCAAGAGCAATGAGTTGAAGACACCAATAGGATATAGATCAATAAACCTATTGATTATATTGATCTCCATATATTTGTAAGTCTAGTATACGTAGTGTACAATGTTCAAGAAACCATAAACTTGGATCTAAAATCTAGGAAATTTTTATTCTTAAGGTACGTTAATAGAGTAAAGGGATATCACCTATAAGATCCCATTGCCTATAGGGGTATAGTTAGCAAAAATGTTTGCTCTATGGAAAATAAGCTGCAAAATAAAAAGGAAGAGGATAGCACTTTAAAGGAAAATTCAAATACTATAACCCCATAGGTGGAGGAGAATAAATAAAATGATTCTTTTGAAATAACAAATCTTAAAAATAAGAAATATATATATATATATTTAAAAAATGCTTTCTAGAAATATATTATCAAGAGCATATACTATGAAGTATCTAGGTAGGTGGATTTTAGAATTAAATGCAAACCATGGGATTGTTTACGGGACTTGTTTAATGAAGGGATTCATAAATGGATAAAAATAAGTTACCAATATGAAATAAGTTATCAATCCAAGTAAATCTAAGAAATTAAAAAGATAAATCTAATTAAATAAAGAATAATTATAAAATCATACATGCCCTAAATAATATAAAATAAAATAAAATCTATATACTTATTCCATTATGTATTTATTAGTTAAGGCTCAAAAAATCCCATGATAATAGTAAAACGTCTTGCGTTCAAGTTTTACTATGCACATCTCTTATAGCCATCTAAATAACATAAGATATTCTCAACAGTGTACCAATACGTAATAGTAGTTTCTGTGTGCCAATCTAATCATGACCAAATTCCTATATTTTAAAAATTGAAAAATAACATTCCTTGCTCTTTTATGGATAAAACAAATACTCCATGGAATCTCCTATTAAGGCAAGCGAACATGGTATATGGGGCCTAATACTTCCAATGGGAAGTAGTGCCTTGAATATTTTTTTTTTTAGCAATGAATTATTTGTGAGAGAGAATGATACCCACAATATTAGTGCAAATAATTCATCTAATGGTACAAAATTATAGAAACAAAATATGGGGTATACATATGACGACATGATATATACAACTTACGCAAAAATTATTTATATGCTCTACAAATTATGAACGTTATAAAATAACTTATTTACTATCCAATGGTGCCTTAATGATTTCATTTTTCATGGTACATATTTATTTTAAACTGAAACAACGGAAATGGATAAAACTTTTCAAAACTTACCAATATCATCAATTATCTCTTAGTTACGAAAGATGTTGTAGCCCAGTAATCATAATACTGACTTCCTTACACGATAAACCAAGTTCCATTCCCCTCTCTCGAAAGTTGTAACGTAATAGCAGATGGAAAAAAGGGAGAGAGAGAGAGAGAAATGGTGACCTAGTTATATTTTTAATTTTTATTGAGTGAATGGGTATACTGCAAACCTAATCCGACAGTCCTGAAGCTGCACTTGACCTCCTATGCTGTGATCACAAAAATTGTTTATCGCATGTTTAGCCTTACGGCATGCAAGCAAGACAATCTTCTCGTTTGAGCTGACCATTGCAAGCTCCATTTGCATGTGCATCTACATGTGGAACTACTCTTATGGCATAGCTGTAACAGTTAAAACCTGAAGTATAGGTGCGACACGTTACATCATCAATAACAGAGTTCGTTGACTCGGTTATGGAGGATACATCAGACTGGTATCTTTGTCCATTGCAGATATAGTTCACCGCGTGAGTGTCTGGTGTACTCATCACAACTGCGTTCTTGTTGTAATTGATAAGTGTAGAAAAGGACTCCCGATGATAAAAGGCAATAATATCGTTTTACGAAATTGATGATCATTCATGTTTGCTAGAATTGATGGATATTTTAAGGTAATTAATGGAGTTTATATCCTAGAGAGTACAATTGTTTCTTGTATTGGAGAGATCGATTTGCATTTTTGGACTTCAGCTTTGACTGCTTTTGTAGGGTACTTGGCTAAAGTTTTCTCCCCAAGTCCCTTGTTGTGATTGTCTTTTTCTTTATCCAATTCCCGCGATTCTCTTCTAAAACTTCGCATATTTAATTTCGACAAGGAATCTTGTCAAACGATTGATAAACTGTTAGATGCTGGGTTGATTCGTGGGTACTCACTCAAACAACGAACTCGTTGTGATTCGAGATTTACTAAGCTCATGTTATCGGTAGTTCCATCGGAAGTAATGCGCAAGTTATGTGGATGGATTTGTAACCATCATATACATATACCAATAAATTAAAATTTTAATATATAAAAATATAAAGGGTAGTTTTTAAAAAATTATATTTTATCACTCACTAGTACTTATCTAAATATTATTGGAATTAAGCATAATTGATCCACATATCAATGGATTTTTTTTTTATATTTTTTTATGTAGAAGTGCAATGATGCTCCTTTTTTGTTTTCACCAAATGTCATATTTATAGCTTGGTCAAACGTTCGGCCAAATTCTCCGTCAGCTTTTCCGATCGTATGTCCCATAACTAAAAAGTAGGAGTGTTCTTTGAAATCCTCTGAACCTGCCTATCGGAATTTGCAATCATAATTGGGTAGATAGTAGGATATGTATTACATATTATTGAATGAAGTTTGAATGTTAAAACTTTCGGGCCCATCTATAAAGACAGAGATTGAGGATATGAATTCATTTCCATCATGTAATCATCCTAAAATATATATATTTAGGTTACTGTAGATCTGATAATTGCAAGCAATAAGATAAACTATATCCATCACGCACAATATAACATAAAAGTATAATATTGTTTGATAAATATTTAAGTTATTCGATTATTTAGTTGCTGGTGAAGAAAAAGCTCATCTTTAACATCTCATCCGGTTGAAAAATTAAAATTGAAACCTCATAACGAGTGAAGGATGTTAGCACACTTTTATTCAATATTAAATTAACACCATAAAGATTATCAATATTTAGCATAACCAATTATCTATTTTTCATTAATTTTTTTTTTTGGATGAAAAAATATATAATATTTATCACAATACACTTTTAATTAAAACAATTCGCATAGTACATGAGATACCCCCATAATAACCTGCTGATTGCACAAAATATAAGGACCACATATGCTTGCTCTAGATCCTATCACCCTAAGCAACAAACAAATGTGATACTGCAATTCCCCTTGTGGTACACCTGATTATCTTAGTGACTACGTGTTTTTATTGTTTTCATTTATGAAACGAAAAAAAAAAAAAAAAGGGAAAAGAAAAAACTACTATGAGTGAAGGACATACTATTAAGGCCAGCCAGGGGTGGATAAATCAAGATGATGGCTTCTCTTATTGATTTGTTTATCTTAAATATGGATGATATTATGTTTGAAGAGAATGGTTTTTGTAGGTTGAAGGAATATTTTTCTCTTCCAAATCTATTTCTTTCTATTTCCCTCCTTTCCAAAATAAAAGAAATATTCTTAGAGTATTTACTTTCCTTTCTTTTCCCTCCCAATTCCTTCCCTCAATCCAAACATACTGCAAGGTTATAGGGATGCTATTCTAGAAATTCAAGGGATTAGTGTAATTTTGCCGTTTAATGGGGATATCAGAAGATAAATATTCAATTTGCATTTGAATAATTTTTATAACAAATGAATCTCCCTATCATGCCCGGAATATGTGATAGACACAGCAATTTTACCGTGTGGCCTTATTAGTTGGCAAAGGCATGTGAGATATGAAGACTTCTCACATGTAGCTTTTTCGCAAAAAATACCTCAAATGTTTTCAAAAGCAAGCCTCGCGGCAGATGACCTTTGATGTTCTATAAGAACAGTTGTTGCGCACATGCACAATGCACGAAGTAGACGCGACCTAAAGAAGTAATTTACGAAATTTGGAACTTTAATAGTATAGATAAACTTGTAGTTATTTTTTTGCTATCTACTCGAGCTTGGGTACTCCATTCTAATATGATATTTCCACAATATGTAAGTCAAGAAAGAAAAGTTCAGGAAAAAAAAAAAAAAGAAAAGAAAAAAAGGAGAACCATATATTAATATGAAAAGTTGACTTGATATTACATTAGGGGCCGGGTGAAACTGCCTGGTGATAACATCAATACTAAATTGAAAAATAGGAAGGAATTAGAATGAAAGAAAGTGGATGGAACAAATTAAAATGGAAAAAGATATGGAACTTTGTTTGCATAAGGAAAGAAGGAAAGCAGAATGAAAGTTAGTAATGCGATTTTTTATTTATAATAAAATGTTACAAAAGTTTTTTTAACTTTAAAATGTGCTTTGATTTTAAGGACAAGATTGTAATTTTGAATTAATTCCTTCCAATTCTCTTTGTCCTAATTCAATAATATTCAACAGAAATACCTATATTAAAATAACATTTTAAATTATAAATATCTTACATTATGGATAAATTTGTAAACTTTCTCATTTTTTCTCACTTGAGTTTTCTCTCCCACTACATTTTAACACCAATTTTCTCTCTCTCTCTCTCTCTCTCTCTCTCTCTTCCACTCTTTTTTTTATTTTTTATTTTTTTGTTCCGGTAATCTGTTCCGTCACTTCCACATATAAAATGGGTAACAGATGAAGTATAAAACCGTGTTTTATTCTTTAATGTCTGTTTTCCACTTTTCCCATGCCAATTGAAGAAGTAATTCGAAACTTCTTCATTCAGTTTGCGAGTACAGAGAAGAGAATCTCTATTATTTGTCAATATTGCTAAACACAACTTATCATTTACAATCAAAATGATTACAAATGATGAATGAATTTGATCAATATTAGAATGGTTATAAATAATTAATGAATTAGATCGGTCTATGATTGCATTATCCATCTTTTTACTATATTTAAATAATTTTGATATGTAATTTATTTAATAATCAATTTTACATATAGCCAATTCATCCTATTTCACTTCTTTCATTTTTAGAGTTTTTCTTTTTTTATTTACAATCACAGTGCGGATACATGTTCCGCTAGTAGTAATAAAAGACCAACATGTTATTGCAATAGGGGATAAAATTTATGGAGTTAATATTTTTCATGCGTGGTTAAAGCACTACTTTAAAAATTAGGGGTGTCACCAAATTGTTGATAGATTTTAAGGAATATGGATTTAATTTTTCCTCTTTTATAAACCAAAAATATGATCATATCCCTCTAAGTATCATAAGATTTCATACCAAAAATAAGAAGCACATGAATATGGTTTCCATCGATATGTAATGTAATAATAAAACACATATAACTTCTATTTAGAAACTCCAATGATTATTTTCTACATTCTCATTAAATAGCACAAATATAGAGTCATTTAAAACTATTTACATGAAAAGGATTTACTTGTTACTAATAGAGTCTAGCCTTGGCTCTTTTTTAGGTCCTTTCTTTCACTTTAATAATATCATAAATCGGATCAATGTAGAGGAAATTACTGCATTTCTATACTATTATATTAAGTAAGTAAAATAACTTAAATAAAATTTATCTTAGGTCACATTATTTATTCTACTAGATTTTACGGAGCATGTCCACAGGCATCATGTACGATATTATCGAATCTCATAAGAGATCATAAAAAAAATTCTTTTCAAACATATGGGATTTACATGAGGTGATTGGAACAAAGACACATTTGAGTATGAATGCCAATGTGGTAAATAAGGATATGTATCTATCTACACTGCTTTAATCAATAATTCAAGTCACATACTCTCATAATCCATTTTCTCTTTGAAGAATTCACTTCAATTATTTGTGTCAAATTCAAAAAAAGAAAAAAAAAGATAAATATAATTGCACAACAATACTTAGCATGATAGAGATGAAAAAGATACATTGGAGAAAGGGTATATTTTGTTTTCATCATTTTAGAATAATGCACTATATTATGCAAAATGATGAATCTATTATTTAGTTTACATATTAGATCAAGCTACTAAACAATAACTAAAATATTTATATTATATATCTAATGGTATAAAAATTACTTCACATTATAAATGAACATATTTTTAAAATTTTAAAAATAACTTTACAACAAACTATCTTTCTCCATTTAAATAATTGTCGTTTGCTAGTTACTAAAGTCCATACGTAACTTGTATGATCAAATTGTAAACATCATAAAAGTTTGTATCATATACTTTAAACATCAAATATGATATAAAAGAATTATATTTTCATTTCTTACTTATACCGTCTAATTTTAGCTTTCTTATAGTACCTTGTTTTATAAATCAAATGCTTTCCTAATTATAATCTAGCCCTCTGATGTGCAAATACTAAAATGCCCTTAAATTGCCCCTTAGAGAGCATAGGGAAAGCCATATAAATGTAGGGTCTGGTCATGTTAGCTTAGGGATGCAAGCTTTGCTTTCATCATATCCATAAAAGATGCAAATTATAAACTCTCCACGAGTGATAAGTGTATCCATATTTATAATCAGCATCATATATTCATCGCTCGCTATTTATCGCATTATCGATCGACGGCTATAGAAAAAAAATCGATGCACGCACATAATTCGTCTGGAGGACTGTACAGAAACTCAAACAAAACCAAAGCAAGGAGAAAGAGCATCGAATGAGGGGGTCCCACATGACCAATACGATAAAATGGCACATAATTTGGAGAAGAATATGCGACGTAGTCCTATTCAAAAAATCAGGGACAGTAATGATGACATTGCCTCCACCCTCTCTCCAACATTGAAGACGCCATTAAGGAATCAACAAGGGCAGCCTTATTGAGATTGGACGTTAGTTTAACCAAAACGGAATATAACACGACCGAAGGCAACCCAACCAACCCGATCCGACCGTATGACCCGAATCCAAAATCCCAAATACTACGTGCCCCAAATCCCCTCCTGCACCATGGGAACCCAAAACCGAAAATCACCCCCAACCAAATAACCTCCCTTCAACGTCGAACAGTCCATCTAGTTTGGATGCAACAAATTCCCAATCTAACTCAATTAGCCCTCAATCCCATCACCTTAATGAGATGTTACTTGATCAGTGTCCTCCATCACTACTTCCAAAAACCCTGATTTGCATATCCTTTTTAAATCCACTGCAACTCATCTATCAGAAGCACCTCACACAAAGAAAACCACCTTCCTCTCTCAAAAAATTAGCACGATTGAAAGGCAAAAGAGGACGAAAGGGTGAGCGTGTACACTTCGTTGAGGATAATTCACAGAGATTTGGACCTTCCATGGTTATCCCCACAAATACGATTGCTTTATGTACCCTATCACAACGGCTGGACGAACACGTTGATGGAGATGCACGAGATCACCTTCGTAAACGAAGTGATCGCTCCAGTCGAGCAAGTTCCTCACACCTGGATCTTCGTAACATCTCTCAGTGGACAAGTTATCTTAAGCAACGGTGTCCACCTTCGGACAATCAGGGAGTATCAACTGGTGATACCGACGACTGTACCTGATCACATGATACATCCAGAAATCATACTGGACCAATGGGAGATGACCTGCGTAACGGCCATCCACATGTTATTCCAGCAACCCAACTTCGAACCAAGTCCGATAATACTACCAGTAACGTTCCCCCTGAGAAGGCGTTTCACCCTTCCCCTTGTCTATTGTAGCAGGGATGAAGCAATAGCAAAATTCCATCTGGAGGTCAAGAGGGTTTTGCAGCCGGCACCACAGACCCTTTGGTATCGGGTAGCCGTGACAATGATGGACTCTGAGCTACTGCCTATTGCTCGACCAATCAAAGTCATTCCCTGGAACATTGGGGTGCTAAATACTCACTCCGGAAAATGAATGCAATGAAAGAGCTAGCGAATGAAATACAGCCTGACATGGTCCTCTTGCTTGAGACGAAAATGGATATGGTTGCGGCCCATGAACTGGCGTTGGAGCTTCTCTTTGGAGGACTACTATATTCTGAAATGAAGGGATCGCGAGGAGGCCTACTCCCAATGTAGATAGAGCAGACCATGTCTGTTACCCATATCCATCAAATCTAGGCAGGAGATCCACGCCCTGGAACAGGTTCGACAGTCGACTTTATCTTGGTTTTTCACAGGAGTCTATGCTTGTACCAATCCTGCTGTACGTGAGGTATTATGGAATAAGCTTAGAATGTATAGTACTGTTATTCAAAACAAACACTGGTGTCAATGATATCTTAGGCTTTAAGGCTATGTTTGGGAAGACAAGAGGGATTAGAAGGGAGTCGAAGTAAAAGGAATGAATTTGAAAGGATAATGTCTCTTGTTTGTATAATGAAGGGGAGAAAATAGAGAGTCAATAATATATTATTTTTATTATAGTAAAATGTTATAAAAGTTGTTAAAATGTTAAAATTTATTTTTAAAATAAAAGTGAGTTTGTCAATTTAAATAAATTCTTTTCACATATAAAGGTGATGATTTTTATGGCGTAAAAAATAGTTTTTCTTTTAAAACCCATCCCCTTTCCCTTTTGTTTTCCCATTTCCTCCTTTTATCCGATCAAGAAAAAATGTTTTGAAAGTCTCGCTCTCTCTCTCTCTCTCTCTCTCTCAATTCAAACACAGTAACGCAGTGTAAAGAAAAATTGGGGTGGAAAAGCTTTTAACCTTAGAGATAGTTTATCTTAGAGAGAATGTACGTCAGACTGTGGTGTCATTGGTGTCATTGATTTAGGATTTATAAGTCTGCGATACACCTGGTCTAATTGACAGAATATTTGAAAACTGATTCAAACTCGACTCGACTGGGTTAGGCTATCTCAGCTAGGAAACACCTTTATCCGTACTCCACTATACGTCACTTGGCGAAATCCGTGTTTGACCACTGTCCTTTATTGCTCCAAACTAGTACCTTGGTAAAAAGGACAATGACCTGGCCTTTTCGCTTCCAACTGATTTAGCTGTCTCACCCTGACTTTACGAACCTAGTAGCTTCGTTCTGGTCACAATGTGACAATAACATACAACTAGCTGTTCCCCAATTACAAAAACAAAATCTTTCGAGACTTATCTGAACGGAAAAGAGAAACTCAAAAGGAAACTAGCCCAAGTGGAGAATGAGATCTCTCGAAACCCCACCCCGCATAATGTGTCTGTAGAGCAGCAACTAAGGACACAACTGGAACTAATTCTAACCCAAGAGGAATATCTTTGGAAGTACAAACCCCGTACTAAATGGATTCGAGATGGAGACTGAAACACTAAAGTACTACCAATCCTTAGTAATAGCCAGAAGAATTAAAAATACTATATTTGCCCTGTAAGACTCTTTTGGGAACTGGCTTTATGAGAGTGACCAAATTCAGCACCATAGCCAAGATTATTTTATAAATCTGCATTCAAGTTCTAGTTCTCAGGTCACATTAGCTAATTCCATCCCTGTTGAGATAGAAGGAGGACTTACTGATGTCCTCCAATCTGAACTAATGAAACCCATGTCCATACAAGAAATTGTATCTGGATTGGCCTCAATCTGATCCTCTTAAGACTCCTGGCAAGGATGGCTTCCACTCCAAATATTACAAATACTGCTGAAATATTGTAGGATCGTCCATAACAAACTTTGTTTGGAAAGTTTTCTCTAATTGGCAAATACCTCACAACTTGAATGACACCCTTATCTGTCTTATACCTAAAAAATTTAGAGCCACAATCAACTATCCCAGTTCCGACCAATCAGTTTATGCAATAAAATTTATAAGCTTGTAACAAAAATTTTGGTCTTTAGAATCCGGCCTCACCTATAATACTTAATTCATCCAACAAAGACCAGCTTTATTCCCAATAGGTCTGCACATGATAACATACTTCTCATCCAAGAGCTCTTACACACGTTTAGGACAAAAAAAGGCAAACAAGGTTTTATGATGATAAAACCTGACATTGAAAAAGTCCTTGATAAAATAGAATGGGACTTTATTGCATTTGCTCCACAATATCTGAACTTCCCGAATAAATGGGTCAAATTAATATTTCATGTATATCTAGCTCTAGGATGCAAGTTCTACTAAATGGCTCAATTGTACAATTCTTTACCCTGTCAAGAGTAATAAGACAAGGTGACCCAATTTCGATTTAATCTAAGGACTGGGGACCAATTAGGATACGACATTCCACTCTAAGGCTTTCGCATTTCTTCTACGCTAATGATATCATATTGTTAGCAAGAGCTGATATGAAATCAGCTGATTCCATCTTTGAAACACTTGCTCTCTTCGAGTCTCTATCAGGTCTTAAAGCCAACAAAGCCAAATCATATGTTTTATTCTCAAAGAACACCGATCTAGATTCTAAAAGAAGTATATCTGCCTTTTTGGACTTAAAAAGAGTGTCCAGGGGATAGACATATACCTAGGATTTAAGTTAAATTCAGGCGGTTCCCCAAAACTATCGAACTTTAAAGAGTTGATTGCCAAACTTCAAAATAAATTGATGGGATGGAAAGGACGTTTACTTAGTTATGCGGGTAGAAGTGTCCTTACAAAATCATCCCTTCAAGCCATTCCCGAATATTACATGCAAAATTCTACTATGCCCTCCAAGATTATCGACTTAATTGACAATATCAACAGGAACTTCCTCTGGAATGGACACCAAACTGTCAACAAACGAAAAAAAAAAAAAAAATTGGATTAGTTGGATGCAAATATGCCAACCAAAAGCTCAAGCTGCGCTAGGTCTCTTTAATTTGCACTCGTGCAACCGAGCACTAGAAGTGAAAAGAACTTAGCAATTCTTTTAAAATCGATCTTTATGGAGCCAGTTATGTCATTCGAAATATAGGAATTATATTGAAGGAAGTGAACTTTTACAAGCACCTTCATCCTCTCCCTTATGTAAAAGCTTGGTGAATGGTTGTTAAAGACTTCTTCCAATAGATGCCATCAACATAGGAAATGGTGAGGACACAAACTTTTGGTTTGACAAATGGTTGGATAATTGCACTGTTAGATCTCTAATACATGAGCCGCAGCGGTGCAGTGTAGATAAATTGACAGTTGCTAAAGCATGGCAGGCCCCAAACAAGTGGAAGGATAACTTAATAGGATTTGAGCTATCCATGCATATTCTTAATAAATTTGGTCCTTGTGTATTGACTAAAACTGTAAAGGACACCGAATTTAAAATAACGATGAGCAACACTTTCAATGTAAAGAAAATTTATATGAAATTATCTGAAGAAAGTGTAGGATGAAATGGGGAAAATATTGATTGGTTGTAGCACCTATTGCTACCACCTAAATTGCAAGTCTTCCTATGGAGATTATGTTTGTTGTCTTTGCTTGTAAGAACCAAATTGCCTCTTATCTCACAGCTTTGTCCGAGAAATTTGGATAGTGAGGAAAACATTAGACTATGCTTTTAGATTTCGCTGCTGCATAAAGGAAGTTCTGCAGCAACAAAACACTGACACGGATGAGCCTGCTAATTCAGTAAGTTAGCTTCGACAAAACACTTTCCACTCAAAAGAAATACAAACGCATGACCCGACCACCATGGAGTGTAGTCTTGACATTTTTCCTTTGGCTATGTTGGAAGGACCGAAATGACATAGTTTTGAAAAACGTATCTCCTTCTAATCCTAATTCCCTTTGGAGTGCAACTACCCGCTTAGCTAAATGAATTTTGGGCACACTCTATATATAAAAAGAAAAGCACTAAAGTAATTGAGTCACAAAATAACTCCTGGAAACCCCCACCACCCAATTGGTTTAAATTGAATACCGATCCGTTGAAATGCCCAAAAATAGGTTGCGCTACAGCGGGAGGTGTTTTTAGAGATCAATATGGGCAACGGATTCTAGGGTACGGTCAGAATGCTGGGGAATATCGACATGTTGAAGGCTGAATTGTGGAGCTTATGCTATGGAACGATGTTTGCACAATACATGAATATTGACTATCTTGAAATTCAAATGGATTCTCAAACAGCAGTGAACCTTTTATTGTCTGATACAAATACTACACTTTATGTTGGAAATTTTTGTTTGGATGCAGGGCAAGATTTAAAGCTTTTAAAGGAATCAAGTTACTTTTTAGCCAGGGAAGGCAAATGGCATCACAGATTACCTTGCAAATGCAGCATGGAAGCTTGACTATTCTGATGTTATACTGTTAATACCACCTGCTGATGTATTGAAGCTTTTGCCTTTTGATATTCCACCCTATGAGGTCAAGACCGGGAACACTTCTTGATGTGCTGCAATATTATCTCGGATTCTGATATGGTCCCTAGTGTAAATATAGGGCAGGGCAAACCATCTACTCCAACTTAGGATCTTTTGTACTGCATTTGCAATTATCTAAATAAGATCTGCGACTTATCGAAAAACAACACATGACAGAATGCCTAAGTGAAAGGTCTTTGTCTTCAAGAAAATAATAGTGTTTCTGCGAGTTGCTACGTGTCTAGTCATTAGATTAAAAATTAATTTACATGTTTTTTCCTTTTTTTATTCTCTACTTATTTAAAAAATTACTATAAAAGTTAATATAACAGGGATTTTAACAATAAAATGATAGATTAGACCCTGATTTGTGTAGGTAAATTAATGGATCTCATATTGATCAAACTTCAACTGTGTTAAATTTCTGAACTAATAACACACGGTATTTCATTTCGACACAAAATAGCAAATTTCATTTTTCCAACTTCCAAATGTGAAAGGGAAAAGGAAAGCATCGTGTTGTTTCAACGGAGATGCAACCATATGGGGTTCCAAACGCCAAACCTTAGTCAGTGTTTCTTCGTGAATGCTATACGCATTAGGTGATCAATAATTTCGCGAGGAGAGGCGAAGCTGATCTAAAGGAAAAACATAAGATGGGAAAACTACGAGAATAATAGTTCAATCAAGGAAAAATATTAACGGTCGATCGAATATAGGACAAGATGCATATTTATCTAAGATTTCCTTCTTGAAGCTTATAAATAGGGGTCAAATCCTATAGGTAAGACACTTTACATGCAAGTATGGACCTTCTCATTTGCTTGCTTTTTCCTTAATCTTATAGATTTGTTGACTTAAATATCAAAGTAACAGCATCGAATAACGTTCTGATACTTACTGATTATGTTCTTTTTTTGCAAATGTAATCCTATCTTCAAGCCTAAGGTGAAATCTTTACTTATCAAATTCAAGCGACAACATCCATTATTTCGGGTATTTGAAAATTTACCTTCATTTGTGCTAGTTCGAAAATTAAAACTTAATATATGTAATATCATGTTTAATATGTGTTAAGTGGAATAAAATCGTGATTTTGAATTTTATTTTCTTTCCTTATGTTTGGAAGCGTATTTATGCCATGTTGATAGGCAAGAATAGAGCAGAATAGAATTGTGATTTCAGGATCTATTCTTTTCCCCCATATTTGGAAGCATATTTAGAAGTGTGAATCGCAATTCAATGGAATCGATGATTCTTTTGCAATTTCTATTTTATTGAGGAATTCGATTCCCTCTTTGAAAAGACGGAATTGATAATTTCATTCCTCCTACATCTATATTATTAATTAAATTATTTATTTAACCTTCAATTTAATTATAATATTCAATAACTAAGAGTATTTTTAACAATTATTACTACACAAATATTTAATTTTATTCCATTCTTAGACATTTCCAAATATGGAAAAAGATTTACTAGTCCTCTCCTCATTTCATTTCATTTCACTTCGTTTCAAACTATTCGTGCATACTAAACGTGACATTTGAAGCTGAATTCACGATTCTAACTTCATTGAGGAATTCGATTTTACCTTCCAAAGTTGAATTGGCAATTCTATTTCTTTTACACTTATTATTGTTAACTAAATTACTTGTTTACAATTTAATTATAGCATTCAATAGTTAAAGGTATTTTTAACAATTCTTACTATATATACACATTTAATTCCATTCCATTTCATTATTTTCCTTAAATATTTTCAAATACAAAAAATGATTTACTATTTTAACTCCTTGTTCCATTTCAAACTATTTGCGTATAAAATATGACATAATGTAACTTGACAATTTAAGTATTATTCATTCGGATTTATGGGAAAATGGAATTATGTTCATTATGGTTTATAAACATGCTTTGTATATTTATGATCTCTATTTTATTGCGTAAAGCAATCACTTTTGGTTGAATATTTCAGTACAAAACTTAAAAATGGACAATATTGTGTATGCTTAATTCTATGATCTATCCAAATCAGTGTTAGCGGAGAAGTGGAGATAATATATGCAAATCAGTTTCATCGTTTTATCCGAGGAGGGATCTTACTATTCTGATTCTTTGAAAGATTATTTTACTAAACCTTAGTTTCCCAGTTAAAAAGAATTATAAGGTAAATTATCCTCGCTTGCCCTTGAGAAAGCAATTGCAATTATTGCAAAGCTATCCCTTTTCTATTTTGTTTATTTATTTTTTTTCCATGAGCAAGAATCGACGGTCCATCCTGTTAGAAACTATTGTACATAACATTAGGTTATTATAGCATTAACATGCATAGTTGTTTCTGAATTATCTATTTTGGGTTGTTTAAGAATGAAAAGTATATTTTATTGCTGGTGTCTACATATTAACACGAACGGTATGTATTATTAACAATGCATCATTGTTTTAAGCCATGGATCTCGATTTACTAGCGAACAACAATGGTACTTATTGTTCCTTGGAGGTAAACACACTTGGGGCAAATATCGCTTCCGAGCACTTTAGTCCCACCATATAGACAGTGATCCTGTCGCCATCTTTGTGCATGGAAGTCAAGGTGTAAATTACCCTTCTTGATCAACGCCTTCAAGAACATATAGCAAGTTATTTAACATATTCAGTCTGCATTTATAAGGAAATCGGATCCTCTTTCTCTCTCTCCCCCATTCTTGATTCTCTTTTTTGATGGTTGAATGACCGAGTCACTTGGGTAATTTGTTTCAAATTACTTGGGGAGAGTTTTTTTTTTTCCACCCACGTAAACGTAACTTACGTATACTAAAGGCCTCTTCCACTTAAACATAACTTACGTAAACATACCTAACCGCTAATGAAGACTTCTTCCTTTAGGTGAATGGATCTATTTGGGCATGCACATGAGAAAAGCTTTAATTGTACTAACATACGCTATATGTTTCGATGAGTAATACATAAGTATAAATAAAATTCTAACATACAAAAATAATAGATTTACTATCATTAATATATGTTTAATTATCATTGGTATTTGTCTATCTCTTATTAAAACATGTGATGCGTTAGTATCGATGAATCTTTTTTGCATATACAAACTGTCTATTCTCCTCTCTCTCTCTCTCTCTCTCTATATATATATATATATATATATAATTTAGTTACATAAAGGATGTTTTATGAGCGTCTTCCTCTACATTTACTTCATTTAGAAGTCCTTCAATAGCTATCATCTCTCATCTTCCTTCCTTTGAATGCTTCCCTTCTTTATTTGAACAAAGCGCCCTGAAATCAACCTACTATCTTCTTATAACTTTTCCAATCATCCATGAGAATAAATGAGCACTTTGCAAGTCAAAATGTGATAATAACACTTCAATATGTTTTGATGTTCCTCAAATAAATTCTTTAATAGGATTTGTTGTTAGTGAATTTTAGGATGAGGAAAAATCCTGCAAAAGAAAATAAAATGCTTAGTATCGAAGCCAGTCCGATGCAATCATTTCGATGCCTAAGTTAGTAAGGTAACTTAGTATAATAAATAGGTGAATAAGAAACATCAAAAAGCTCTTACAAAGTTTTTTTCCGATATTTATAGATGGTTATAGTATTTAAGGCAGTTGTCGAGATAACTGTTAAGATAAGTAGAAGCTTCTTGACTTGACATCTCCCCTAATATTTAGGGATAGCAAGCAGTTATGCAATATAATCATATTTATGATAATTATTTACGCTATAAACTTAAATTCAAACTAGGAATGCTTTTTATACTCAGCATAAATGCTGTGTGTCATTTATCCAGTGCAAATGTCAAGAGAGCCGATTACCCGACATCTCGACTGATGAAAGGACGAGTGTTAGATGAATGAAAACCGACTATCAACATTTGTCCCCCCCAACTCCTGTGTTTGAATAGTTGATAAAGAGAGTTATCTAACACTCATCTTTTCATCATATATATATATATATTGCACTAGAGGTCGAGTAGGGGAGAGATTCTTTAAATTTATGCCGAGTGCTATGGGAAATAGGACGAATTACATCCCAGTCGAAAGGTTATGATTTCTAACTCCTACCTGTTCGAGAAACCAAGAAATTAGAGGCATGACATCCGTCACTTAGGTCATCATTTTGTGGTAGGCCTAATAACTGTCATAAAGTTTTCAGTCGTCAGATTTCTATCACGAAACACGCTTTAGCAATCCGTACGATTACCATATTAGCACATCATTACTGTTAGAAGCAGATTTGTAGTTACGAGGATGAATCGTCCTTATATAAAGTACTATTCACAATAAGAATTGCCTTCTCTAGTCGCATCTTAAACTTTCATTTGTTTCCTCATCTTCGACTCAAATTGTTCAATTTGTGTTGTATCATTTCATAGAACCATTCAGGTATGGTTTGTAAAGTTGCTTGTCGACTTGTGCTTTCCGATTCTAAGGCAATGGTGATTGAGGCCACTTCCCCTCTCCCCCTAAATAAAGAGCGAGGTAGCTTATTCTTCAGGTGGTTCGGCCAATAGTATGGAGGCAAGGTGGGATAAACTTGCTTGGATCAACTAGCTTTTTGTAGATAATTATCTCGAGGATAAGGAAGGGAGGTCCTTCGCAAGATATCTATTCAACACAATAGCCTATTTTTGCGATTCTCTAGATGGAACTGCTAGTTCCATCGACAAAGTTCTCATCACAAAATATAATCAATACTAGTGAGATCTTCTCGGAACATGAAACATGAGAAGGCTGAGAGATGGGGAGAGAGTATGCTTTCCTAGGGAACGCGAGTTCCATATATACCTGAAATATTTGGATTTTGGGTTGTGCTTCCTTTTTTCAACTTTTGTTAGGGGCTTCTTCAACTATTTCAGAGTCACGTTAAGTATATTCTTACCTGACATATATTGGCTTCTGGCGACCTTTGAGATAATCTATGAAGAAGTCGAAGTTAGGGTTACGCCTTAACTGTTTCGATATTTCTTTACTATTTAGAGGTAGCCTAATGGGTGGTACTTTGCTATTGTGAGGCATGTGTGTAAGTTTATGGATGGGTTAGAAGCCAAGATTCATAAGTGGCATGATAAGTTTGTGTCAATAGTATCCGATAAGGACTTAGACTTCTGGACCCAATGGACTGAGCCGATACATACAAAAGATATAGATCTAATGCTAAATGATGCAACAGCAGTGAAGAAAATTCAAGAGAGAAGGAGAAACAAAATGTTCTTTTGGGATATTGTGTTATGAAAATGAAGAACCAATATTTTCTAAAAAAGAAGGTATACTAATGTGTTATCGCTGTGATAAGTATAGCTATGAGGAAAGCCATTCTTGAGACTTGGGGGGAGAATAATGACCTTTGAGCCTTACTCGACATGAAAATGTAAGTTCATATTTTTCCATGTTTATATTAATCAATTTACTCGTATCGCAAATATGGGTGCTGGAGAAGTGAATCTGGCAAAGTTACTAGCTCAGGCTAAGGCTGAAAAATCCAGGGTTGATATGAGGGCAACCACCTCAATAGCTATCACTCAGCCTGCTATTGTAAAGAAACTAGCAAAGGAAACTGTAGCAAAGAAGTCAGCTGCACAGAAGACCTCTCGTCCTGTCGAAAGGAGGGAGAGTGAGAAGACACTGCCAATCGAGGTTTGTTCTGAGGAGCCTCTTGTTGAGATTATTCAAACTTCTATTAAGCCAAGGGATGACGAACATCAAGAGACACATCTTGGCGAGGAGGATTAAATAGTCATTGTCGCATCATCACTAGCAATTAAGGCGGTGTCGAGTGCTGATAAAAGACTATGGAAGGAATTGGTTGGCCAACCACTTACCAAGAAAGTTAGGGGCTTGGATGAAAAGGTGAAGGAGGCAATGCAATCTAAAGCTCTCAGCATTAGTAGTGCTAAATTCATCCCCAACAATGAGGTTAGCGAGGACTTCATCCCTTATTGGAGCCACCAAATTTTGGATACCAACTTGATCTTAGGAGACAGGGTGAAATCTTTAGCTCTAATGGAACGAATTATTCCTCTAAAAGACAAAGATTTTGATAAGAAGGATGTTAATAAGGTCGACGGTTGTAATAAGGCTCAAATCACGGCTAAATTGTATGATGTGGGTATCCATAACTATTGCTTTTAATTATCGAATTCATTCGGGTAACTAACACATTTCCTTTTCCAGATGAACAACCACATTCTGATGACTTTGGATGAGGTCGACAAAGAGGCAAAGAAGGTAATATCTTCAATTGTATCTGTATCATACCCAATCATTCTTAATTGTAATAAATGAATTTGTTGTAGAAAGTTGAGGATGTATATAATGCATTAAAAGCCCAAACTACTGTTGTTGAAAATGCGAGGATTAGGGCTGAGATAGAGGCGAGAAAGCCTAAGGAAGAACTTGCTGCTAAGAAATTGGCACATGACCTTGTTGCCGAAAATGGAAGAACAGTATAAAAAGTCTAAAGGCCTGAAAGAAGAGCTGCAAAAGAAGAAATAAGAGTGATGGGGCTTAGGCCAAATTATTCGCACGATGAGCAACAGTGAAGATAAGCTTAGGATACAGATAAAGGAGTTAGAGACCAACAACTCAAACATACAGAGCCGTGTGGCCGAGTTGGAGGAAACCTTGAGGAAGGGACCATCAGTTAAAGAAGCCCTTGATATAGTCATTCCCAGTTGGCAATACGAGAGGCTTTTACGTAAGAAGTTGTTGGAGGGAGTTCAAGTGGCAAGATAAGAGGTCTTGAAGCTTCATCCTGATTATGATCTCTTGTGTCTTGACTTTGATGATGTTGGCGACAAAGTTAGTAGTGCCGACGAAGATGAAGGCGACAAGACAGGTACCGAGAGTATGAATCAAAGTAGTAATGAAGCTCATGCTAAAGAAGTTGCCTGCTCTGAGACCCTAGTTGCCAAGAAAGCCATAGCCACTGATTTAAAAATCACTTCTGCTGAATCTAAGGATATGCCATAGGACTTATTGTATTAGCACATTGCATTCTTGTGTAATTATTAATTAAAATATATTTAAGGCAATGCCGAGTGCTTATGACATTTAATTTCATGTACTGCACTTTCTCGGTTTGTACGGTATATGTAAGTTGCTTTGTGCTCTTATTCATTAGCATGTTTTATTTCACACGCTAGTTGTTTCTTAGTATGTTTTATTTTACATGCTATTTGTTTCTTGGCATGTTTATTTCATATGCTTAACTATCTTTCAGCATGGTTTATTTCACACACCCAACCATCTTTCGGCATGTTTTATTTCACATGCCCAATTATCTTCTGGCATGTTTTATTTTACACGCCCATCGTTTTATACTGTCTGTTAACTATTTGAGGCATGGACTAGCCATATTACTTGGTCGTAAGGTTAATTTGTATAGTTCGTTAATTGCATTAGGCTAGAACCTAGGTCAGTTCATTTGCCATACAGCCTAGAACTCGTTAATTTGGCAATCGTAAGCAAAACAAAATGAAACTTCAAATATAATTGCCACAAATAAGTACTAATCTTACAAATATGTTGTTTGCCACCAAATGAGTGACAACAGAAATCATCCTTCATTAATTGAAATAAAATTTTAGATTCTTGGTGTTCCAAGCTCAAGGGATGATGGATCCATTCAACCTTTCTAGTCGATAGGCCCCTTCGCCAATGACTTCTCGAATCCTAATAGGATCTTCCCAATTCACACCTAGCTTTCCTTGATTTGCCTACGCACCAATTGCTTCCATCTTATAGCAAATTAGATCTCTAGGTTAGAAAACCTTGTGCTTCACTTTCTGAGCTTGCTACTCTATGCTGGTATGTTGTAATCTTGGCTCTTGCAATATCTTGAATTTCCTCAATAGTGTCCAGATTCGCTGTTAATCTGACTTGATTAAGCATAACATTAAAATTATGCTTCCACAAATTAAGTAAGTCCAACTTAATTGGCAACACGACTTTAGTGCCGTAGGTTAACTTAAATGGTGTCTCTTCCATTGTGATTCTGTGAGTGGTTCTGCATGCCCATAGAACGTTCGATAGTTCATCAGCCCATTTCCCCTTGACTTGATCCACTTTCCATTTCAGGCTGTACAGTATGATCTTGTTTACAACTTCAACTTGTCTATTTGTCTGAGGGTGTACTATAGACGTATAGTTGAGCCGAATGCCATGCCCCGCACAAAATGTTCGAAACTTATTGTTGTCAAATTGTAGGCCATTATCTGTAATTATCATGTAGGGAACTCCAAATCTTGATATGATGGAGTTGAAGAAGAAAGCTTTTACTTTCTACTCAGTGATCTTTTCCATAACCCATTTGATAAAGTAGTCCATTGTGACAATGACGAATTGTTGTTGGACAGTAGACTTCAAAAAGGGTCCGAGAATATTTAGCCCCCGCTGGGCGAAAGACCAAGGGTTGGTTAAGCTACATAAATTAGTTGTAGGTGCATTACTCGGCGACTCGTGCTTTTGGCATTGAGGACACTATTGGACAACGTCTTGTGCATCTTCTCTCATAGTCGGCCAATAATAGCTGAGTTGTAGTACTCGAATGTATAGTGTTTGCGCCTTTACATGGTTACTGCATATGCCACCATGTAATTCAGATAACACCCTCTAGGCATCCCTCGGGGGAAGGCATCGAAGGTAGGGTTGAGATATGCCATGCTTATATAGCTGACCATCAATCAGCATATAGTTCGTAGCCTGGTAAGCTAATCTTCGCACCTTCTTTTTGTCGTTAAAGATAGTACCATCTTTTAGATAATTCACTAGGGAATCCATCCACGATTCTTCTCTTGGATAACGAGCTAACTTATAGCTCTGTGAGAGATTGGATAAGCTTTTCTACAGGAGAAACTCGATGAAAAGTTTCTCATTCAACTCAAGGAATGCCATACTAGACAACTTCGACAACTTATTGGCAACAATATTCTTGCTTCTCGAAATTTTATGAGTGAAGAAAGATATGAATTCTTCTACGAGCGTTTGTACCACCAATAGGTACTTGCTCATCTCCTCTTCTCTTGCTGCGTAACTTTTGGTGACCTAATTTACCACCAGTTAGGAATCAGAGAATACTTCGAGTTTCTTGGCACCAATTTCTTTTGCCAATTTCAATCCGGCGATTAGAGCTTCGTACTTTGCTTCTTTCTTACTGGTTGGGAATCTAAATTTCAGAGCATAATGAACTTTGACATTATAGGGGCCTTAAAGAACTAGGCCTATACTGCTTCCTTCTCATGTTGAAGAACCATCGACATAAAGAAACCAAATAGGTTTCTTGGCAATCTCCATACAGTCTTCCTCTCCAATGAATTCAGCTACAAAATCCACCAGTACTTGGGCCTTTAGTGCCGTTTTAGGTTTATATTGTACATCATGGGCATTGAGCTTTAAGGCATATTTCATCATCCTCCCTAAGGATTCAGGTTGCCGCAATGCTTGCTGCAATGGTTGATTGGTAAGGATAATAATCTGGTAAGCTTCAAAATACGGCTTCAACTTTCTCACTGAGAGAACTACTGCTAATACAAAATTGTCAATCTTTGTGTACTAAAGCTCTAGCCCCTACAGAACATGACTTACGTAATAAACGGGTCAATGCTCTTTGCCATCAATTTGGACCAGTATAGAGGAAAGTGCTCAGTAGCTAACTGATAGATACAAGTATAAATTTTCTTCAAGAATAGGTGTCAAGAGTATTGAGGGTAACGCAAAAAATTCCTTGAGCTTGTCGAAAGCTCTTTTGTAATCGTTGGTCTAGTTGAATTCCTTTAGATTCTTTAAATTTTTAAAGAATTCTCTACACCTATCTGCATTTCTCGACATGAATCTGTTGAGGACGGCAATTCACCTGGTAAGTTCCTGCACCTCTTTGATTATGCAAGGTGATTTCATTTTCTTAATGGCTTCAATCTTTCTCAGATTGGCTTCGATGCCACATTGTATAACTATATGCCCGAGAAATTTCCCTAATGTTGCACCAAAGACGTACTTCTGTAGGTTGAGTTTCATGCTATATCTCCTCAATGTGGCAAATGTCTCCTCTAGATCAGCAAGATGCTTATCTTCCTTCATGCTCTTCACAATCATGTAGTCCTCATATACTTCAACATTCTTATAGTTATGAGATTTGAACATCTTCATTACTAATCTCTGGTATGTGGCACCAGCGTTCTTTAGCCCAAAAAGCATCACCATATAATATTACGTTCCAAAATTGGTAACAAAAGATGTGTAGACTTCATTTGCCTTATCCATCTTGACTTCAAAGTTGGCGACTCTTGCATTGATGACAAGTGCATCATCATGTGGCCTTTGGATACCCTCAAAATCCTCTTCTTCGAAAGATATTATATTGTCAATCCTAACCTTTTTTCCATGAATATTGTAAACGTAATTCTTGGCGTTAATTGAGTTCAAAGAACTTGATTGGCCTATACTGGGTTCGCTGATAATGGTATTAATTACTTCGTTGGGTGCCCTATTGGGATTAACATCCTTCGCATCTCTCATAGCCATTGCTAGCCAAGTGTCATCCTCTTGTCCCTTTCTTCTCCTTTGAGACGGTCTTTTGATTCTTTCAGCATCATGTGCTAGAAATTTTTGCAGGTACCCGCGTTGTATTGCATCTTCAATTGCATTCTTGAGTTGAATGCACTCATCTGTATTGTGACCCTTGTTACGGTAGAAATCACAGTACTTATTCTAATTTCTTCTTAAGGGATTCCCTTGCATTCTTTTCGGCCACTAGAGGACACCTCTCTCCCCACGTACAAAATATCTAAGATTAGACGATTGATAGGCGTATGGGAAGAGAATGTTAGGATCCTTGGTCTCTTCCTCTCAGCATTTGAACTATTGTTGTCCATGCTAAGTCTATCCTTTGCATTTTTTCGTTGACATTCTTTTTATCTCCTCTACTCTGATCAGCCTCTCATTATGCCTTTATGTTGTCTTCCTGTCGGATATATGAGGTGGCTTTAGACTTAAACTCAGCAAAAGTTTTTCGCTTGTTCTTTACGAGAGACTTGAAAATGTCTCCATGAGGCTTGACTCCGTTGATTACGGTGTTGAGGGCTACACTCATATTAGTTATGGGATTTAGACCATCTTGGCCATAAATTTGGCTAAATAGTCCCTAATTGATTCATTAAACTTTTGTTTGATGGTATTAAGGATTGAAGAGTCCTTAATAGGAAATTTGCTAACGAGGAAGTGTTGAAGGAACACTTCTGCTAGTTCATCGAAACATGAAGTGGTATTTGGTTTCGGTTGTTTGAACCATGTGTTGGTTACATTCCTCAAGGTTGAGGGAAAGGCTTGACAGGCCATCGCGTCGCTTAAACCATGCAACTTGGCCAGTGTATGGTAGTACTCCAAGTGGTCTTCAGGGTCTTTCGTTCCATCATATGTTTCGAACTGAGGCAGCTTAATGTGCCAAGGTATTACTTCTTCCAAAATCTTTGGGACGAAAGGACTTTTCTTGATTTGGAACTGTTTGGTCACTACAACAAGGGTACTAACATGTGAGGGTCTCACATGATGCACGTGTTGTGGTTGCTTGCCCTTATTAATCTTCTTGAAAGCAGGAGCTGGGGGTCTCGCTGGAACCTCAGCTTACTTTTTTGGCAATTCAGGTGAATAAATAGAATCTTTGGTACTGTTGGCATCATGATTGCCATGCTCTTTGTCCTGATTTGGGTGAATACTTTTATGAAGAAGGTCAAGGATTTGTTCATGTTTTTTTATTTAACTTGGAATTTTCTTTGGCTAAATCGAGACAAAGTTGCTCGAGTTGAGCCAATTGTTGTTCATCAGTATGCTGACTCTCTCCTTCAAGGTGTTAGGAGGAAGTACCAATACCTGCACTTCTGGTTATCTTAGTTTTAACCATGTGGTCGTGTTTAGAGAAAAACAGATAGTGCCAATTGTTGTTAGTGAATTTTGGGATGAGGAAAAATCCTGCAAAAGAAAATGAAATGCTTGGTACCGAAGCTAGTCCGATGCGATCACTTCGATACTTAAGTTAGCAAAGTGACTTAGTATAGTAAGTATGTGAATAAGAAGTGTCAAAGAGCTCTTATAGAGCTTCTTTCCAGTATTTATAGATGGTTGTAGTGTCTAAGGCAATTGTCGAGATAATTGTTAAGACACGTGGAAGCTTCTTGACTTAACATCTCCCCTAATATATAGGGATAGCAAGCGGTTATGCAATATGACCATACTTATGATAAATGTTCGCACCATAGACTTGAATTCAAACCAGGAACGCTTCTTATACTCGGTATAAATGCTATGTGTCATCTATCCAGTACGAATGCCAAGAGAGTCAATTACTTGGCATCTCAACCCATGAAAGCATGAGTGTCAGATGAACGAAAACTGACTATCAACAGGATCCTAGGGGTTTATGGGGGTAAGCCTATAGATGTAAGGGTCATGTATGTGTCACATGTGAAGTTGTGTCACATGTGAAGTTGTGCTATATGTGATTAGGAAAATGACTTGAGTGACTTGTGTGAGATGATCATGAGAGAAATATAAAGAAGAAGAGCAGGAAATCTTAATGAGGCTTTAACACGTATGGTGATAAGCAAAGAAGCGCAATAGTTTCAAACTCCACAATCGATGAAGAATAAGGTGAGGTTCTTGAAGTGTTTGAGTGTTTGATTTTTGAGATAAGATTATGGCAGAGTAATGGCATTAATCAGGGTTTTTCTCTTATCCAATTGAGAATGTGAATGGTGTATTTATAAGAAATGGTAGTTGATCTCATCCATTGGATTATGATAGTGATTAATTGTTAAGATTGAAGCCCTTTATTAATAGATCTCAAGTGAGCTATTTTCATAAGTTTAGACTTAAATAAAGGTTTTATTTAATATTTTAGTGTAACCTAAACTAAGAAAGGTTGGATCGGATGAACCGATTTAAAGGGCCCTACTCTAAGCCCACCATGCTAGATCTCTCTTGATCATCTTGAATACTTAGACTCGACTTTTTAGACCCCGTTATCTTAGCTGAAGGAATCAAACCTGATTAATTAATGGGCTCAAAGCCCAAACTTGAATTTAGCCCTCGACATTTTGCCCCCTAACCAAAGTCTTTCGGATAAAGTCGAAGGGGTTTGGGCATCAAATGATTCTTTTAGATGAGTCAAGCGTGTGTCTACTATTGAATAGCTGTGTCGCCACCAAATTCATTTGAAGGTTGTTTAAGTGCACGAGTTCGTAGTACCTCTTAATCGTATATCATGTTGTAATTGGATTGAGTTGTACATTGCTCCCGAAACAACACTCTAAAATAAATTTTCTTTAAGTTGTATCTTTTTAAGATGATTTGTCTCTTTGATTTGATCCATATGAGTTATCGATTCCATTGAGTTGCAATTGTATGATAAGTCACATTAGTGATCTTGTTGGGTTGACTCCTAACCAAAGTCTTTCAAATAAGTCAAAGGGGTTTGGGCATCAAATAATTCTTTCAATGACTTAAGCACATGTGCACCATTAAGTAGCTATATCGCTACCAAATTCATTTAAAGGTTGTTTAAGTGCATGAGTTCGCAGCACCTCTTAATCGTGTGTCATGCTGTAACTGGATTGAGTTGTACATTACTCTCGAGAGAAGACTCTGAAATAAATTTTCTTTAAGTTGTCTCTTTTTAAGCTGATTTGCCTCTTTGATTTGATCTATGTGAGTTATCGATTCTATTGAGTTTCATTTGTACGCTAAGTCACATTAGTGATCTCGTTAGGTTGACTCCATATATCAATATTGCCTTGATTTTCTCTTCATATAGGAGCATTTTTCTTGTGATGTCTTCATATATAATTTAAATACTTTATGTTAACCAAATCTTATTTGTTATGCAACAAATACGGTGGTCTCGCTAGATGAAATCAAAGACCATTGCCTTCAATGGTCTCGAACCATCACCACAAAACATGAGCTGGATGTTAAGTTCATTACTTTTCTTTAGTCGCACAAGCAATATTATTTTTTTTTCTTTTTTTTTTTTAATCTTCAAGGGCCAATGTAGGCCTCTTGTCCCTTCACCTAATAAGATAGGTATTTTCCCTTTTCTACATTTCACTTATAGAAAGCCAATGTCCATCATCCTATTATTCTAGTAGACTACTTTATTTGGGCACGTCACTTAGCTAAAAAGACAAGGGCTTATTCTTTATTCTACTTATTCCATTGAGACTTTGATAAGTGTTTAGTTACTTTTTGCTTTCTTTCTTTTGCTCCTTAGTACAATTTGGTTTTTACAATCCTCTTCTCTATTTTCTTCTTTTCTTTTTTAGCCAACCTTAAAGCAAACAACTCCATAGTTATTCCTAATGGAATGTAGCAACTACAACAAAATTGAAATAGAAGCTAACTTTTCTCTAACTGTTTAGAGACAATAAACACATTCCTTTCGAGTACTAGAACATACAAGAAGTTACGCTACTTATTTTCCTCTTCACATTTCATATTATGTTTATCTTTTTTTTTTTTTACTATGTATTGTTTTTGTTCTTTTTCTTCTCAAATCATTAAGGTCCCCTATGGATCATTACTCAAAAGGACCGTAGTTGTTATGTAGGTGGTCGAACCATAGACTAAAGATAGCGAAGACAAGTAGCGACTTGGAGACGGCAAAATCAGTAGTTGAGATTCGAGTATTAGTTAGTGCATCACAGTAATCATATTCCATGACATAGTTGAGGAAGAACTTAGGGTTGAGAGAACTTGAACTAGACGCGAAACACCAAGTGAGCCTTCATTAAATTGTTGTGGTAGGAGTATCTTGATTTGGGCATATAATACTATCCCACCCAAAACTCTTATAGCAAATAAGGCAAGAGCTTACAGTTTGTAGTTTTTTTTTTTTTTTTTCCTTTCTCCTTTCTCTCTCTTTCGTCTTTTGCTTCCTACAATACAAGAAAACATCACAATTTTCCTTCCTTATTTCTTGCATCAGGTTGCTTGTCGTACATGTGCAAAGCTCGATTATCGCTCTAAAGTTGGCATTGAGTTACTATCCGTATAAGCCATTTTGTTCAATTGAAGAGCTCTCTATAGTTGCTACTCCATTGTATGCTATTGTCACTTACTCTATTACTTCAGCTCTTGTTGATTTTGTAGATGTTAGTACAATAAGATTGAATCTCTCTTAATAAACTGTTTTCCATCATTGTTGTCTATTTATCTAAGTGTTGAGCAATAGCATTAAAGTCTATTCTCTTATTTGCATTGCCTCAAAATTTGAATTAATTCGATGGGCTACTATGCTCCTATTAATTGAGACTACCATCATTTTTCATATATGCTATTCCATATTTCCTTCAACATGCTTTAACTAATGTGCTTACTCTTTCGTTGCAATTGGTCAAGGATGCAATTTGATTTTCTTGTCACTAATTTGTTCTTTTTTTATGCACTTTTTACTGACTTTGTAATCCTCTGCACATTTTGGGTTTTCTTTCCTTTACAATTCTTTAGTTCCTTGAACTAATATTGTATGTGGGATAGATTACACCTCTAAAGGCATATTCTTCTTCTCGAGCACCTTGCAGTTATCACCTAGCAGTTATCACCTATTTCAAAAACTTTAAGCATGAGCATTGCATTGTAAATCTTCTTTAGCTTTTCTACTTCATTCACAACAATGTTAACTTAATCCTTTTTAAGGCTCCATAAGGCATATGAGAACTAGCTAGAATCAACATTGAACTAATATTCTCAAAATTGGTACCCATATAACTTCAAGACCTCTCTTCGCCTTTCATGTCCTTTTGACAACATGAAAAGTCCTTTAGTTCTTGAAACTTTTGTATTCATACCTTCTTGTATGTCTCCATAGCAAATATTCTTATGTCTTTTTCCCCCACTTTTTCAATGTGAAATTGATATCTCCTAATTGTCCATCTTTTGTAGGTAGAATAACCAATATTTGAGAGTTTACAATCACACTTTAGGTGGCTACCATCTCAAATTTATCGCAATCAGCAAATCAACATGGTTTAAAGAAGATCTCTTTATCACTTAGATCGTGGCTGCTTACAACTGAGGATCAAAAGCACGTGATCATAAGTTGAGAACTAGATCTTGAACTAACAACAGTCAGCAAATTGGTACTATTTAAAGACAATAGGCTCTTTACTGCCCAAACTATGACTATTTGCCGACCAAGGATCAAAAGTTTATGGTAGTAACTTGGGGACCAGTTCTTATCCTTGCATTGGTTAGTAAATCAGCATAGTTTAAAGAGAGTAGACTCTTTATTGCTCAAACCATGACTGTTTGTAAACTAAAGGCTAACGATGATGGATCTTCATTAGTGGATGACAGTGAAGAGGTATAATGCTTGGGTCATGTGTGGCCTCTAAACCAATTACAACTTGTAATATGACTTAAACATGAGTCCCAAGTCGTAAGGACATGCACACACGAGCACATGAGAATTGAGTGTAAGCTAAGCATACTTAATTTGAACATGAGTCTTAGACGTGAGCATATAAAAGTAACACACTTAAGTTGAACATAACCTCTCTTTAGCATAAGCACTTGTGAGGTGATATGTGAAATGAACTTGACTCCCCCTTAATATAGACACTTGTAAGCTAAACATGCAAAATAAACATGAAGCTTCCATATAAGTATAAAATGTGAATTTGAACATGAACCTTGAACGTGAGTTCATAGGAGTTGAACAAACGTAAGTTCAAGAGCTTAACACACATGAACATGACATAAATCTTGTGCTAGAAGACATGAGAGTCGAACACTTCAATTTAGCATAATCCCTTTGGTATGAGTATATGTAGGCTTCTAACATGAGTACTTCTAAACCTTTAATATGAGTACACATGAATTGTGTATATGAATTGAACATAAGCACTTTTGGCATTACAGCTGAATATGAGTCTTATCATATGAGTCGAAATGAGCCTTGACACATGAGTCTTAATCATGAGTGAACATAAGGATTGCACTTAAGCATTGAATATGAGAGCAAACACAAATCTTGAACATTAAAGTTGAATATGAGTGAGCATAAGCTATAATCGCAAGCCTTGAACATGATTTAACATAAGAAATGAGCATGAGCCCTAAATATGAGCCTTAACTAACTTGAGGCTTGAACTTAATGTAAGCCTTGAACTTGACATAATCTTGAAACATAACATGTAGCCTTGAATATGAAATGAGTTTTGAACATAACATAATCCCCAAACATAACATGTGCCTTGAATATGAAATGAGTCTTAAAAATGTCATGAGTCTTGAGCATGATACGATGTAAGGCATAAACTCGATGCGAGCACTGAACACGATTTGAGGCTTGAATATGACATGACATGAATCTTGAACACCACATAACTCTTGAACACAATGTGAGATCTGAACATGACCTGAAGCTCAAACATGACATGAGATTTGAACATGACATGAGGTTTGAATATGATGCAAGGCCTTAGCACAATGTGAGGTTTGAACATGACATTACCCCTGAACATGATGTGAGGTTTGAGCATGATATAGGTCTTAGCATCATAGTGTAAGTACGGTGCTTAAAATGTGAGCCAAATGCGAGTAATTAAATCATGAGCCTTCTTAACATAATGTGAATAGAAATGAGCCCATTACACAAGTTGAACACAAGGTGTTGAGCGTTAGTTTTCTAACTTAAATACATATGTGTGAACACATGAGTTGAACATGACGTGAGGCTTGATCTAGACATGAGCTTTGTTCGTGGGGCTTGAACATAAGTGCACATAGGTAAATATATGACCGTATACAAGTTCAACATGTGAGTTGAGCATAAGTCATCTAATATGAACATGGGTGAGCCAAATCTTTGAGTTAAATATGAGTTCTTAATAAGGTTTCATTCCTTTTACTGCCCTTGTCATTTTTTCTTCAACTTCCCACTTATATAGTTACACGATTTCTGTCCCATTTGCACTTCACTTTACTAACTCACTTACTTTCCTTGGTTTTTACATATAATCACCCCTTCCTCCTCCCCTAAGTGGTAACAATTGTATGTAAGCATTGCTGTTACTTTTAAGAATCAATAGGAGAAGGTGACATGACATTATATATGAGTAGTCTCGTGTAATGAGCAGCTCTAGTAATGTCATCCTTTATATCGAGCAAAGGAGGTGTTATAAACTAGCATAATGTATTGAATATCTAGAGCACTCATGTGTCGAGTGTCGCATGCGCATTAAGCCTTGTACATACATACACTTCGATCATCGTGAGCACACGTGTATAAAGCCTTGCAAATATGCTCACATTGAACATTGTGCATAAGGAGTGTTGCATAAAGCAAATATAATGAGTAACGATCATTACTATGCAAGAATAACCTCTTTATATACCATATAAATTTGTAGTTTTCATCCCCCTGTTATTGACATTTGGAAAAGGGATAGTCATCTAGTCTTGATGCCTTTCATTCCCTTATGACACCATTGAGGACCTAATGTTGTATTGTAGTATACTAGTCTTTAAAAGTCTTGATGCCTTGAAGGGGCTCATCGATTTAGCCTTATAACAATGCACTATTTTCATAGGAGCACTTATATAAAACCTTAGTTGTATGTGTATATTTATAATTGACCACTTGTGTTAGACATTGTCTTAAGCCTTATTTCATGTAATCTTCTTGATCACTCAATTGTAACTCTTATATTTCCTTATAAGAACAAATTGTACTTGAATATGTATGATCAATAATAATGAAGTTCATTGATATACTTTCGTGCTCTTTTATCTCCTTAATGCTTTCGCTAGCTTTTATGAAAGTGTCTTGTCATTATGTGCTTGGGGGCGATAGCTCTTCACTTAGTAATAGCATGTTAGACAATAATGTAGTAAGGCAGCTTCGATCTCCTTAATGACTTGCAATATCTTGACAGATAGTGAGAAGCATATCTTGATCTAATGATAACATAACCAAGTATATCTTGAGTTTAAGTATGCTTTATTCTTAAAGACTTTACACACTTAAGAGTAATGTCTTAACTAAGCAACGCTATTGTTTGGTGTAAAGTAGTAAAATTGCTTCATTATTCCTTTTTTCTTCTTAAAAAAAGAAAAAAGACACTACGTGGTAGAGTAAAGGCTTGACCTAGTCACACTAGTATTGAGCAACATGAGTTTTAAATTTTTAGATTGACATGATTTCAAGATTGCTTAGACTCTTTGATCTAAGGGGCCTCTTGTAGGACAAATATAATTGTGAGGCTGCTTAAACTTAATGAACTAAGGGGGTCTCTTGTAGAAGAGATGTAATTGCGAGACTGCTTAGAGGAGATCTCACATGTTATCTCACGCATTGAGGTAAGACTTTTGCTTTCTAATGATAATATATAGAAGATCATTTTCAAGAAGTGTTCAATCACGCATACGCAGTGACAGTAGCACTCATTGTCTAGGACCAATAATTCTTTCTCATTAGTTAAGGGAGTATTTCCCACTACATAACATGACTTACCAGGATGTTACTTGGGTTTGAATGTCAATATGTTAAAGTGTTCACTAATGGAATTGTCTCTACTACTTGATAGCAAGAAACAAAGAAATTAAATAGCATAAAAGATATACATAATTAACATGGCATGATATGCGTCTAGGAGCTAGTGCTCCTACCAGTCCACAATATAGGAGCCAAGCTCATCATTGTATGCTTAGGAGACTAGGCTCTTACTAGCTAGCAACGATGTGTAGTCTATATATTATATTTATTATTACTTTCTTTTGATCAATCGAAGGGGTTTAGTTTTCCCCATTCAAATGTAAACTGTTTTGTGAAATTAACTTCGTGTGCTAAGGAGAATAGCCTATTACTTTGCAATGATAATAGTAATAAAATGAAGATACATAAATACTTATCACACTTTTATTAGAAAATATATGTGATGAGAAAAGGAACTTTCATTGATGAGAAGTAGTCATTACTGCACTTACATATGAAATGAGATGAAAACTAAGATAAAACCAGTGAGAACACATCCTAACTACCAGTAGTTCTTGTACTTCTTAGCTTATAATGTGTCTTCTACCTTCATAATATCATTGGTTCACTTTCATTTCTTTACACCCCTACAATAACCATGAATTTTCTTTTTCTTGAATGCTCGAGTCTAAGCCTCTTCCCCTATAGGTAACTATACCTCGAGTGGTTCCACTAAAGGTATCTCCCTTTTATTTACATGCTTGTCAAAGGATGTTGCTTTAGTGAAGTGAGACTCATTACTTGTGAATAGGTTCTATATTATAGGAATGAAGATGTCTTGCTTATTCTAATAACCCTTCATGCATTGATGCCATGTTGAGGGTATTACGTTGTGATCATGCAATCATGTCCTTCCTATAAGGAGATGATAAGATACAGGCATATCCATCACATCAAACCATGTGGAGCTATGGATAGGTCCAATATCAAAGTCTACTTCAATACGCCCCATTGTCTTCATGGAAGACTTGTATAAACTATTTAATGTGATTGGTTGTCTCACTAAGTTTTGAATATCTATCTTTGTAGCTTTAAAAGTGGACATTGGCATAACATCAAGTAAAGATCCATTATCAATAAATGTCCTCTTGATGGAATGACCATTGAGTACGCTTTCCACATATAAAGGGTAATTATGGTTAGGATTCATTGTACAAATGTCAGCATTAGTAAATGTAATTACCCCCTTATTTGTTGAAACAATTCCCTTTGTAGGACGTGCTATTAAATTTTTCTTGTATTAATCTTGTGAGATGCTTGTGTAGTTGTTACTGTAAGTAAATTAAAGAAATTCCTAACATTGGCAATCTTCAATAAAGCAAGAGTAATGCTATCACCTCCAGTTGTCTTAGTCTCAAGTCCTTTATGCTTAATCTCATGCGCCTCAACTAATTGCACATCCATACTTTCTATCTTTGTAAGGTCGTGAGTGATAACATTCATAACACTATGTTAGGTGTTATGAGCTGGAAGTGTGATGCGTCTTCGGGGCCAGATACATGGAGAAGTACTATAATGAAGTGAACCAAAAACAAATATGGAAAAAGTTAGCAAAGTCCAAGCAGCTACCGAATAGATATAACGTACTATTCGATCCTACTTGGCCTACAATCTATCAGATATGACATACCGATCCGAACTGAAGAGTCACTTGCCATTACTCCTTGTTAAAGGGAATAGATAAGAGTTGAATGGTAATGAAAACACTAAGTTTGCTCAACATGAATAATTCTATATTGATTAGTTGCTTGTCTACATAGAAGAAAATGGGGGTTTATATACCCATCCACTAGGGTTATTTTACATGCATGAAAAAACTAAAGGGTATTCTACAGTTAGTTACTAAAAGGGGTAAAAAGGGCAAAGAATATTGAATACGGAAAAGAAAGAATCATTTTGAAATATTGTGTTAGAAGACATATGTCACTTGATGATTGGATGGGAAAAATATAATATAAGGTAGATGGAAGCATAATATCATTTGTAGTCAGGGGCTAACCTAATCTAAATTAGGTCGGGAGCCAATCAATCTGGTAAAGAAATCAACTGAATTGGTGTTAGGCGCCTGTAGTCGGATGGGGAGCTCGACTCGGCTAGTCTTAGGTTGTCTTTTGGAATAAGACTTTACTGCTGGGCAAGAGCATGTTTGACACATATATGGATCTGACAGACAAGTCGGTAAGAGATTAGTTTGGCATAGGGATCCCCGTCTTGGCATTGGTTTCAAGTTAGTACTCTCTGTACTAGTCCTTAGAGTCCTTTAGCTCAATTATGAGTGATTGGTCCAAGGGCCTGATTCCCATCATCTGCTTGGGGGTGAGAAAGATTTGCCCTCAAATCTAAAGGGGTTTTTGTTTCTTCTTCTAAGGTGTACGTAGGGTCTTCTTCTTCTACTAGTTGGTGAGGGATCAGATTGAACACATTAAAGGTGGAAGAAACACTGTAATTATAAGGCAACTCAATTTGGTAAGCATTGCAGTTGATCTTCTTTAGGATTTTAAACAGACCATCAGCGCGAGGAGATAGCTTATTCTATCTCAAGTGTAGGAATCGTTCTTGGTTGAGGTGTATCCATACCAAGTCTCTTAGGTAAAAGGATACAATTCCTCGATACCCCATGTAGTTGAATAACCTCCTACAAAAACAAATCGGCAATATATAAAGCATTGTTAGTCCAATGGAATGGAATAAAGTATGCCATCTTGCTGAAGCAGTTCACTACAACAAAGATAGAATCTTTACCTTTAGATGTCTAGGGCAACCCTAAGACAAAGTCTATGTTGAGGTCAGCCTAAGGTAAGGTTAGTGTTGGCAATGGCATGTATTCTCCATGGGGTTCTCTCTTCCCTTTAGCTCGCTTGCATACTTCACAATTATTAACTACCTTATGGACATCCTTGGCGAAACTTGGCTAATAAAAGTTCTCCTCCAATAGATTAATGATCTTGGTCTCCCCAAAGTGACCTGATAATCCACCACTATGAGCTTCCTTGATCAATAGCTCAAGTGTAGAACAGTTCGGTATGCACATCCTTTGATCCTTGAGCAGATAGCCTTCCTTAAGATAATATCCCTTAACAGCAATTCCATCCCTTCACTATTCAATGATGGGGCTAAAATGAGGATCATGAGCATACTACTTTGTAATGAGTGAGAATCTTAATAATTTGGTGTATAAAGTAGTCAACAAGGTTTGTTGTAGTGATAGAGTGTCGACGACCACATTTGCACTTCCCTTCTTATGCCGGATGATGTATGAGAAACCTTCCATAAATTCCAACCACTTGGCTTGCCTCTTTGAAAGCTTTTTCTGACTCCTTAGATGCTTCAGAGACTCATGGTTTACATAAATAACAAACTCTCGTAGCAGCAAATAGTATTGCCAAACAGTAAGAACTCGGTAAAGAGAGTATAACTCTTTCTCATACATAGAATAGTTTAGAGTAAGACTACTAAGCTTTTTGCTATGGTAAGCGATGGGTTGTCACTCCTGCAGCAGGACAGCGCCAATACCTACACCCAATGCATCGCATTCCAATTTGAAGGGTTTGTCAAAATTTAGTAGTAAAAAGACAGGTGCCAAAGTGAGCTTCTCCTTGATCTCCCTAAAGCTTTGCTTAGCTTAATTGTTCCATCTGAACCCTTCATTCTTCTATGTCAGCTCGGTCAAGGGGGCGGCCATGGTACTAAAGTTTTTTATAAATCGCCTATAGAAAGAAGTTAAGCCATGAAAGCTTCGAACCTCAATGACATTCTTTGGCATTGGCCAATCAAGAATAGCTTGGATCTTCTCCTCATTTTCCTAGAGTCCCTCCCTTAATACCATAAACCTTAGGAAGATTAACTCTTTTTGGCAGAACGTACATTTCTTCACATTTCTATACAACTTCTCAATTCGCAAAATGTCAAATACTTCGTGGAGATGTTGAACATATTTGTTTGGGTCAGCATTATATACCAATATGTCATTAAAGTACACGACCACTCATCTTCCAATTAGAGGGTGCATTACAGGGTTCATCAACCTCATAAATGTGCTCGGTACATTAGTAAGTCCGAATGGTATAACCAACTATTCATAATGTTCATGCCTAGTCTTGAAGGAGGTCTTCCATTCATTGCTTAGCCTTATGCCAATTTGGTGGTAACTACTTCACAAATCAATCTTCAAAAATATTTTAGCGCCATGAAGCTCATCTAACATGTCATCAAGCCTCAGTATCGAGTATCTATACTTGGTAATAATTCGGTTGATTGCTTGGCTATTGATGCACATGTGCCATGAACCATCTTTCTTAGACATGAGTAGAGGTAATACAACATAAGGACTCATGCTCTCCCTCACTTATCCTCGCTTTATGAGTTCATCCACCTATTTTTTCAACTTGGTAGCCTATTCAGGGTTCATTCTATATGCATGTCAGTTTGGCAAGGTGGCGCCTGGTTGTAGATCAATAAAATGCTCAATATCTCGGAGTGGCGGTAATCCTTTAGGTAGTTCTTTAGGGAACAGATCAGAAAACTCATCTAGCAAGCTTTAGCTTTCATCAGGGATATCTTCTAAATCTCTCATTTCCAACAATCTTCTGATCAACAGAAACATAGATTCTTTAGCTTCTTTAGCAATGCGGAGCTCTCTTCGGCTCATTGCTAAGGCTTCTTCTTACTAGTTCAGGTGAGTTGGTTATGGGTTTCATTTATTTAGGACGAGGTCAAGGTTTGTAACATAATCTTCTTTCCATCGTTAATAAAGGCATAGGTGTTCTTATATCCATTGTGAGTGACATATCGATTGAACAACCAAGGTTATCTAAGCAGCAGATGTAAAGCTCCCATGGGGACGACATTGCACACTACTTCATCCCTATATGTACTCCCAATATTGAATGGTACAGTCATTTGTTCAATTACGTGTAAATTACCCTTATCATGAAGCTAACGCAGCTTATAAGGTTAAGGATGTTTTGAGGTTAGTAGATCCAACCTCTACATAAAGGATTATATAACAACATTATTACAACTTCCCACATCCATAATGATTGTGCACAATTGGCCTTTAATGGTATACTTGGTATGGAATAGATTCTCCTTCTAGTCCTCTTCAGAGTTTTATAAGGAACTTAATACTCGTCTTAAGACTAAGGTCATCACTTCTCCCTGATTGGTATAAACATAAGTCTCCTCTTCCTCTTCGACTTTAGGTTTTTTAACATCTTCTTCTTTCTCGTGCTTACTCTTATCGGTGTTGTCCACTACATCTCCTTAAAGCACTATGATGCATCGATATAGACATTCAACAACCATTTGTTTGAAGCGCAAGCATTTAAAGCATTTCACCTTGTTGGTCCTCTGTTTGGAGGTCTACCCTTTCTCATATATCCATGAGGTCAACCTAAACTCGAGTCGACCTGTTTAACAGGCTCAACGCTACTTGCTTTAATACAGCGGCAGGTCTCAAACCAGAAGGGGTATTTAGGAATTCAAGTAGGTAAGAAGAACAGGAAGTGAAATGGGGATTTTGACAATGAATGTATATGAATATCATGCACCATGACATAAACATAATCAGGGACTAAGCTCGAAATAGGGTTCGATATGACTTACGAACACTAAATGTCGCTTAAGTTTCAAATAAGAGGTTAGATGTGACTCACTAACTCCCTCAAATAAAGGGTTCACCACAATCTTAAGGACAAGATTGATAAGAATGCAAGAAAGATTAAAGAGATAATCAACACTCGATAAACCAACATATGCAAGCTCTAAGAGCTCAAGAGTAACTTTACTCGAGGGAGGAAAGTTCTAAGTGTAGGTATATTCTTCACTGTATCATTATTTGATTGTCTTTCTGTTAGTTACAAATGTTGCTATTTATAGCAAATCCTAAAACCCTAGTAGTAAAACTATAAATAATGTATAAGGCCTTAAACCCTAAAGAATGGGCCCATAATTACAAATAAAGAAAAAATGTAAAAGAATACAAAACAGTATGTTTGATAGAAGAAGTCAACGTGCAATCATTCGACTTGTCTCAAAAGGAGTAAGACCCAAATTGGATGGGGTTGGCAGTTAGATGTCCGGGTTTGAGGAGGAGTCCCTAAAGTCTCATAGTGCTTGGCCGAGATACCCAAAAGGTCTGCCTACAATTGTCGAGTATTAGAATTAGTCGACATAAGTCTCTCCATTCCTTTTCGAGTAGATCTTTGGCCTTGAGTCCTCGGTTGTGTAGTCTCTCAACAATTCGACAGACAATAAACTTGATGCCAAGTAGCTCCTTTTCTTCCTTTCGATTTTTTAGTATTAGCTTGACCTTGACAAAAGTTGTTCGGCTTCAACATTGAACAATTTGGCCTCAGGTTAGGATAGATTGGTTTCATCTTGTAGTAAGTCAGCGTCGGCTTAGGATGGGTCAACCTCAGCTTGGAGATAGTCATAGGCTAATTCCCATCATTATTGTGGGGCCAAAAAGAAGTCGTCCTTGATGCTAAACAATGAGCACGGGTTGAGATGCTAAACAAACTTCTCTTCCCTTTTCTCTTCTTTATGGGTGCTGAGTTGCTCTAGTCATAGGGGTTAAGCAATAGCTCTTCCTATCCTTCCGGACCATGTAGATGTTAAGGAAGCCATCATGGATCACTTTCTGGTCATACTCCTATGGTTAACCAAGATGTAAATTTGTAGCATTCGTAAGAACTATGTTGAATACAATCTCATCCTCATACTGCTTAGCCTTGAATGCTATTCGAGCTCTCTTATACATATGGACCATACTTGATACGGGATCAAATTTTTGATACTAAGATGATAAGGGATCATAGGATTGGTCTAGAAAGAAATGGTAGCGGATCTAGAACGAAAGAACAAGAATGGGTATTCAAAAGGAAGATGGGTATGAAGAACAGAAAGGTTTTTTTATAGTGAATGTGAATGGATATAACTCACCAAGACACAAACACAATCGAGGGTTTGAGCTCAAAATAAAGTTCGATAAGACTCACAAACACTAAATGTTGCTTAGGGTTTCAAATAAAGATTAGATGCAACTCACTAACAGGTTCAAATGAAGGGGTTTACCACAATATGAGAACAAGATTGATAAAAACGCGGGGAGGATTAAAGAGTCTAATCAACATTCGATAATCCAGCAAATGCTAACTCAAGTATAGCCTTACTCGAAGAGAAAAGTTTCACTCTCTATACATCTATCTCTATCTTCTCTCTCTGTGTATCTATACAAATGTTGCTATTTATAGCAAGTCCTAAACCATAGTGGTAAAACTATAAATAATGTACAAGGCCTTAAACCCTAAAGAATTGGGCCCATAAATAAAATGAAGGAAAACATATACAATAATACAAAACTGTGTGTTTTATAAGACTTGGCATGCAATCACTCGGTACATCTTGGGAGGAGTAGTATCCGAACTAAATGGGGTCGGCAATTGGATGTCTAAGTTTGAGAAGGGGTCCCTGACGTCTCCGTGTCTTGGTCGAGACACCAGAGAGGTTAGCCCACAATTGCCGAGTCATAGAATTAGTCGGCACGAGTCTCTCTTTGATGTGTCGAGTGGTTCTTTGGTTCTGATTACTCGGCTATGTGATCTCTTGGCACTTTTGAATGACGACAGACCTGATGTCAAGTGTTCATCTTCCTTCCTCTCGTCCTTTTAGTTACAGTTCAACTTCGGTAAGCATTGATAGGCCTCAGCTTGGATGTGGTCGGAGGTTAATTCCCATCAATACCTTTGTCATTAAACCACTTCAATCCATAAGGATGGGGATATGGGTAGGTCGGCAATTTCATCTTCTCTACTAACTTGATAGAAACGATGTTGGTGCAGCTTCCTCCATCAACTACTAGAGAACAGGTCTTCCTATTCACCAAACATCGAATATGAAATAAATTTTCCCTTTGTTTGGGATTTGCCTTCAGGTCAGCTTATTGGCTCGTCATAGCTAAGAGTTCATCCAGATTCTCAACAAAGACATCCTTTTCTATCAACTCAGCTCTCGAACTCTTGTCACTCTAACTCTCTACTTGAGCTTTGGGTCTTTCACCCTTTAAGACCATGACCCTTTTGTTCTAACTTTGAGAAGTAATATGCCCTTAGGCTAAGCACTTAAAGCATTTGACTTCTTAAGCCTTAGTGTTAGGTGCTTTCTCTTTCTTTACCTTCTTTGTTTCGACTTGATCGGGTTGACTAGACTCACCTTTCTCCATTTTCTTCTCTAGCCTTCTCTTGACATACTTCTCAAGTTCAAGGCTGACTTGTTGAGGTCGGTTAGTCGGCCTTTGATGTTTTTTATGCCTTTGTCTTTTTACTCTCAATGTCAGATTGATTAGCTCATCCAATGAGTTAAACAACTGTAATTCAATTATGTCAGTAATGTCATCATAGAGTCCACTTAGAAACCTAGCAATGGTGCAATCTTGTGGCTCGACAATCTCATACCTCATTATTAAGGTCTTAAACTCTTGCAAGTACTCCTCAACAATGTTTTGGCCCTATCTCAAGTGCTGGAAAGCATAGAACATCTCCTACTTGAAGTAAGTCAACACAAAGCATTGGTTCATCAACCTCTTCATAAGTCTCCAAGTTTTGATCGATTCCTCTCCTTTGGCATCTTACTTAGCAACTAACTTATCCCACCAAAGGCTTCCATATTCAATAATGGATAATGAAGCCAACTTAACCTTTGTTCGATTGTCACACTCATAGCACTCAAACAACTTCTCAACTTAGGGAACCTAGTCAAGGAACTCTTCAAGTCAACTACTTCTACTGAAGGTTGGTAGTTTAAGCTTAATGTTGTCAAGTCCTCAGCTATGTATTTGGGTTCATCCTTTGCACTCCTAGCTAGTCAGTTCACCTCGGATCGACTACTTTTGTTAGAGCTCTGCTCGACCATATTTCTTTTCGGTCTCGGCTCTCTTCTTCAGGCTCGTTGATTCGCCTTAGAGTCAACACTCCTGTCATTGCTTCTTCTCAGCTCGACAGCTCTTTTTGGTTGTCACTCATCATTATCAAGCTCAATGGAGCCACATCTATTGGCGGGTGCTCGTTCCCTTCTTTCACCTCGGCCAATATGTCTGTAGCTTCTAACTAAACTAGTTAGCTCCTAAATAGAGTTAATGAGATTCTGAATTTGATACTCCAAATTCTACGAGGATTGTCACCTCTATTATTAACACCATCTTTAGACATTCTTGTCTGTACAGTAATTTACAGAAAAAATTGAACAAACACAATTTATACAAGACATAACTGTAGTAACCCAAAAATGACTACTAATCGACTTCTGTAGCTACTTACGACTGTTAAACACTTCCATAGGAACTAGAATCATCTACTGAAATTACTATTACTCGACTTAGCAACAACACAATACTATAGCTACTAAGAACTCAAACAACACACAATATTGCAAATCGACGACTAGTCAAATGTCTAAACGATAAGCAAACTTTGAAGAACATTGTATATGTATCTCCCTAAAGCTCTGGTATCAAGATGATATAGTAGCAAGTCTCGAACTAGAATAGGTATTTGGGAATTCAAGTAGGTAAGAAGAACATGAAGTAAAATAGGGGTTTTGACAGTACATGTGTATGAATATCATGCATTAAGATGCAAATACAATTAGGGACTGAGCTCAAAATAAGGTTCGATATAACTCATGAATACTAAATGTTGCTTGGGTTTCAAATGAGAGGTTAAATATGACTTACTAACTAACTCAAATGGACGGTTCACCACAATTTTAAGGACAAGATCAATAAGAATGCAAGAAAGATTAAAGAGTTAATCAACACTTGATAATTCGGTAAGTACAAGCTCTAAGAGCTCAAGAGTAACCTTACTCGAAGGAGGAAGATTCTAAGTGTAGATATATTCTTCACTGTGTCATTATCTAATTGTCTTTCTGCTAATTACAAATGTTGCTATTTATTACAAATCCTAAAACTCTCGTAGCAAAACTGTAAATAATGTATAAGGCCTTAAACCCTAAAGAATAGGCATATAATTACGAATAAAGAAAATATGTAAAAGAATACAAAACGGTACGTTTGATAGAAGAAGTCGACATGTAGTTATTCGGCCTGTCTTAGAAGGAGTAGGATCCAAATTAGATAAGGTCAGTAGTTGGATGTCTAGGTTCAAGGAGGAGTCCTTGAAGTCTCATAGTGCTTGGCTAAGATACCTGAAAGGTCGGCTTAAAATTGTCGAGTACTAAAATTAATCGACATGAGTCTCTTCATACCTTGTCGAGTGGATCTTTAGCCTTGAGTCCTTGGTTGTGTGGTCTCTCAACAAATAATAGACTTGATGCTGAGTGGCTCCTTTTCTTCCTTTCGATCTTTTGGTATTAGCTCAACCTTGGCATTGAACAATTTGGCCTTAGGTTAAGATAGGTTGGTTTCAACTTTCGACAGGTTGGCATTGGCTTGGGATAGGTCAGCCTCGACTTAGAGATAGTCGTAGGCTGATTCCCATCAAGCTTGCTCAGCTGTCATCAAATTAGTCATTTCTATCCTCGACCGTATATAGCCTCCTTGGCTCTGTTTAAATAGGTCGGCACAGGACTAGTGATCAAGAGAATGTTGGCCCTAGTTGGCTTGGAGCACTTCTCCTCAATTTTTCGACCCTCTACGCTATCTTTATCGCCTTTTCCAAGGTATAAAACCTCTATAACTCCACAATGTGGCAAATTTCATAGCGGAGTCCAAAGATGAACCTTGACATGGTGCGAGCCTTAGGTTCTTTTACGTTAACCTTGATCATAAGCATTTAGAACTCTCTAACATAGTCATCAACAAATTGGCTTCCTTAGTGAAGCTCCTGCAACTTTGCAAATGTATCTTGTAGGTAGGTCTTAAGTATAAATCTAACTCTCAACAACCTTTTCATCTCATCCCAAGTTCTAACACCTCGCTTTCCATCTCTTATTCTGGCTACATTCAGATTTTTTCACCACATAGTGACAGACTTAGTAAACTTCAGTACAGCAAGTTAGAATTTAACAACATCTGTATTCCTATAACATTCAAACACTTTCTCAACCTTCTCTTCACACTCCAAGTATTCATTTGCATCCCTACTTCCACTGAAAGGTGGGATTTGAACATTGACATTGTCTAACCCTTGAAGGATTTGGCGTCTTCGTCCCTACACTTGGTAATAGTCAACTCCTTCTTCTTCCTCCCCAAGTTCTTTAACATCTAACTCTTCATTATCTTCCTTAGTCTCCTCTAACTCTAGTCTTCATCTAGTAGCTCAGTCTACTACTCATCTAGCTCGCTGCGGTCGAACTGGGTAATTGATTTGATTACCTTGGCCATGGTATCTCTTAGGGGCACTTTCTTATGGGTTATGATATTGTACACTATGGGGTTATTATCTGTTAACTTACATTGCTATGACTAGACTCTTAATAAGGTTGGTCAGTTTGTCAAGTTTATCATCAACTGACTATGGGATGTTACTACCATTATGACCATGACTAGGTTGAGCACCACTTCTCTAATCACTAATAACACCTTGAACACTCAAATTTGACATGATGCAATACTTCTCGAATAGATTAATAACTCACTGACAACTTCAATTCCTAACAATCACTTAAATAGAACAGAAGTGACTTGCTTTATTTTCATAATGAAAAACAAAGTAAAAACTGAATAATAATGAAATTACACTTACTTACACTCAAACACACCGCAATAGTTATGGAGGGAACACAACAGCCACCAACAGCAAAGCGAACTAAAACTTCACTGCAACTTCACACACTCTCTTATGGAACTGTGCTTTGATACTGACAAAGTTGATGCATCTCTGGGGTCGAATACACGAAGAAGTACCACAATAAAGCAAACAAAAAACAAATAAGGAAAAAGTTAACAAAGTCCGAGTAGCTATCAAATGGATATGATACACCATTCGATTCTACTTGGCCTACAAGCTGCCGGATATGACACACCTTTTCAAACTAAAGGGTCACTCGCCACTATTCTTTGCTAAAGGGAATAGATAAAAGTTGAATGATGATGAGAATATTAAGATTGCTCAGCGTGAATAATTTTATATTGATTAGTTACTTGTCTGCATACAAGAAAGTGGGGCTTTATATACCCATCCACTAAGATTATTTTGCATGCATGAAAAGACTAAAGAGTATTCTACAATTAGGTTACATAAATCATACTAAAAGGGGTAAAAAGAGCAAAGAATATTCAGTACGGAAAAGAAAGAATCATTTTGGAATATTGTGTTAGAAGACATGTGTCACTTGGTTGCCAAATTGGAGAAATATGATACAAGGTAGGAGGAAGCAAAATAATGTTTGCAGTCAGGGGCCGACCTGATCTAGATTAGGTTGAAAGCTAATCAATTTGGTAAAGAAGTCAATTGAATTGGAGTCAAATTCCTATGGTCGATTAGGGAGCTCGGCTCGGCTAGTCTTGAGCTGTCTTTTGGAATAAGACTTCACTGTTAGGCAGGAGCATGTTTAATACATGTGAAGACCTAATAGACAGGTCAACAAAAGATCAATTCGGCATAGCAATCCCCATCTTGGCTTTGGTTTCGAGCTAGTATTCTCTGTGCTAATCCTTAGAGTCCTCTACTTTGGCTACGAGTGATTGGTGGGAGGGCCTAATACCAATCAAAGTAGGTTATTCTCAACATCATTATCTTCGATGATTAGTTCTCCATTTTGAACTCGCTCATTATATATCTTCTTCAAAAACCAACAATCTTTCATAAGGTAGCTTACCCTCTTGTAAAACTTACAATATTTAAGGTTACTCTTCTCTTCATTTGTTGGTAAGCGATCAACCTTTGGGAGTTTGACATTCCCATCATGTAGCCATTGGTTGAAGAGTGTATATACTTTTTCCATTGAGCATGGGTATGCTAAAGATAATTTTGTACTTATAGACTTTTCACTTCTAAATTTCTTTGCTCCTTTTAGATTCTCCTCTTAGGTTAAGTTCATTGATGGTGTACGCTTATTAATTCTTATGTTTTCACTTATTTGTTGTGCTATGAAATGCTGGTCCTTCGTGCGTTCTCAATCAACACAGCAAAAGAAACCAACAAAAGGTTCTCCAGATGCATTGCATACTTTGTAAACTAAATCTTGACTAACTCCCTTTCATCACAAACATCTTGTATATCCAAGGAATGCTTCCTGAAGTGCTTAATGTAATCTATGAGATCTTCCTTAGGCTTTTGTCAGAGAAGAACTTCTCTAAAAACATATTGCACGTGTTTTCCCATGAATCGACTGACCCTAGGAGAAGGTTAACATATCAAGTGTACGCCTTCTCAGTAAGTAACATAGAAAATTCTTTCAGTTTCAGATCATCATCTAAACTATATACTTCTAGAGCCTCACTAAACTTTAACAAGTATTCTTTGTACTCCCTTTCTTGTTGTTGAACAACATGAACTTTGGACTTACATAATTCTTAGACAATGGCTTCACAACAATGTGCTGGTAATATGGGAGCTTAAATTCTGGTACCCTAGCCATAGACTTCACTTTATCTCCTTTAAATACACATCTAAATCTTCTTTGGTCATAAATGAACCTCTATAGGTGGATACTTCTACCCTTAATGACATCGTAGGAGAAGAGTACATAGGTGTGAGATTCACAAGTGTAGAGCTTGTAAGCATGGGAATCATTTGTGTTGGTTGCATAGAGTTAATAATTGTGACATGTGGTATAACATGCGAGGATGATGAACCTCCAATATGAACTCTATGGTTCCTTAGTTTAGGTAATGAACCTTATGTAGCTGTAGGTTCTACCATAGGAAGTTGCTTCTCAACTCTATAAGTGACTTGCTAGTTGACAATAGGAGGGATGAGTGGGGTGTTTTGTTGCACCACATTGGAAGGATTCGAGGAAGTTGCTCTTTATTGTGTAATAGCAAAGGCAGCTAAAGCAAGAGAACATTAGGCAAACATTGCCATAAGTTCACTTAGGTTCCGATTAGTCTCTTGCAGCTCACACATTAGTTACACATTATCAAGGACACCTTCTTTCGTGCCATTTCCTTGATCAATACCTCTGGCTGAAGGTGGATTTTGGTCATTGATCACAGATCTTGCTCTTGATTAATTCTGTCAATAAGATTAGGTTGTCTTCACCTTGAAGGGATCATGATGTGAGTATCAAGTCTTTCCTCCCCAATGCCTCTAGTTGAAGGTGAAGGTATAAATGCAAGGGTAATGTGCGTGTCGCGTGTGAAGTCATGCTATACGTAATTAGGGAAATAACTGAAGTAACTTGTGTAGGATGATCAAGAGAGAAATGTAGGGAGGAGGAGTAAGCAATGTTGGTAAGGCTTTAACACATATAGTGATAGGCGGAAACGTACAATGGCATCAAACTCTACAATCGATGAGGAACAAGGTGAGATTCTTGAGGTATTTAAGTCTTTGATTATTAAGATAAGATTTTGGCAGAATAATGACATTAATCAAGGTTTTTCTTTTATCTAAATGAGGATGTGAATGGCGTATTTATAAGAAATGGTAGTTGATCCTAATCGTCCATTCGTTGGATTATGATGGTGATTAATAGTTAAGATTGACGTTTTTTACTAATAGATCTCAAGTAAGCTATTTTCGTAAGTTTAGGCTCAGATAAAGGATTTATTCATTATTTTAGTATAAGCCAAACCAAGAAAGATTGGATTAGATGGACTGATCCAATGGCCCAACTGTAAGCCCCCTATATCAGATCTCCCTTGATCATCTCGAATACTTAGAGTCGACTCTTTGGGCCTCGTTACCTTAGCCCAAAGATTTAAAGTTGATTAATTAATTAAACTTTAATTTAGCCCTTTACAAGGTCTAAATTAATAAGTCCCTTACTCTAACTCAAGTAATTGGTTATGTTTTGTTGGATATTTCCATTGCTTGAACTTAATCCATAAATTTAAAAGAAAAAAAAAAGGTCTGTTTGAAAATATTTCAAACTTGTGGAGAAAATCAAATATTTAAGGACAACAAGTAGCCACAACCAAATAGTCTAATTTTAATCGATCCATCCATAATGTGTTAGTGTGGTAATTTAGAATATAGACAGATGAAAGAGTATCTCAAATTAAACTAATATTCAAGTCATTTTGACAAGTCATTTAAGTTCATTCTGAACACTTTGGTCATCTCTCGTACTTAATGATTATATTATTAGATATACTTGGTAGGAGGCATGTCTATAAAGCTTAGATAATGTTATTTACATTTTACTCTTAACTAGTTGGTTGAAAAAGTGATTTTATAACATTATTATATAATGATGAATTTCACCAAAGCCTAGTCAAATCAAAACGTTTTGAATAAGAGCAAGCAATAAATATGCTCTAATTAATTGCTACACTTCAAGTGATTAACTTTAATCATTTGATAATCCATACAATTAAGTTTGAGAAAATTTAAACTTGGTTCTTAGTCACATCTTGTTTTAAAATTATGAATTGGGTGGTTTTGTTTTGTTTTTCTTTTCTTTTCTTTTTTTTTTTTTTTTTTGTGAAATGATGATATCCTTTATGTGAGATATATTAACCCTAGAAGAGATAAGTTCCTATATTCAATTAAGTTTTCATATCTGCAACTTTTCGTCTATGTGTCCTTTTGTATCAATCAATTTAATTGATGTAACTTTCTACTAATATATATATAACTGGGGTGTCAATACTCTTCTAGATTAAGCTCTTATTCACTAAATTAGTTGATTATGATTTATGGCACTTATTATACACACTACTCCCTATGCACATGTTATTATAGTCATGTAACATCAATATATTAATAAAAGTGAGTTACTGTTTAATTACGATCTTTACTTGTATCCCATTTACTTACCATTGCCTTTATATTCTTGCTTGTGTGTTGCCTTGTAGAGATTTAGGCCTATTGGCCATTGTTTCCTAAGATAGGCTTACTTGTTAATGTAAATGTAGTACAATAAGTATCATACAATCTTTCTATATAGTAAAGAGAGCTTGGATCATAACAATTGCTAGTAAACCTATACATATAGATATATATATATACATATCCATACACATACACATATACATATATGTATATATAAAATACAAATGCATGCATTTATTAAAACCACTTATTTTGGATTTCACATTCATTACTAAAAATGGGAAAAATACAAAAAAGTATTTAAAGTTTCCTTCTTTTTTTATTTCAATCCTTATCCTTTCATTTTTTTTTTCATTACAATCCTCAATGTTTTAGATTTTTGTCAAAAAAAAAAAAAGTCCTCCCATTACTTCCTTTGACTTTTTTTTTTCATTAATGAGGACATGTGATAGCATTAAATTAGCCTACGTACAATTATTTATTGAAAAAAAATATAAAATAAAAAAAATGTAGAAACAAATTAAAATAGTGAAAATTAATTAAAAAATCTATAAAAATTGTAAAAAATTAAAAATTATACCATAATATATATACATTATACATGTAAATATATATATTTTTTTTATTTTATAT